>WBMW01001199.1:945094-1082324 GCA_013396635.1 Penelope pileata | reverse complement strand
TTGATGCAGCCCAGGATACCATTGGCCTTCCAAGCTGCAAGAACACACTGCTGGCTCATGTGCAGCTTTTTGTCCACTGGAACCCTCAAGTCCTTCTCTGCAAGGCTGCTCTCAAGGAGTTCTTCTCCCGGTCTGTACACATATCTGGGATTGCCCCGACCCAAGTGCAACACTTTGCACTTGGCCTTGTTGAATCTCATCAGATTCCCACAGGCCCACTTCTCACACATGTACAGGTCCCTCTGGATGGCATCCCTTCCTCCTATTATATCAACTGCACCACTCAGCTTGGTGTCATCAGCAACTTCACTGAGGGTGCGCTCAATCCCAGTGTCTACATCATTGATAAAGATGTTGAAGAGCGCTGTCCCAAGACAGACCCCTGGAGGATACCGCTCATGACCGGCTTCCACCTGGACATAGAGCCACTGACCCACACCCCTCTGTCTGTGACCTTCCAAACAGTTCTTTGTCCACCAAATAGCCCACCCTTCAAATCCATATCTCTCCAATTTAGAGATAAGGATGTGGTGTGGGACCATCTCAAAGGCCTTGCAGAGATATGTAGTGTACAAAGGCAGAAGTAGCACAAAGGTTTTCAACAGCGTAAGCAAAACTGAACTCTGCTGCCTCAAGAACAAAGCACAGAGGAATTGAATTTTCTGCTATTATTAGTCAGTAATAAAACACCACACTGTGACTGGCAGAAAGGGTTGCAAGGCTAAGGACAGCTGGTGGCTGGAGGGAGACAGAGGGCTGAGATGAGGATGAGGCGTCCACTTCCCTTCTCTCCACACATCCCCTACTCCCCTTGGCCTTCCAGGTTGCTGATCCTGCTGAGATGAAGCTAGCTTCCCTGTCGCTTCATCTCTATGCAGAGCAAGGCATTAAGGCACATGTAACCCATTTCTCAGCCGCTCCCCTCTGACTCTCAGCCACAGGTCAGATCCTACCCTTCACACACTATGTCCCCTTTTCCTAAGCCCACCCTTCACTGAGGTCCCCTTTGCTTTCTCTATTCCAGCATAGTTCAGGACCTCCACCTCTAGTCTTTATTTTGCCAAAGTGCCCCTTCACCTCTCCCAGGCAGAAGGAGCTGCTCTGTAATACCGACTCCCATCAGTTGTGATATGCAGCCTGTGCTCTGATTAACATCAGTACTCCATTCCCATCAGCATTTCACAACGTGGGGCTCTCTCAAATAACTCATGCCCTCTGTGGTATCTAAATCAAAACATTCTGGAGCCTGTTTCTGCAACCCAGAAGTGGAGCAGAAGTGCTGCAAACATCCTAAGGTCTCCTTTCCCACTATAAGGCGTTGCCCATGACGCCAGTACTGGCAGGATCTGGAGTAGACACCGAGCAAACAGGGCACACCTACCTGCTGCAGCACTCCCGTTGTCCTTGAATGCTGCCCTGGCCTGAAACCAGGCCCAGGCAGTGTTGTAGCCCTTGCAGGTAGCTATGGGAGCTCTGATCACTCCACCGGTTTTACTTGGCAGCACATATGTTTGGCTTGCCCTGGGTTTTGCTTTCCTAGTCTATTGTAGATACAACTTTGTCACATGCCTTTGCCACGATTTACCATTTCTTTCCCTTTAATCATGATTTTCTAGATATTCTCCACAGTATTTTGTTAGCTCCAGACTCTGGAATTCAGACTGCTTTTTGGAGAACTGTGCCTTAATGCTGCCCAGGCCCCACCTGTGCGGGGTGTAGCTGCAGGTGGACGTGGGCCATCCATCACAGCAGCCACCACCTGCGTTCCCTTCTGCTTAACAGAGCCACTCCAGGTGCTAGGGAAGCTGTAGGCCTTAGTTTTCTAGGACCTAGTGGTGTCAGGCTTCCTGAGATCTGATCAACATGTGTGTACTGTGAACATGCTGAAATCTCACTTTCTGATGATCCAGGTCGAGGATCTGACCTGAGTTCACACGGTCTCTTTCTGGCCTTTGTCACAGGTTTCCCTGCCACAGAAACCAGGGCACTGGGGAAGAGCCGTGGAAAGCACTTCCATATCTTGCCCCAGGTTGTAGATGACACATATAACAAAAGCAGGGATCTTGGGAGCATACTGTGATTTAAACTGAGACAATATTTTCCTTCCTACATGTGCATAAGCTGTCCAGGTGGAAATGCCTCCTGAATGCTGACAAGTCAGGTTGTCTAAACACCAGAGCCCTCTGTTGTATTACAGCAGTTAAAGTCATCTTGAAAACTCCCAGCATTTGACTGTCTGCGTCAGGTAATGGAGCCCAAAGAAGATTTTCCTCTGTTATTTCCAAACAAAGCAGTTTACCTACATCATAGCACACAATGCAAAGACACCAGCCTGGGTGCTGAAAGGAGCAGAGCAGGTTAACACATCTTGCCTTTCCATGTGTAGCATTGTTCTAATTTGGCACAGCTCAGTTTTAATTTGTCTGGAGCACTTTTAGGATCTGAGCAGCTCTCTTCATGGGACAGTTCAGCACTGCACCTCCTAAGCCTAGAGCCCCCACGAGCTGAGCTGGCAGGTTTCTGTCCGGTACTCAGTTCTGCAGGGTGGCTATGTTGTTGCTGCCTCCATAGAACTTTTATTTGGGAAGAGCACCACACTCCTGCAGTTAGGATTTTTCCTTTACTGGGGCTGGCAGGTTTGCATGTGCCAGACTGCCTCAGACTTTTGTTCCTCTGCACAGACTGAAGATCTCCTTTGATGGGCAGCACAGCTCTTCCCCAGGAGGCTTCCTGCAGCGTGGTTTGCACTCAGTGCCTTCCTGAACTCAATGTAAGCTTTTAAAGGCTGTAGAGAAAAGCTATTTTGCTTCCTTTTCTCAATTTTGCATAACTAATTAATATTAGTTTGAGAATGACATATCTAATTTACATCTTTCTAATCCCTTGCCAAGCTGCCATGACAATAGGCACTATAAAAATTAGTAAATAAGAATTTTCTTATTTACCTGATTGCTTTTCATGTCTCATTGTCTTTTATGTCAGTCTATGCCAAGGCACTTTCAAGTTATGTCTTCAGATGTGGAAGCTAAAAGCAATCAGAGTTAAATGGTTTTATGTCACGATGTATTCCTGTGCATATATTGAAAGCTGCAGCTTTAATAAAGAGCAGTAGACAAAGAGACACCCTTCCCTCACCCATCCCAACTGCAAAAAGGGTTGGGAAACTAAACTCCAGCTTCAGCCAATAGCACTAGCATGAGGTGCTTCTGAAGTGTATCCAGTCCCACGTTTGTGCTGCTAAACATCACTGCAGCTCTGGTGATAATGGATATAATGGACGTTTGGGACTGTGTCTTTAGCAAGAATAAACCCACTGACCTGCACGCTGACATGAACATACAGCAAGTGATCCTTTGCATATGGACTGGCTCAAAGTGTTTGTGGAAAGGAAGAGGAGCGGACATCCTCATCGCCCTTGCAGAGAAAAGGAGCAAATCTTCTATGGATCCTTTCCACTGAAAAGACTGGAGAGTACAAAGAGCACTTTAGGGTCTTCCCTATGCTCCTATGATATAATCTGCCTGGAAATTTGTGTGGAAGACATGCAAAATACAAGTTAACATTCTGTCTCCATCCTCATCTTTCTAAAATATTAATGTTCTTATTAACCATGCTGAGATTACCGTGGAGTAGAACATATCACTTACAATACTGACCAGGAACAAACAACTTTTGTTGAGTAATACTGACCTCCACCCCAAACACAGTGACTTAGCACTGCCCCAGGATAAGATACGTGCAAGGCTCCTGAGGGAGGAGGCTTTGTTTCCTGGCTGCTGTTTTGTGAGAGGCTGTGCCCTTGTGTAAAAGTGGACAGAACATCACCAAAAGAGAGGAATGACAATACCTGGAAATATGCCCTCACAGCTCTGGCTGAGGTGACTGCAGGTGTTACTGTTGCCTGCTGCCCTCCTATCTCCTGGCTGCAGGAATTTTACAAGTGCAGCAGAGGTGGGTAATACAGATGTGAGGAGCGTTCCTCAGCCAAAATCATCTTCAGCCCTGTCTCACCTCGATACTGCAGGCCCTGGGCTGAAGCAGCCAGGACAGACACCTGCATGCTGCAGCCGCACATTTCGAACTGTGAGAGTACCTGAGCAGTCAATGTGTACATGCATAAATTTCTTTGAGAAGCCCATAGTTGCAGTCTATTTTTTTAAACAGACCAGCATTCTCTTAAAAAATAAAATAAAATCATCAAAGAATTCCCATTCAGCTGTGCTGTACAGTGTGCTTGATTGATAGGTTTTTGTTCATGTTTGCATGTGTTGAACTAGATTAGTAGTTTGATCTCAAGGATTTCCTTCTGAGACTTTCCTGCAGTTAAATTAGCTCTTTCTCCTGAGCATTCAGAACTTCCCTGCTGAGTCTGCCTTTTTTTCCACCCCACCTGTGAAGTCAAGGAGAGTAAAATCTCATTAAAGCTTTACCCTAAGTATTCATGCACGGGAAGGGAGTTTTGAGATGTAGGTAGTAAGAGGTCCTAATTAATCTTTGCCCTGTTTTAAGAGAAGTTCAGGGGTTTCAGAGGCTTCTCTCTCAAGTCTTAATTTTTTTGTTTCATTTCACTGGTAATGCTTTACACATCAGTTCTCCAGAAATCAGACCCATTTCTAACTAGATCTATATAGAAGAGATCTATCTGGCACAGAATTCACCAGAAGTGATTCCTGATTTGTTTCTGCCATGAGAGAGGAGTCAGACCCAGGGATTTTTCCTCGTAACTTCTATATTTAGAGCAACAACACAAGCAATTACAAATTCAATCTGATTAGGTCTTTTTGCGCTTGTAAAATAACTTTGAAAAAAAATCATTTAAATTAATAGGAATCTCAATTTACTAGGAGGCTTACAGAAACAGATCCAGCTGTCTCTTACCTTCAAAAAAATAAAAAAGTCCAATTTACTGAGCCTGCTGAGAAAAGTGCTAATTAAAGTGGGTCATAAATGTTCTGTGTCAGGATGACTACCTGAATTTGAANAAAAAAAAACAAAGAAAGAAAGAGAGAAACCATGAATCTTTTCACAGGGGCTGGGACAGGAGGTTGCTTACCAGATAGCTCCAACACCAGTGGTTTCCACACCTCAAACACAGCTGGAATGTGGCCTTAAAGATAATCTGCACTATAAACTGCCTCTGAAGTCTCACCTGCCTGCAAAATGAATTTAAATGACTTCTGAAAGCTGCAAAGGTAGCAGTTCATTTGGATTGCAAAGCAGTATCGAAACAGCAAGTGTCTTCTCAGGCTACCCATCTACATATTAAAGACATAAAAGAAACTACTTGGAGTCATAAAGACCAGTGCCAAAGCAAATTCAGGAAGACCTATGGCAAGTGAAATGGTCGATCTGGGCAGCAGTGTCAGCATCCAGGGGTTATTTATCATACGTAGTCCTAAAATATCGTTGTAGGAAAAAAAACTATGTTACACTTCAACATGGCATTGCCCACTATTTTTAGGCCCTGAAGGAATAGCTTTAGGAAATGGCAATTTCATATCTAGACTGTGTTTGTTTTCCTACGGTTTAATTCTTTGCAACATAGAAACAGAATTTCTGGAGGGTATTTCTGATGTTCTTCAACTAGTCACTTGAGAACCATTACATTTTCTTCCATGCTCAACTCTGTTCTGCTATTGTCTGTATAAGAATTATATGTGAACTTCTGGAACACTTGCATAAAGCAGAGTGAATCAGTTATTTCCAATTCTGTCTTTCAGGTCCCAACTGTGGGGATCTGAAAGTGCTAACAAAACCATCTGTAGGTCATTATGAAACAAACAGAACATGAGAGCAAGATAAAGCTTTTGAATTTTTTCATCTGTGTAGGGTTCTTGTAGATGGTGGGTTTTTTGCTGTTTTCTTGCTTCTTTGTTGATGAAGCATAGAGTAAATTATCTACAACAGATGTTTCTCTGAACATAAAGGAAATGATCAACTCACTAAAAAAGGAAGAAAATTTTGCAAGCTGGGAAGTCCTGTAGGAATTTCACCACAAGTGTTATATCAACAGTGCATATATGTTAGAGAAGCATCTTTTTCTCTCCTGTCACATTACTGCCAAATTCACATGCTGCCAGACAAAGGAGGACCTTGGTGATGGATTAGGAGATCACTACAGGCTTCTGTTTCTTAAACCTTTACTGTGTAACTTTATTGTATTAGTTTTTCAAGGAAAGATTAGGGAAATAATCATTCATTTTCAAGATATTTCACAGACATCTGAGCCCAAAAAATGAAGACTACTATAGAAAGCCTGCTGTGTAACTGGAACACTTGCCTCCCCAGTCTGCACCGTTCCCCTGAACCCTCCACGAGATGCACCACAAAATCAATCACTTCCCTTTTCCATAGAATACACAACCACTTCACCACAGTATTTAGCAGACAACCTTTTATTCACTTTTTGAAACAGTTTTGTAACTCATAATTATCTATAACCCAGTACTGGAACCACAGGAATAAATTTACAATCAATTAATATACATCTTGTGCCGGTCCTCCTTCGCTGCCTGCAGTACCTGCAGCAGCTTTGCACAGGAGGAAGCGCCTACTTGATGAATGCTGAAGCATGCAGCACTTCATCCACCGCAGCAGGTGGGACAGACAGGTGAGCCGTGCCTCAAGGTCTCTTTGTAAGAAATTGTCCAGAGCTACCAATTCACTTTCTGCAGGCTGAGCTTGTGTCAGCTTCTTTGGGCTGGAGTAACAGTTGTGAAACCAACACGATGCTCATTTGGAGTATGAAATTGTTCATTTACAGCTTTCCTTTGGCATAAAACTGCTGCTTATTGCTTGTAAATATTTCCATGCTTATTAGAAATGAGCAGAAATATTATGCTGAAGTAATTCATTGCAAAAAAAAACCTCACAGCTCCACACTAGAAAATGATCAGAAAAATACATTGCTACCAGAAAATGTAAAAAACTCCTCAAACTGAGGGAATTATGGAAATTTCTTTAGTCTTTAACACAGAATGTTAGGAAAATGTGGTAACGGTTGTAATAGGCATGAAAGCAGGGAAGTGCTAAAAAGCTCCTGTTCTCCAATTCCACTAGGAGTTAGATGAGGACTAATGAATTTCAATCAAGTTAACAAAGACTTAAATTAAATATTAGAAAACTTAATAGCAGCAAGGGTTGATAAACTGTAGAATGCCTTGCCTTAGAGATCTGGGAAATCTTTCTTGAAAGTTATAATTAATCCTACCTTTGTAAAGCAGGGGATAATGAGATGATCTCCGGAGAACCCTTTCAGGGTTGTATTCGTTGAATTCTGTGGTATTTAAACATCTCTGACAATTTTTTTTTTTTTTTTAGATTGACATAATGTCTTTTGGCTACAGATATGTCAGACAACATAATAATTCAGGAGATGAGACACGCCGCAGGATTGTCTGCTAGATAAAGCCTTTAGAGGCTGTGCACTTTTTCACTGGAAGTCAGTGTAGAGATACGAGGACCAGAATCCCCACTTCCAAAGCTGCTACCACTTCCTGGTGCCACATATTTTTTCCAGAAGCATGAATAGCTCTTTACACTGCCTTAGCCATTCAGAAATTTTACACTAATCTCAAGATGGGTGTTTAGACGCCACACCAACCAGAATTAATGACTATATTTAAAAATAAAGACCCATGATTTTTTTCCAATTGCCTAGATTAAAAAAATCACTTTTAAGGTCATTTATTTCCTCCTTGAGCAAAACCAAACTGAATTTCTGCACACTGCAGCCAGTAGCACTAGAGTAAGCTAAACGTGAAGCTCACACTTGATCTTCCTTCTGCACTGCAGAACACATCCCAGACCACACAATCCAATATTAAGGCTCTTCTCCAATGCCGGCTTGCATAGCCTTGTGAGGAAATTCTTAGTATGGCAGCGTGAAATATGATTACAAAATTACAAGGATTTTTAAAGGACTTTAAATGCTATAAACACAAAGACATAAATAGCACTAAAAATCCATTGCAGGCATTGTTATCAAAAATATATGAACAAGGCTTAAGAAATTCAAAATCTTCCTGAAACCCATAATCTTTATCTTCTGTTTAAACAATACTGGTCCTTTCTCCATCCCTCCTCTTTAAGGATTCAAAGTATCAGCACTGAAATCTATTTTTCCTCTATCACATCATCACCACGAAGTCAAAAGCTGAGCTCCACTCTGTCCTGTTAATATCTTAGCTACCTGCTGCATTACCTAAGATTAGTATAGTGACTATTGAGCTCTCTGACACAAAATTTACATCACATCTGAAAGTAACTGAGTTAATGGCAATGAAGACTGAGCTATTTTCCCATCTTCTGGCAAGTCAGAGTCTAGTAACTGAGTGGTGCTCACAGAACATCACAGGGGAGTTTGTGTCCCGCTGCCCATTTTATTCTACTGGATAAGATAAAAGATTACTGTGGTCTATTGAGCTGCCAAATTGATACTTTCCTTTATCACTTAGGAAGGAATTTCTCTCAGCCATCTAAAAGTTAGGTGCCTGCTTCAAGATAGTTACTCCAAACACTTTGTCATTGACAAAAAAAAGACAGAAACCGCTACAGCGTGATTCATCCCGTCTGTGTATGATAGCATCTAGTAGATTTATCTTTGCCCTTCTCCCTCTGATGACTAAATAAATCACAGATACATAGACCCACAGACCTAATAGACCTAACACATAAATGGTTAAAATTGTAGGAATTAAATTCTACAATGCAGTTTAGCCAGGTAACCTTAGGCATTTAGCTGAGGTGCCTACTGGAAGAATGCAGCCGTCCCAGACCGTCTGCAGGAACCTCTCACACTCCTTTCCAACCCCAAACAGTGGGTGGTGGGGGAGGAATCACCCTGCAGAAGTGTTTGTCTCTCTCCATTGGCTGCAGATGGAACCTAATGAGAGCAAACCTCTAATTTGTGCAAGAGAGGTAGGGTATGTAGGTGAATTCAGACCAAACTGTCAGTTATTCACAGAGAAAATGAAAAGTAATTTCTCTCCCTTGGAGATGGAAGCATTTTCTGCACTATATTGCACTGCTCAGGATGTGATAAAAGACACTGTGAATATAATCAACAAGATTACTTGATTTGTGAACCAGTGCATGATCTGAAGGTGTTTGGGGGACCCACTGTGGCAGAACCGTGTATTTTAGAGGCTCACCAACATTTTCTCCAAGATACCACGATTAAATGCTTGATGTGTAGCCTGAATTCCAATAAAACTGTATGAATTATTAGAATTACTCACTTAAAAAGGGAAAAGCTGCTAAAAGTAAAATAGCATGGATGCTAATGACTTTTCCAAAAAAAAATACTGCATTAGATAGTTTAATCAAAGCACTGCCATGTTAGTTCTAAGGATACCCACTACATAAACAATTATCAACTCACTGCAGTAATAACACTGCAGAAGTTAATTTAATAAAGAATACATATAAGACACAATCATTGAAGGGATATGAGCAGCAGGCAGGGCAATTTAGTAAGGAGTGTCTCAGAGATAATGAATGCATACACCACTAGCTTCAGGAGTTCACACATACAAACATACACACATATAAACCTCAGTTTTTATTAGTTACAGCAGTGGGGCTAGAAACACAGTTTCAGAAAATCAGGGATGCTGACAGATCCTGAGTGCCCATGAGCACTATCCCCAAGCACTTGTTCATCGCCCCATACCACAGGACAATGGAACAGCTCAAAGCTAGGTCACATTACAGATTGATTACCCAAAGACAGCCCTAAAACACTTTGCAAGCAAAGGAACCACCCTCTTAAATTCAATTACTTTCAAAAACCAGTGCTAAAGCAAACCGAAGTAAAGGAGCTTCCCAGTAGAAACCCAGCAGCAGGTATCACCTTAACTTTTTGGGTGGCTGCCCTCCCACACGTCTGGCTGTGAGATGTGAACGAGCGTGCACTATGTCAACCGCTCGTAATGCAGGGAGACAGGAACTCTTCAGTCCCCTCTCTGCACCACTACTGGTAAAAGTGCGTCTGGGAAAGATCACCCTGGTCTACTGCCTGCACCTGCTCAGCTGCATCTGAAAACACAATGTGCATTTGCTGTAACATATGCTGTATATCACAATGAAATAATGTATCTTCAAAACAGTGAGAAAAATTAACCTTTTTTTTTATTATTCAGCAAAGCTATAAGTTATCATCTGGAAGTCAGATTCATAAAATGTAGGAAAAGAGGTAATGACAACAGGCAAGCTCAGGAAAAAAAACTACTTGCACCACCTCTGCTCCCAGACTGGGTGCCAGATCCCAGCAAGGTGCAATCTGTCTGGGAGCTGTGGGAGCACGCGCGACTTCCTGACAGCAAACTCTTCCTTTAAAAATTAACTCTCTACACCGGGTTAACAGCTGGCACTTAGCAAATAGTGTGTACGCTCTACTGATTCTACCTCCTTTATAGCTTTCTCTGTGGCTGCCCTTGAGTTAATGGCTACATCACGCATTAGTAGGATAGCACTAGCCATTCATTTCCCAGCACGGTGAGCACTGTCACGCGCTGGGTGTTAAGTAGGTCTAAACCAGCCTAAGTCCTGTGTAATTAACTTTGGCCCAGCACATGGAAGTGTGTTTGACAATGCACATCATTCTCCCATCGGTTCTGCAAAAGGAGGATGGAAGGGTTCAGATGGATGATACAAAACAAGCCGGCATCTTTCACAGACAACAACACTATGGTTGCAAGTGTCTCTGCATCACACTGCAAGGATTGGAAAATTGCAGAATGAGTTGTGATGGCCTAAGATGCGTCAGCTCTTTTATTATGCATCCAAAATAATTCAAGCAATAATAATTTACACATTAAATAAAATATTATGTGTTTGTCTTTTACAGGAACAAGGTCAACTTTTACTGAAAGCGTCAATGGTCCTGAGGTTAGTGAAATTTCATTCTCTGAATGTAGCTGCACAAGAAATGAAGTTTAATAGGTCACTTGATGTGTTCCTTTACAACACACATTCCCTACTTCACTTATTCTTTTCAAACAATTTTCGTAGAGCAAACTACAGCTTATAACTTCCATTTTAGCTTACTTTTCACCAGACGGTCTCTCCTTTCTTAGGGTTTATCCGTTGTTGGCTTTTTTTGCAACCTTTGACTTCATACTACATAGATCCTCCCTTTCCTTGTATCTACAGAGATTTTTTAATAGGCTAGGTTTTTGTCCTCTTTTACCAGGAGCCTTTGTGTAATCAGTCATTTTTATCTTTTTTTTTTAATGTATATGGTGATCTCTTCAATTCCTGTTCATCTTCCTTCCCCTTAAATGGCTTATAATGCTTAACATATTTTGGAGGGAGGGTCCTGCTGGGCACTATTGCAAATGCAGGGATACTGCTTCATGAAGTCACACTGCTACACAAAATTTAGATTTTTTTTTGTTTGCATGTAGATAAAGCCACTATCTTGCCAGTCACTGACTTTTTTTTTTTTTTTGTATTTCTTTTCCTAAATACTCCTCTTTCACTGAGCCAGTGCTTTATATTGTTTTTCTCCAACTGTCTTTCTTTCCTTGAGGGAGAAAGATATTTCCTTCTGTGATTGTTACCACTAAGTTTACCTTATTATGCCCATTGGCCTAAGAAACTTGAGCAATTTACTACAACTAATCCCCTGAGAACAGCTACTAACACTGAAAATGTACTCCTGTGCCCAGCGAATACAATTTACTTAGTTCAGTGGCTCTTACTGTCTCCAAGGGGAAATCAAGCAGAGAGAGATCTTTTCTTGCTTAATTTGTGGATAACTCTGAATTTATTTTTGCAGGGGAAAACTAAAACTGCAGAACAGAAGCATAGGTTGAAAAGAACCAGCACCTTCTGGCACCACAAGTTTTCTGATACCTAATAAAGGGGAATCACAGAATCACAGAATCACAGAATTGTAGGGGTTGGAAGGAACCTCGAGAGATCATCGAGTCCAACCCCCAACAGAAACAGAAGAGGAACAGAACTTGGCATTACGTGGGAGAATTCAAGGAACAATTCAGAAGTAGGATGGAAGGTAAAAAGAGACAGCCAAATGGTAAAAAGTATAGGTTGCTAATGGAAAGGAACAAACAAAAGAGAATAAATTTATGTTGACTGAGGAGGTCAAGTAAATACGTTTACTTTTACTAGTAGTCCACTCACTACATTACAAAAAAAAAAAAAAAAATCTGATAAAATGCCTTGCCCAAGGACTTGGTCTTGTGCCATCAAAACGAATGTACTTTTTTTCACTGACTTTAATATGAGTAGGACCAGGCTCTATAGCTACATAAACATTTAGGACATAAAGAATTTAGTGGGATGAGTTACTGTTACTGTGAGCTGAGCAAGAGGATCACTTTGTGAATGGATCACGGCAACAATTGCTCTGCAGTGATGCTTTTCTGTGGTGAAAGTTGGAGTGAAGATATTTTCAGGAGCCACAGGAAGGCAGTGTGTAACAACTTGATTGTGATTTCATGTCCAGCATCTGAGGAAGGAACGGGTGGCATCTGTCAGTTGTTCTACCTGAGCTCAGCTTAAGAGTTGATCAGATATTTTTCAGTGGCACATTATTTTCAGGCAGGAAACGCTGACTTTTGAACTTTTGATGAATTCTGACCTTATCATTTTGATTGCTACAATGTAAATGACAGACACAATGTACATTTGCATGTAAATAATCACAGGGGTGTTTGACATTTATAACATTTCTGTCTTCAAAGTGGAGTCAGCCTTCCGTGAATGCCCTGAAGCAATTGCAAAAATGCGAATTTAGGTCAGTAGAAGATGAGATGTGTCAGGCTGCAAAATGCCTAAAGCCGCAAATGTTGAAGAATCTCCCACAGCCCATGTTGGCTGCCTGCCCCTGGGTGTGGGGACAGGGATGTTCATTCTTCAATGTTTCTTTACTGCAGCCAGGGGTACCCAGGACCATGACTGCCTGCTTCAGTCACAGCTAGTGTGAGCAGTAGGTAGTAGGCTCCTTACTTTCCTTTTTGGCTGGCATGTTCTAATGGCCCAGGTGCTCAGATCACAGGTCCAGGGTATTTGGTGTGACCCACCCTGCAATTGCACTCCTTTGTGTCACTTCAGAGGAACTGGCAGGCAGAGACACACACACCTCCTCACCTTGCATACAGAAGGGCTGCAGACAAAATCCCTGCTCTTTCCTGCCCTTTCAGGAGCCAGAGAATAGGGTATTTTGAAATGAACCACTCCAAAGCTGCTTGAACTCCTCCTTTCTGTATCTGCCTTTCCTGAATGTTCTCATTTTATTATTATCTCATCTTTGTCCTAATGGGCAAGCCCAATAGGAACTATTACTCCACTGGTGAACGGCGTGTGATTGATGTTTATGGAGGGACGTGGTGGGGCATTGGTGTGTAAAAGCCCTCCAGTAGAGGTACTGAGGCTGGCAGGTGGCTGGTGCATGGATCAAACCAGTGGTCCTGTCCTGCCGCTCACCAGTGCCTGCCCTGTGCTTCCTCCATCTTTGGAAAGCTGTCACTTCCAGCCTGTGCCCCTGGGTAAGCCGAGTTCTCTGCACAACTGATATCCATGGCTCTGACATGTCTGAGTGCAAATTAATAGTGTAAAGATCGCTGCACAAAGAATTCACAAAACTACTGGATTCTTTGAAAGTTTCCTAACATTCCACCTATGTTCTTGTTTTGAATCACTGTATTTCATTACACAAAAATGCAATATCCCCCCCCAATTTGTAGCCTGATAATCAGCTTTTTTGGTAATAATGCAATTACATGAATTTCTATGTATTTTACTGTTTCCACAGGGATGAATGCATTTTCTTTCAAGCATTATTTTCCCAAGTTAATTAGTTAACATTAATACAGATTTTTCATTATGCAAATAAGCTTACAAACCCATTAGCTCTTGTGACTCTTGTTGGTGTTCTTAACTAGCTTAGTCCTGCAGTACAGACTCACACAAAGATTTCACTACAGGAAAGAAAACCTTATTGTACCACTCACCTCACAGGGATGCATCCCAGCCAAGCACAGTTTCGGAAGCAGATGTGTTTGCCAAGGGGTGAATGTCTATCACTGAACTCTGCTGGATGTAGCCTTTGGCTAGGGGTTATGGAGAATTCTTGCAGAAGTAAAGTGGATGATAGAGGGGAAAGAAGATTTTTGCTGAAGCAGTGGGGGAAAGCAATGTTTTGCGTCTTATGTGTAGTAGAAAGGAACAGCTGGCTTGTGACCCTTAGAGAAGCTCTTTGAGGTATCTGCTCTTTTGCAGTGTGGAAAACTAACAGCACTGAAGCCCCAAAGGGAAGAACCTTCAATTCTGCCCAAGGCCAGTAAACATGGTACCTGCTTTTGCGACCTTTTCACATGACAGACTTTCTATTTTGCTTACATTGTTGCTTAAATATCAATTTAGATATATATATACACATATATAGTGTGTTAGAAGTTATATAAATAAAAGCATTAAAAACAATGTTTTCATAAATAAAAGAAAATTCAGAGACCTAAATATTCAAAAGGTTTTTTCAGCTTGCAAGAAGCTATCCAACAGTAACTGAAACTGTTACCTGAACCAGGCAACTTTCCTAAGTGAGATTTTCTAACGCCATTTCTAGTAATATCTCCTTTTGTGAGGTTGGTAGGATCTTCAGATGAAGGCTACCTTGTGGTATTTGTTGCTATTTCTATTTGCAACTTGAAAAGTTAAAATATTGCAAGGTGCATTAACTGTGACAGGCTGAAAGAAAACTCTCTACTTTTTTTTCCAAGAGTTCATATTTAGTGTTCTTTAGGTCTAGGGCAAGGATCACTGAAAGGTACAGGTCAGTCTTACTGAACCCCCTTCTCAAGTTCTTGCTCTCGTTTGGGTGGTATTTTCTATTCCTATTTTCAGTGCTATAACCCCTGAATTACCGTTATCAATGTAAAATAAAGGGAGTAAGGTTTAGGTTCCTAGAACGACTTAAGCATTTAGACTGAAAAGCATTTCAAAGCCTGAATTCTATTTAAATCTGTTGGAGTTGTTTGGTAAAATACATTCTTAAACATGTTCGTAGTGTAAATGTCAGGGAAAATATCACCATTGCATGTTTATTTGCATTTTAAATATCCCTGGCTTTGAGATGTTTAACATCATTTGCACATATAGAAATGAGCAGATGATATACATATCAATGTTCTGCATTCAGCAGAACATGTCTAGTAGATGCTATAAAGAGTGATCTGACTTTAGTATTTAAAGTGTGGGAGGCAGAACTGCTAGAAAAGCTGTTTTGCTTTAAAAAAAAAAAGCACTACTTTTAATCAAATATAACTTAAAGATGTATGAAAGTGTTTAACTTTTTGTCCAACATAAAATTTCAGTAAAAAAGGGGGGGAAAAAATCTGCAACAAGATTGAAATAGTCTGGGAAAAGTTTGTCGTTTGAAATGACTTTTCGTTTTAATTTTGATACTGTATTTAGTTAGAAGTTAAAAAGCTGAAGGCAATATCATCTGTTGAAATGAAACAGCTATAAAAGAATTTTTTCATTTCCCAACTGAAACAAAAAAAAAAAAAAACCACATTTTGGAGTCTCTAAAGAGATAGATAGCCAAAGAAGCGTCTGGGTTACATTAACTGAATCCCTTGGAAATAAGAGGACATAACTGCTGGAAAACGCAGCTGAAAATTAAGATCTCTCTCAATTGTTCCTAATCTTTTTTTTCCTCATCCCAGGCCTTGGCTATTGCTTGTGGGTTTCTCTCAGAAGCCCTGGGGCTGCCCTGGCTCTGAGAGTCAAACCTGGCCAGTGGTGCTGAGACCTCCCTGGGCAGGCGCGGGCTTGGTCCCTACACCGGGGTGCTCCTCTGCAGCTGGTGGCTGTGTGGGGTCACGCCGTGGCTGCAGCATTTCTCATCAGGATCTTAATCTTGGGAAAAAGTGACTGAATTCCGTACCCATAGGCTTCTGTCCTGCCTGTTGCACTTTCCTTCCTACTCATCTTGTTAGGAAAAGAAGGAAGTGTATTTCAACAGGTGACATTTTATTTATGATCTAATCAAAAAAATATCTTGCATTCTCACTTCTAAAATCTTGCTATGTTGATTGGTCTTATCGCAAAATTACAGAATCATAATTTTTGAATCTATGATTCTATGAATTAAAGAATGGTTTAAGTTGGAAGAGACCTTAAAAGATCATCTGGTTCCAACTCCTCTGCCACAGACAGGGATGCCAACCGCTACAGCAGGCTGCTCAAAGCCCCACCCAGCCTGGTCTTGAGCGCTGCCAGGGAAGGGACATCCACAGATTCTCTGGGCAGCCTCTTCCAGTGCCTCACCACCCTCTGAATAAGGAATTTCTTCCTAATGTCTAATCTAAATCTACACTCTTTTAGTTGAAACCATTACCCCTTGTCCTATTACTGTTTATGGACAGCTTTATGCTGCTTACATGTTGAACTAATGGTAAAAAGTTAATGGCTCCCCATCACCAACACGGATACAACAGGCCTTACTCTGACACTATAAGATGTTATTCTGTTTTAAAAACAGGTGTAATAACAGCAGAAAAGCTATTCTATTCTGTACAAAAATCATTTCATTGCCTTCATATACGTATTTTCAAGTGATAGTATTTCACTGACATTAGATGTACAAATACAATGAGCTGGCGAAGATTGACAGACTCTACCATGTTGTACCAATCGAGTTTGTCTCGACCCTGCCAGCATCACATTCTTTCCCTAACTTTGTCTCTCTGAGCGAAGCACATGACTTTTTGGAATCTTGCTACCATTATGCTGTCATTAATTAAGTGAGAAGACAGCATCTTGAGTACGTGTCAATTCTGAGAGTTACTTTTAAAATTGTGTTGCCTATTTATGTCTGTTAAGTAGATATTTTATCACACACACTGCCAAACCAGTGACAATTAATGTGCACAATAAAATGCAGGCACACAGTCTTGTTATCAGCACTAGCACTGTTAAGACCAGTAACCAATGCTATAGTGTTTGTAGAAGTCCTGCCTGTGTACGCGTAAATAAATTGAGAGGTAGAGCAATGCATTTGTGAAATGATGCTCAATATCATCCAGGGCAGATATCAGTAGGCACTTCTTACACAGTTCAGCTGTTTTTTCCCAAAGGCAGCAATGCATATTCTGACTTACTTGCAATTTCTGTACATAAAGCCCTTTGATTTTCTTTTCTTTTTTTTTTCTTTTTTTTTTTTTTTTGGCTAGTTAGAATATTTGAAGCTAAAATTTGTGCTAAAATGTACAAAAAAATGAGAGGACTGTGCATAAACAAAGGGGAAGTTCATGGCTTTTTGATGCTAAGTGATTTGGAGATTTTTCTAAGCCTATCAGTAGAGCTTCTGTTTGGTAATTATTCATTTGCCATTCCTCAAATCTGTTTTCATTTTCCTTATATTCTTATTTCTCCACATTTCTGATCTTTCTCTATTCAATGTTAAAATTGAAAGAGGCAGACAGTGCTTTGGTAAATATGGAAATTCCAGACAGATAAAGAAATTTTTTTTTAGGAGTAATTGGCACTTGTGTTTCTACAACAGATCTCATGAAGATGATTAATTAAGCAATTCTTTGAAAGCGAAAAACGATAATAGACTTTCCTACAACCACAAAATACATTAGGGAGAGAAGCAAGAGCAGTTCCAAGAGATCTTAATCCAGCACTTAATCCACGTTTTCAAACATGTCCCCTGTAGGTTTCAAAAAACTCTCTTGATCTGCCTTTCTCAAAACAAACATTCAGCTAGAGAACGTTACTGGGAGTTTAAAGAATCTGAGACTTCTTCCTACTGTACCAAGATTTTAGGAGAGGTACATACACCACAGCTTCCAAGGCTTCTCTTGACATTTCTCATCTCATGTCTACAGCCTTTGTTTTCCATGTTTTGACTGTTTCACAAAAGGAGTTCAAACTCTTCTCTGTCACACCTCTGATAGCACTAATGGCCTTTCTGTTCCTGCCTAGCCTCCCCTGGGACTTCCCTCCAACCCTGACCATGGCCTAGGACCCTATTTCAGCTCAGGCCAGGGCTGTCAGTTCTTAGTCTAGCAACATTACAGGAGTGTCCACTGTCCGTCTCTGTCTCCTGAATGGATCCATTGGGCCCACACTGTCATCTCATCTCTGGCCCTATCTTCTGCTGCTTCTTACTGGGTTCCTTGAACAGCCCCTGGACCTGGCTCATCACTTGCCTCATGTGGGGCTGTTGATGAAACCTGTTACCAGCACCCAGGTCTGCCCGCCATGTCCAGCCCTCAAGGGACTGCACCCTTTGGTGAGGATATAACCCAAGCTTGAGTCACCTTGGCTTCCATCTGTCCATCTGTCATGGAGCTGCTGGCCCTTGCAGTTCCCTGACACTCTCATCTTTGGCTTTCTATTCTGAGCAACTAAGGTCAACATCACATTATACAAAGAATGAAAGTTCTCAGTTTTCCCTATCACCGTAATGCTTCAGCAAAATTACTTCCTAGTTTTTGTGTTGCTATGTAAAGATTCACCAAGCTTAAACATACAGTAGGCCTTGGTTTAGGTCTCCGCTCCTGGACAAGATCAGCAAACAGGTCTTTCAGATGAATTGCCAACCACATGAGGCTATTGAATGAAATGAGATACAGTTGATGTTTATCAGGATTAGCTGACTCTCCCTCAGATGTCTGGGAGATACGGTCTAAGGACACTTAGCAAATCACCATCTGTAGGTCAAATAGATGAGAATTTTAGAGAACCCCACTGATTAATGAGTGTGAAATAGGTTTCCAAGTAGCCAAGTAGAAAGAGGAGTCAGATAGTGACAAGACATGACTAGGAAACCTTGATGTGCAGAAGGAATTTAATGGCCTAAAGAGATAGGAAATACCTAAGCAGAAGATGTTAGGAGTTTTGTGACATCTGCATGCTAGTTGTAAGCATCTTACCTCATTATGATTGCTATCAGTGCACATCTATTAGTGAGCTTAGCAAAATAAACCATCTTTGTGAATGTCCCAATGCATAATGTGACCATAAAGGATAAGGAAAAGGCTGAGGTTTTCAATGCCTTCTTTACATCTGTCTTTAATAGCCAGACCAGTTATCCTCAGGGTACTTTTCGCCCTGACCTAGAAGTCTGGGATGGAGTGGAGAATACACCCCCTGTGATCCACGCAGAGACAGTCAGAGACCTGCTCCTCCATCTGGACTGCCACAAGTCCATGGGACTAGATGGGATCCACCCTAGGGTGCTGAGGGAGCTGGTGAAGGTGATTGCCAATCCGCTTTCTACCATCTATCAGCATTCGTGGTTATTTGATGAGGTCCCAGAAGATTGGAGGCTTGCCGATGTGACTCCCATCTACAAGAAAGGCCGTAAGGAAGATCCGGGGAACTACAGGCCTGTCAGCCTGACCTCAGTGTCAGGGAAAGTTATGGAACAGATCATCTTGGCGGAGATCACACGGCACGTGCATGGCAACCAGGGGATCAGGCCCAGCCAGCACGGGTTCACGAAAGGCAGGTCGTGCTTGTCCAACCTCATCTCCTTCTATGACTGGGTGACCAGACTGGTAGATGAGGGAAAGGCTGTTGATGTAGTCTACCTAGACTTCAGCAAAGCCTTTGACACGGTCTCCCACAGTATTCTCCTGGGGAAACTGGCAGCCCGTGGCCTGGACAGGTACACTCTTCTCTGGATAGAGAACTGGCTAGAGGGCCGTGCCCAGCGGGTAGCAGTTAATGGAGTTAAGTCCAGCTGGCGTCCCGTTACGAGTGGCGTTCCCCAGAGGTCGGTACTGGGGCCCATCTTGTTTAATATCTTTATTGATGACCTAGACGAGGGGATTGAGTGTACCCTCAGTAAGTTTGCAGATGACACCAAGTTGGGAGGATGTGTCGATCTGCCTGAGGGTAGGGAGGCCCTTCAGAGGGATCTGGACAGGCTGGATAGCTGGGCTGAGGTCAATGGGATGAGGTTCAATAAGGCCAAGTGTCGGGTCCTGCACTTTGGCCACAATAACCCCATGCAACGCTATAGGCTTGGGGCAGATTGGCTTGAAGACTGTGTAGAGGAAAAGGACCTGGGGGTGTTGGTTGATGCTCGGCTGAACATGAGCCGACAGTGTGCCCAGGTGGCCAGGAAGGCCAATGGCATCCTGGCCTGTATTAGAAATAGTGTAACCAGCAGGAGCAGGGAGGTGATCATCCCCCTGTACTCAGCTCTGGTGCGGCCGCACCTCGAGTACTGTGTTCAGTTTTGGGCCCCTCACTACAAGAAAGACATTGAGGCCCTGGAACGTGTTCAGAGAAGGGCAACAAAACTGGTGAGGGGTCTAGAGCACAAGTCTTATGAGGAGCGGCTGAGGGAGCTGGGATTGTTTAGTCTGGAGAAGAGGAGGCTCAGGGGAGACCTCATCACACTCTACAACTTCCTGAAGGGAGGTTGTGGTGATGAGGGGGTCAGCCTCTTCTCCCAGATAACTACTGACAGGACGAGAGGGAATGGCCACAAGTTGCGCCAGGGTAAATTTAGACTGGATATGAGGAAAAACTTTGTCTCTGAAAGAGTGGTCAGGCACTGGAATGGCCTGCCTAGGGAGGTGGTGGAGTCACCGTCCCTGGTGCTGTTCAAGAAGCATCTAGACGAAGTGCTAAGGGATATGATTTAGTAGCTTAGTGGGTAGGGATGGTGATAGGAGGACGGTTGGACTAGATGATCTTGTAGGTCCTTTCCAACCTTGTGTTTCTATGATTCTATGATTCTATGATTAGGACACAGCAATTTCTTGACTAAACAAAAATGTATGCAGGCTGACCCCCAAAACAAACAAACAAACAAAAACACCAACAATGCAAACAGTTATAAAAGAACCCATGGTGATGATCCTGTTGTCTATTTACGGATATCTAGGTACCGAGCAATTCTGTCCCTGGTATCTCCATGGGGTTGGCAGGTGTGGCACAGGATGTGCAGGAGTCCCATGTCCCTCTGGAGCAGCAGTTGAAGTGTAGGTGGGATACACCCGAATCCCACCCTTAGCTTAGGAATGACCCAGCTCAAACAATAGCAGGCTTAAACCAAACCAAGCAAATTCATGCAGAGATTTTACCTGGTTCTGATGAGATCTGCTGCTAACAAGGCTCTGCAGGAGTGAGCTATCAGAACTACCTGTTCCCAAGTTACCTTACCTTTATACGGTCTGGCTGAAATCCAGTTCTTCCCGTCCTTCCCTGAGTGGCACAGAATGAAGTTTGTGGACAGCACTTATGCCCACATTCACTTGTTACAGTGTGTACTCTTTAGCAGTGCAAACAAAGCAACCCCAGCCTCCCCTGAGCATTTGCGGTCAGGAGGAGGCGAGAGCCCTTGGTATGCAGACAGAAGCACCCAGTACTTTGTAGAAACTAAAGACCCTAATCAGAGACATAAAGAGAATGAAAATTCTGAAAGCTTCTGAAATGTAGCCATAAATATAAAGTCTGAAGGACAGTCTGAGGCTTGGTGTGAGTATGCTTATACCCTTTGCTGGACTCTTCATGAACTAGTGCACTAGGCCTCTATTTTCAAGTTAGATATAACTCACTGAAAGCAGTACCACATAAGAGCAGGCTGTGGGGATGCGTTGGCAGCCCTAGTATATTTGTGAAAACCCTGCTCACATGCTACTTCAGATCCAGATTTTTATTTTTTTTTTCTGATGACTTAAAATGAGTAGCTAAAGTCAGTTGATTTGTTCAGCCTAGAGAAGAGGAGACTGAAGGGATGCCTACAGCTTCCTCCTGAGGGGAGCGGAGGGGCATGTGCTGATCTCTGCTCTCTGGTGACAGTGACAGGACCGAAGGGAACAGCATGGAGCTGTGTCAGAGGAGGGTCAGGTTGGGGTTTAGGAAAGCATTCTTCACTGAGAGGGTGGTCAGGCACTGGAACGGGCTGCCCAAGGCAGTGGTCACAGCACCAAGGCTGCTGGAGTTCAGGAAGCATTTGGACAATGCTCTTAGATACATGGTTTAATAGTTAGGTTGCCTTGTGTGGAGCCAGAAGTTGGACTGGATGATCCTCATGGTCCCCTTTCGACTCAGGAGATTCTGTGACCATTCTGTGACACACCCCATCCAGTAGAAGCAGAAGCAAGGCAAAGCTGCCGTGGAGCTGTAGAAGTCCTGCCCCTCAAGAGACAAATGGGTGCCCACCTCTGTCAGCATGAACGGGTTGTGTTTCTGATTCCTTCTCCCTGGACAGCAAGATAAACGCTCAGCTGAGTTCAGTGTGTGGGCTCTGTTGGGGTGCTGTATGGGAGTACTGCAGTCTCCGTGCACAATCTCACCATCTTCCCAGGCTCCTGCCCCCAGCCCTGCAGCTGGGAAGAGGTCCAGAGCCAACCAGAAAGCTGAGCACTGGAAGCCAGCAAGTAGGACTCAGCATTACCAGGACAAGTACTGTTGGAAAAAAAAAAAACATTTTTAGTTTCCTACTGAGTCATCCTGAAGAAAAAATTTTGGATTGCGTTGTGTGAACATATGCTGAAAAGTAAAGTCTGGAATAAGGAAAGGCAATGCCACTCTTCTATTTTCTTTCAATCACCAGTAAGATTTACCGTATTTTGGAAGTGGTCCTTTCCTGGGAGATACTATTAAAAAGTCATAACTGCCCCTATCTTTGATCATTTCTATGCTATTAAGGCTTCTGCTGAGGAAAGAAAAGACCAGAAAGGTTATCTGATCAAGTTTTTCTATGCAATGAATTGATCAGTGCTAAAAAGTCTACTTGAGAAACTAGGTGATCACATTCCTCTAGGCAGATTTCAATAAATATGTGATTCTGTCATGACTTTTTTCTCTCTGTTTCCAATTAATATTTTAATGAGTGCATTTTCTTCAAAGAGCCTCTTGAGGAAACAGCAAATTTTATTTGAATTGAGAGAAAATCTCTAAAAAGTAAATTTTATATATTTTTCTATTAACGTTTGCCTTGGAGCTTGGTTGAAAGAATTTGATTGATCTGGTCAGAGAGATCAAGTCGCTCAGAAAACCTAGTAAAATCATGAATATTATTCATTAACCTACCCTGGCAGAGGACAAGATATAAATGTAAAAATTTTGACATAAAATTCAGGTACTGCTTTATGTTCAACAAGTAGGCAAACCACGTAAATAAAGCTTATCTGGTACAGATAAAGCAGATTTTGATTTCATATGTTCAGTGGCATCATAAAGAACTTTATTTTCACAGACACAGTTCTTTAATGTTGATTTGTGTGTGTGTAGTAGCATTTTCAGCAAGTGGGCAATACAGTTCTCACATTGCTTGTGTGCTGATAACTCAGGTTTTAAGACAGTGATCTAAATAAACATTAACCAGGCACCACATGGGAGGTTCACAGCTCTTCTCCTAGTGTTGTCATGTACCCCAAGACATGTGCCCAGGGAGACTTCAGTCCCACTGCTGCAGACTGGGCTGTACACGAGCAGCACTGGTGACTGTGAGCAGATTGTGACAGTCACATCACTGATGCTGGTCACTTTACAAAGAGTTGAGAGGGGTTTTTTTTAATCTTGTTCCTACTTGCTTTCTAGATCTTGAGTCTGAGGATCATGTTTTGAGACTTGCTTCCATAGGCTCAGGAATTAGTAATTGAGGAGTTTGCTATTCAGAAGCTGGAATTGGGAGTGGGCTGATGAGGAGAACTGGGAATGCTGCTCTAAGTCAGCTAAAGGTATTCATCTAAAATAACTGGGAGAGGGGTGGATGAGAGTGCAGGTAGACCAGGGTGCCAGCAGCCCTGAGAAGTGTGTTATATTTCCAGCACTGCCTCATCAGCACTGCTCACCACTACCTTTGCTGCTCTGCCTTCAAATCCCAGCACAGCATACAATGCCACCTCTACAAAGCCGTGAAGTAAACTTATTCCTCCAAAACTATGACATCTGCCAAGATTGCGCAGGAATGGTCACACTGATGGTTCATTATAAAGCTCTAACATGTATTTAAATGACAACAATTTTTCTGCAATGCCAGTTGGTGTTTTAATAGCCTTAATAATAGCACATATTAGTGGCATTATTACTTACTTGTGTAACACCCACCTTCACTGTGCTATGCCAGCACTAACTAATGAATGCACATTTTAGGAAATCCATCCACCTGGGTGTGACTTCTCAGAGTAGGGCTTTAACCTCAGGGAGGAGAGATGAGTTCAGGATGAGTAAGAGAGAAATGTGATGCTCTTTTGGAGTTATACATCAGCTTCCAGATTCTGCTGATGCAGAAAGCAGCTTAAAATTAGATAATTCCACCTGGGCTATTCCTGTGCCTGCTGCTCCGTACTCCAGGCTTAGCCAAGAACAGCAGACTGGCTGCACAAGCCAAGCTGCCAAGAGGTAGGAATCCAGGATAGGGAGATGCCAGCATGACATCTCTCAGATGGTCTTTTCTATCCATCCTTCACGTGACTGTAAAAGTTATTAGCAAGAACAGATGAAGTGAATGGTATTACTGGGTCACCATATCAGCTTCGGAAAGCAACTTGCTAGCAGCCTCATATATCCCATCTCTGGGAAAAAAATATGAAACCAGGCCGAAGACTAATTTAAGTCTTATGTTTGGCCTTGAATCTTTTCCTTTACACAAAATATCATGTAATCATAGGCCTAATCTATCAAGTTGGCAAGGTAAAGTGTAGAACAATAGACAACAGAATGAAGATGGAAGTCAAATTCTACACCTTCCTGCAGAGGTCAGCCCTGGCCCTTGCACAAAAGATGGTCGTCAGCACCTCTGATAGGAGCCCATATTCCAGTAAGGTTGTGGACTCCCACAGTAGGTGCAGATTTTGGCCAGCCTTGTGGTGAGCACTTGATTCAGATTCAGCATTTGTCTTCCATCTATTTCCTACATGCTTGGTTCGTACACTGAACATCAATGCCACCGCACCCTATGTAGATTGTCTTTCACTGTCACCACATTTCTTCCTGTTGAGGAATCAGGTTAGAATTAGAGAGCTGATGTTAGTTTTAGGCACTCTGTTATGCTGAGTCCTATCTCAGCTCATAGCAGCTCCCAGGATGAGATAGGTAGAACATCAGTTTGACACAGTCACCCTGG
Source organism: Penelope pileata (assembly GCA_013396635.1). Classification (NCBI taxonomy): domain Eukaryota; kingdom Metazoa; phylum Chordata; class Aves; order Galliformes; family Cracidae; genus Penelope; species Penelope pileata. The sequence goes on along the minus strand of WBMW01001199.1, from coordinate 1,057,252 downwards.
CCCCTTCCTTTGGCTCCATGTGCATAGTCAGTCCTTTGCCTTTCCCTACCCATCTGCTGAGAGAAATGATCCCAGCACACAAGTCCCATGTGGCTCTATTCCTATTTTTTCCCATTTCACGTTCTTCCTGGTTCCTTCTCCCCTGCCCTGAAATGCATGTGAGGCCATAGCAGCTGCTTTCAGCAGAACCTGTAACAACTACCTGGGCAGCCACAAAACTGTTGAGGCAATTTTCTTGACAAATTCCACCGGAAAAGCCAAGGACTGAACTGGCAGCTGAATGCTATTCTTCACATACCAACCGAAAGTTTTTCCTATTGATTGGCAATTAGCCTGCTCTAAAACACTCAGGGTCAAATTCTCAGCTGGTGTAAATCAAAGAGTCCAACTGAAGTCTCTGATTTATTTTCCAAATGGTTTAAAAATGCAGCAGGAGCTCTAAAATGCCAATGTTATATATCAAACAACTGGCTAAAACTCACAAATGGAGCATTTTTTCTATAATGTTCTTTGACACTAAGTATTCCTTATGGACCTGACTCAATGAATACAAGTACTGCAGAGACATTCTGAAATTTTTCAAAAAATAAAGAAGAAAGAAAAAAGAGAGAGATCTGATCAACATAAGTTTTAAGGATGAGTCAAAATATGGAATCGCATTTTATATTTTGAGCCTTTGATATCTTCTATAGAGATGTGTTAGTTACAATAATGAATCAAATTTCAGTTTTGAGAGTCCTGCACTTTTCTTACATGGAAGTTTGACACTGGTCACAGTGACTGGAAGGATTTTGCCAGCTTTCAGAGAGAGCGGACTGCATCCCTTGTGAAGCTCAGTTCCCCAGCAGATGCAGACATTGTCTATGTGCGAGCTGCATGATACAATTCTACTCTGTTTCTCTTCTCAAAATATTCAGCATATTGCCATCCCAGACAAACGTTTTAATGAAACTAAAGGCCCAGGAGCTGAATGTTATTGGGAGAATTTGAGTGTTGAATGAAGGCGAGAGACGCTCCATATTCTGCATTTTCACTGGTAGCAGACAAAGAGGTTGTCTTAGGAGATAAATAAACATTGCCTGCACTTATTTTGTAACTTCTGGGAAATCTAATGTCAGGCTTACCTCTAAGGTCTACATGCTTTAGGAAACATGTAGGTTGTGGAAATCTGATTGCAGTTTTTCACATGCTTCCTTCAGTTGCCTAACTAAGCAGAACTGGTTTGGGGCTGCACATCAGTGTACACATCCTATCTCTGGGCATTAGTACAGCCATACTAAGTTTTCGCTATCCACTTCACCTTGTTGTGGAAGTGAGTCTCTTCTACTGAGGTCTGTATCTTATCAAGAACATGATCTATGCGATGTAGAGTGGTGACATTTCATTTTACTAGCCAGAAACTTGTGCAGAACTCGTGTAGATACTCATGTAGAACTCATGAGAGACGTCCCTGCCCACAGAGCCAGGGGGTGGACCCAATGGTTTTTAAAGGTCCCTTCCAACGTAAACCATTCTGTGATTGCGATAAGGGCAAGAGCTGGCTGTAAATTGCATGTTTTCTTTTATCTTCCACTTATTTAAAATACACCAGTACCCTTTTTTAAAGTTTATTTTAATGGAATCGGATCCTTTATTATGTTTGGAATACTATAGATCACAATGCAGAATATAAAAAAGTGTAAGTGTATATTATGCATGTAAAAGCAGTACATTGAGGAAGCTGAAGAAAAGGATAGTGCCACCTATAGAAATACTTATTTCTTCCCTCTCAGGAGCTACAAGTCTTCTGTACTCATGTTGCCTTAACTGAATGCTTGTTAAGTCTGGGTTGCCTTCTAACAAGGGGAGATTTTCTTGGTGGCAGAGGCTTGTTTCTTCCAGAAATCCGGTCTTTTAAACTGAGGACTTTTCCCTCAGTGCTGAGCAGCCACTCCTTCTATCACTCTCTGGGATAAACAAGCACATGTCCTATTCTCTTAACATACAAGGGTGTCTCCAAAAGTAATGCCTCTCATTTTATTATGTTGGCCCATGACATCAGAGGCGGGTGTTGGTGGTAATGCAGTAGATGTTGAACCTTCTCACCAATATTCTGTTACATTTTGTTGCTGTGGGACAGATGGCAGCAGAGGGGCAGTCTGACAAAATGGCATCTGACATGGAAGTGGGGATGAAGCAAAGATGTGTCACTGAATTCCTGCACACAGAAGAAATGGCACCCGGTGACATTCATTGATGCTTGCTGAATGTTTCTGGATACCGAACAGTGGATGTGGGCACAGTGAGGGGTATGTGGTGCGTTTCAGCAGCACTGACAGTGACAGTGGTTACCTCTGCTGGTGCAGATTTTTACGAGTGTGACATACACGCTCTTATTCATTGCTGGTAAAAATAGATAGCTAATGGTAGTGACTATGTTGGAAAACAGTATTTTGTAGCTGAAAGTTTGCTCTACCAAACAGTGTTATCGTGCTTTTTGTACCTGTTGTAGTTTCCATGGAAATAAATAGGAGGAATCACTTTTGGAGTGACCTTCATAGATTGTTCTGATCATTACAACTATGGCTAGGGAAGTCTTTACCTTCAGTACTGTGATCGTTTCCATGACCTACACCTGGAGATCTGGAAAAAGGTTAGGCTTTTATTTTCTGGATATCTCCATGAGACTTGCCTCAGATTCCCCATGCAGTAGGAAAATACAGAACTGCTCCAGCCCTAAACAAATCAAAAGAGAGCCAATGCTCAGGCTTTCACCAGCCACATGCAGTGAGGGTTAAAGAAAAAGCCACATTTTCCACAGTCACATTGAAAGTGCAACTGCAGTTGGTCCTGACAGATTTCAATGTTATCTTGCTTGTTTCCTGCGAGAAAATCCTAAAAAAAAATAAAAGAAACAACAGCAACAAAAAGCCCACAGATTTCAGAAAGAACTAAACAGCTTCTTGTTTTCCAGAACTGCTATTTATCCAGAATCCTAGTAGAAACTAGATTCAATGTCATCATTATCAGACAGTGTTTTGCTATCCTTGGAATAGCAGAGCCTTGACTTTCTGTTCAGTGGGCTTACCTTTATGAGTGACAAAACTTGTTTGAATATGGATCAGAAACATGGTGTTTTGACAAGTTGTTGTGCAGCACCTCTATTCAGTATTACACAAGGAAAGAACTTGAATCTTAATCTCTTGGCATGTGTGTTAATAAGTGATTATCAGCTGGTTCATATTATACTTTTCCTTTCCCACCCTCACACAACAGCTACAAAAAATCCTGAAGAATCAGAACTGAAGTCTGTAACAGTTAATAAATCACTTCAAAACAGTGAGGAATTTACATGGAGCTGAGACTTTGTTTTCCACAGGGAGTCTGTAGGATGTACTGCTCTGTGAAAACTTATCTGAGTAATCAACCCCATTGACTAAGTTCACAGAGCAGAGGAAAGCCACGATACTTCTGAAACTGCTACAGCTTTGAGTCCTTTCTCTTTTTTATTTTCTCTTTTTTTTTTTTTTAATTTTAATTGGGCCTGTTTTCAGAAAGTCCTAAATTAAATTGGGAGCTCAGTAGAAAATTCACCTGCTAATGAAATGACAGTTTAGGGTAAAAGATAAATAAGGATTGAAGTGCAACTCTGTAATTTTCTTAAAACGATAGACCTTAGACTTCCAACAGTCAAGAACAAGGTGGAAGTATACACAAAAAGACACAAGGCATCTGTAGCTTGCTCCATTATTCTCAAGACAATAACGGTGGTGATTAAACTATTCAATGTAAACATAAAATAATCTCTCACACCTAAGGCTCAGGTAGGTAGTTAAGCTTTAATTCCCTCTACATGAAAACAAGAGTAATAGGAACAAGCATCTAATTGCTTAAATGTATTTAGAAGTCCTATTCTCATTATTTTCAGTACAAAATACAATTAAAAATGAATGTGTAATACAATCTGTACAGTGTTTAAAATGCTATATTTAGCAGTTTTATTGCTATAAATTTAACCGTTGTTTCAGGGAGCATGGAACCTGAATTATGCCAAGGCAAAACGATTTTGCACTTGACTGTCAATCTGATATGCAACAAGGCCCCAGCCTGGGATTAAGGTCAGCATCCAGGCATCTGGAACTGGTTGAATGATAAAGAAAAATCCTTGTCTGTAAAATCAAGCAGCAGAAATGGGCAAGAAGGTGCAGCATTACCCTTCAGCTGCCTCCAGGCTAATAGGAGGAAAATAGCTTAGTATTGAATTAATTAGTATGGTTGAGACAACAGCTGCCTACACCAGATCAGAATTTCTGATTAAATTTGAAGTACTGTCTTAACCTTGCTGTTGTTTGGATCTTTTCCTTCAGATCAGAATTTCTGATGTAATTTGAAATGCCTACTTAACCTTGCTGTTACTTGGACCTGTTCCTTATAACTGGCTACGCATTCAGATGGGGTTTGCCTGATTGGATCTAGATGAAGGAACAAGACCATGAATTTTACAGCCTCTTCACCATATGACTGTAATCAGGTGCCAGTTCCAAACATCTGTCCTTTTCCAAGATGACACTAAATGGAAGCAAAAAGAGAAGATATCTTTATCAACATAAAGCTGGTGAGGAATGTCGTACAGGATTTTAATATTAGACATTACTACAAATGGAGCTTCCAAATTACCTGAAATTCAGAACCAGCACCAGATTTCCCATTTCAGAGTGATTCATGGAACAGCCTAAGAGGGTCATCAGCAGCCGATAATGTCAAAGCAGTTTGTTCAGTTCTCATTCACAATTACAAAATCATTTCAGTGAAGGCAGTTGCCTCTGCTAAAAGACAAGATGCACTGAAAATTGTATACTGTTTCAATTATTAGTAAGACACATGCAGATTTTAGCTGACTGTTAAATGCTTGTTAATCTTTTTGGTTAGTTGAAAGAGCACAATGTTATTCTCATGCCTTATACCAAAAAATATTTTTAAATATAAAATCACAGAGAATATTTTTATTTATCTAAATGCTTAGTAGCCTATCAAAACCTTTAACTTAGATAATTAGGCAGTTATTTTAGATGCTTCTTAGATACTTTTTGTATTTAGATAGACCTACATGGACATATTCAAAATTTGGTTTTGTTTGTAATGCACGCCTTCATCTATCTAATTTAGTGTAGAGGTGTTTCAGCATGGAAGAGGCATCCATCAAAATCTCAAGACTCTTGTGGTGTAATTCTCTGGGAGGTACTCAGCTCAGTGCAAGGCCTATGGAAATCAAAGGAAGCTCAACATTGACTTCACATAGCTTTGACTCAGTCCATCAAAAGCATTGATTAAAATATCTCCACGTTTATAAGCTTTCCTCTGATTTTAATTAATTATATTATTATTTTCATGTGCTTCCACTAAGAAATGTTTAACCTTGCAAAATATGAAAGAATAACAAATTGTGCTATAATAAGAGAAAGCATATTTGTTATACTTAAAGCATCCATTCTCATGAACGTACAGAGCTTAGTAGATTTTGTCACTACCATTTAATGAATAAAATAATATAAATTGATCTCTAATCCTCTGCAGAGAAAAAGCCTACAGCTAGAATAATTTATTCCACTCTGAGTTTTATTATCAGTTGGTGCGTTTCATTCTGCATGTGATGGTTTTAACCAGGCAGCTGCTGACAGCCAAGGCACGGATTCTCAGGGCCATCTATTGAGAAGTACCTCATCACTGTACCATCCTGCGGGTGGTCTATATCACACTACAAATCTAATACTTTGTCCTCACAAAATCATCTGTACTGCCTATACGTTTTATGGAGAGAGGGAGAGATTGAAACTTGATAATTTCAGATAATTCTGAAACAGTTGAAAGCCTGGCTTTGTTATGCTGGTCTGTGCTTCCTGAGCTCAGTGGAACTTGGATTTTCAGGTCTTCCTCTGAATGCAAAATAGCAGGAGAGCACTTGAAATAGTATTTGATTAATTGGAAAAAAACAAACCAAAACCAAAAAACACACATATATATCTCAATCATAGAATCATAGAGTCGTAAAACCATAGAACCCTAGAACCATAGACTCACAGAGTCACAGAATGGCGTGGGCTGGAAGGAACCTTTAAGATCATCTAGTTCCAATGCCCCTGCCATGGGCAGAGATGCCTTCCACTCGACTAGGTAATTGCCTAAAGAGAAAACATTTCTTGACCATCCTCTGGTGAAGAAGCTTTTGCTAATCCTCAACCTGACCCTTCTCCGACACAGCTCTATGCCATTCCCTGAGCTCCTGTTGCTGTCACCAGAGAGCAGAGCTCAGCGCTGCCCCTCCACTCCTCTCGTTGAGGAAGCTGTAGGCTGCCATGCGGCGTCCCCTCAGTCTCCTCTGCTCTGGGCTGAACAAACCGAGGGACCTCAGCTGCTTGTCATAGGTCTTGCCCTCCAGACCCTTCGCCATCTTTCTAACCCTTGTTTGGACTCTATCTAGTAGCTTTATGTTCTTATATTGTAGCACCCGAAACTGCGCACAGTGATCAAGGTGAGGCTGCACCAGCACAGAGCAGAGTAGGAATATTTGTAGAACACTTTGAAATTTTATTTTATAAAACACTTTGTATCTTTCCCATTGTTTTTTACTATGAGCAGTGAGATATAACTAATGAATACAGCTGGAAGAGTCAAAATTAACATCTAATCCAAAGCTGCTCAGAAAACGTTATGAGACATTTTATATCCTGTTAGCATGTACTTCTGTCCTACAGCACAGGCAGAATACCAGATGAGTCATTTTTACACCTTTTCCTCAAAAATTCCTCAATAATCAGCACTTTAATTTTAACAAACTGCTTTTTTTTTTGAAAAAGCTGTTCCATCCGGGAAAAAAAAATCAATCAGAATATTTCTACATTTCTTCACTATCAGGAATGTGCATTTGAAAACATTTATTTTTGGAAGATGAAGTCTGAATTTCATTTCTGTATTTTTTTCCTTTAAAGAACGATCATTCTAAACTCAATTTATTTCTCATCGATCAGCTCTGTTCTAGTCACAGTACCCTTTAATTTAAAAGGAATTTAAAACATTTCATGCTGCAAAGGAGTTCTGCCAAAAAAAAAAAAAAAAGAAAGTTTTTCTCACTTGCTTTCAAATGCTCTATTAGCATAGTATTTATTCACCTTACAATGATTTGTTTGTCGTAGTTACTATGACAATAATTCACTGAGGTTAGATATGAGGATAACAGCATATGTTTGAAGAATTAAAAGCTGCTAAGAGGTGCAAAACCGTCCACACAGCAGACAAATATCTCTGCCTTTCGTTTCAGATCTTCACTTAATCTTTCTCCTCTCAAAATGAATCATTGGTCCTTTGCAGCATCTATCTGGAAGCTCTTCGGATTCAAATATAGATATGTCAGAGCTCTCCAGATTCTTTGTACACTTCATCCATTGCCCTTACAAAGACACCTGCTATGCACCTCAGCTGCTGCTATGATATTGATAACATAGGCCTCTCCTTCAGAATCAATGAATTTTTGCATTTTTGTGCTGTTGCTGTGTAAATGGTAAAAATAAATAAATGTTATCTGATATGAAGCTACCCACTATTTTTTTTGCTCCTTTTTCAGTCAGAAAAATACGCAATATGTAAGTAGCACACTTTAATGGATTAATTCAGGATAACTTAGATATGACTAATTTAAAGGATTTCTAGGAGATTTTATGCAGAAAATATAACCTAGTGGAGGTGCAGAATTCTGCAAAAGTCTTTATCAATTTGCACTCCCCAGAAAACACCCCAGCCTGTAGAACTAGAAAGAAGCCATGATGTATACTGGAATTGCAGGTGATGGCAGCATGGCTGTGTGGCAAGAGCGTGGGTGTCTGGAGATGATGGGAGGTGTTCCAGGGGCTTGCCTTTGTCACTTGACTCAGCTGGAAGGAAGTTCAGCCCTCCTGCTCACATTAACTCTGACAGAAACCGTGGCTGAATGTTCAGAATTGGGCAAAGTAATTGAATTTGCTGAGGAGAACTGAACACTTACCTTCAGCCATCCATTCTGATGCTGGCTGGATTTTCTTTACTATCTGCCAGGACAAAAGTGGCCCAGAACACCTACTTCATACAGCTTTAAGGACAAAGTCTTTTCTCCTGACAAAATTTGATATGTGGCTGTCTGAAATCTCCGGGACATGTTGGCACCTCAGACATCAATCTCTGAGTTTAATGTGGCTCCGTCTGATATCACCTAATACAAAGCATCTCCACCTAACCTCAACAGCCTGCTTCACTTCACTTGCTCACTCAGACACAAAATAGAATTCCCATAATCAGACAAATTGCTGGGCACCACTGGTATACGTCACTAATGTGCCAGTCAGGCGCTGGATGATTTTCTGGTGTTTTATCCAGCTATAAAGGAATCCGACCAGGATGGTAAATACTGAGGAACTGTCTTCCTGAATGCCTAGTATCAGCCATTGGCTTTTTTCCTTACCACAGGTTGCTTGGTTTTGCCACACAAAACCATATTGAGCCAGGAAGAATTATGTGTTCCATGGTCATCCTTACTGGAGAACAACAAAGACAGATTAACAGTCAATTCTGCTGGCACAGAGTACTCTGAACTGGTGCAGTTAGAGTCTATTAATAGGATAAGATGAGGATATTACTCACTGCATTTAAATCAGGCACAGGCTTACCTTACAAAGTTAAATTCATCTCTCTCCAAATAACAATGCCTGCAGCTCCCAAGGCAGCACTTTCTCCAATTGTGTTAATAAGATCTTGCTACAGTGAAAAGAGTAAAGACATCACTGTCAGGCTAATTCAGCATTTCACAGCCTTTCTAAAGCAATCCATTTGTTATTTACGCAGCAGTCCTTTGGAGTGCATTTTCTTTTCATACTGGATCTTATAAACTATTTTTTATTGTGGTTCAAGATTTGCTGTCTAGAGTACAAAGATTATTAGGCATAAGTTGATTCTTGCAAAAAGGTACAGCCTGAGATGTTGGTAAGAAGCAAATGAACAAACACTGGGAAAATAGTGCATTTTAATTCACTTTGATGCAAAATGTAATTGTAGTTATTCTGTATCTCATTATTACTAAAAACAACTAAAATATTTTAATTAAAGTGGGATTTTTTACACGAGAATTCCCAGAAGCATTCCTTCAGTTCTGTTTTTGCTGATAAGGAGAAGGAGGGAGCCATTCTTCTATGTCAATCAGCTATTTTCCAGTCCCACTCCAATTTGAAAACTGTGATTCCAAAGGCATGCATTGTTATTGGTACTTTTCCCTAGGAGCTCACAGCTTCTCTTATGAAAACCCTAGAAAAAGTTACTGTAAATAGGAACACATTATAGGAGAAGGAATGCTGACACTGTGCAACATTAAATGAAAAAAAATGCAGCACTTGGCAAATCTTAAGTATTTCAGTTTGAGTTTTCATGCTCTTTATGTGTTTGTTTCAGAAAGATGCCTTTCACTGTACTTTTTCTTCAAATTGCAGGTTCTAAGAGAAGGATATTCAGTGTATGGATATTTATCCCTAATTTAACCAGAGATTAAGGGTCAGCAGCAAGTAAAACACTATGCCACAAGCACTGAAGATGAAAGACCAGTGATATGCAAGTGACTCCCTAGACACTACCCCAGATTTAAGGGAGATTGAGGACCACATCACATCAAGAATCAAAGCAGAAAATCTTCACAGGAATTGGCTGCCTAAGGGGGAAAAGAGGCAGAAACCGGGCATAAAAGGAGTTAAACGCCAGCCTGCAGCAGTTCTTGACACCTATCTATCTTCTTGCAAAGCTAAGGAAGGCCAAGCAGAATAAAATCACCAAAGCGAGTGTCTACAACTCCTTCAAGTCTAGCTAGGAGCTAGATGAGCGAGTAACTTCAGCTTTGCAGCAGGCTTCTCTCAGAAAGATTCATCCCAAGCAGTCCTCATGCTGAGCAATCCGCATCCTCCAGAGTTAGGTCAAGAAAGTAGACAGGTATTGGAAAGGAAACTCCCCAACACAAAAGGAAAGCCCAAAGAAAAGACAGCATAGACAGCCACAGGTTCAAAATAGCATTTTCTGTCATCACTGTGTTTTGTCCAGATATAAACTGCATTGTTTCCATATTCTGTCACTTCAGCCAGAGAAAGGGACATGCATTCTAGCTGAAGATGGCAATGCTTGTGGAGTAGGGGGACCTAATAGGAGAGGGAGCTGTTTCTCTTTTCATACTAGCTGCCAGCTTCAGATTCTGTACCTAGGCTGAAAAACTGAAAACAGCCTTTAAAAAGTAAATACAGCTCATTTGCTAAACTCTGAAATACAGAATCTGAGACCTGCTGATACAGCAGTCAATGTCAACAAGGAGAATTAAGCTAGGGTTGTGACAGACAAGTTACGCTGTTTTTTCACACAAAACCTGTTGTCTTTGTCCACCTTCTGAGAGAATGCTCATAATTAAGTAAAGAGGGGCTAGGTTAAGACATTAGTCTTGAAAATATTTGTGTGTTCATGTTTTCAGCTGATGTGAGCTGTACTCCTTGCTTCTGGTGCACTGGTTTTCTACCTCAAAGTAGGCATGAGAATAAATTACGTTTTTGAGATGGAGCCATGCACTATCTAACCTGAGCAACTTTCTTGGTTGTAACAAAGAGCAGGTTGCTAACATCTATTCCTCAGCTTCTTTTCTGTAAAAGGGTCAGCTATCTGGGTATTAGTTAGTGATTGCATACCTGAGCAGAAGTATATCAGAGAGGATTAACATATTAACCACTCCCTACATAATGCATCAGGTTGGTGAAATGTTTTCAATCCATTCAAATGCATGTTTGAGTATAGCATAGTGATGAACTAAAGCAAAAAAAAGAAAAAAATAAAGTATGTGGGATTGCATTTTTGTTCAGAACATTGAGCTCTTTAAGCATGTAGACAATTATGATGAACCAGCAGAGCTGTCCCAAGCCAGAGGCTTTTCATCTCAATGCACCATCTGCAAGAATGCTTAAAACATAAATGAAGTCCACAGTGTTCCAGCAAGAGTTTACAACAGAGAGAAAAAACAACAGTTTTTCTCTATAACCTATTCAGCTATACACAAATATGGACAAAACATAACCTTGGGATGTCGTGGAGAAAATTCTTACGGATTCATTCGCTCTAAGTTGTGAAAAGTGCAAAAAGTTTTCAGTTTCCAAGGTATTTCTTAATGCCAATGAAAGGATAAATGTCTGCACTTCTATCCCAGAGCCAGGAAAGTTTATTTTTCCTCAAAACTTCACTCTTTGGGCAGGAACCATTGCAGTCCTGATCAAGGAAAACGTAATTGTGACAGTCAAGATATAAATAGTATCCCCATAGGCCCTTTGGCCTGTTTTTCATTCCTAACACAATTGTTTCCTTCATAAAAGGTTTTGTACTTTCTTCTGCCTAAATCAACATCAACTGCTGAAATATTCTATCCCATGACACAAATGAATTTCCTAGACTTTCTTCTGTAAACAACTTTTGCATCCCAAATGCAGGCCAACAGAGGTCTCCAGTACTCCCGGTCTATGGCTGCTGATCCATGGAAGTCCATAGCTGGAATGTCACAGTTAATGTCACAGCTGGCTTTCTCCAGATAAGTTTGCAAGCTGAAGTTCTGGGGTAGGCCACCATTAACATAGATTTCTTGTGATGTGTACCAAGGATAATAGCTAAGATCGTTAAAATAAAATACGTTAATGTTCTGCCCTCCTGTTTTATCTTATGTGCAATGTTATACAGAACATTTTTGGATTCAGCACTATGTTGTGCCTCAGGGAACACAGGTCTGTCAGTGTGTTCCAGCCAGCTATAAAACGTTTCTTCTCCAAAACCAGTGGTAAGACTGGTTTCACAGCAAGAGAAGTCCAGGTGAGTGTTACTTACAGTGGTGCCAGGGGCTGAAGTGTGAATGATGCTTGATAGTATCGCATTTTCAGACAGTATTTTCATGACTTAAGAGACAACATTACACAGATCTTCCAGTTTGTCTGTAAAACATAACAGAAGAGGCATTAATGCTTACGCCATATATACCTGTGTTAGCATACTAACATTGAAGAAACAAAATGGGCATGATCTAATCCAAACAAAGAGCTAGATTTTCAGATGTCCGCCAGAGTAATTCTGTGCATCAACCCATAGTGGCTTGTCTCATCTGTTCAGGTCTTACTGAAATCCCTGGGGATGTTGCCATCACTCCAGTGGGCCCCAGGGTGTCTTAGCAGCTGGGGCTGTTGTAGTTGAAAAGGTTGATAAAGAAATGGTTTCCTTATTCTTCAGGCTCTCTCACTAATAATAAACACAGCTATAAAATCAAACCTTAGCTTTTATCACTATCTTCATAGCTTTGTGAACATCCCTGACCTGCTTAGTACAGCGTCAGCCAGAGATACTCCAAATAGCTCTAAACAAGCACACATATTTCGCTGTCACTGTGCAGTGTCATAAAGGGATACAAGTTCAGACCCCTGACAGCAATAAAGCAGATACATGAAAGCTTGCTTAGAGCTATTTATTAGCCTGGCTGCACTACCACATTGAGCTAGTGCCTTGCAGACCAGCTGTGATAGCTCTGCACAGCACTGCACTGTGCAATGTGGACTTTGATGCCAAAGCCTGCGACCACTGTTATAAGCAGAATCATTAGTCACAAGGTCCCTGTTGATTATGCGTGTGTTAAGCAGAAAAAAAGCAGGCAAAGAGCAATATATATATATATATGTATGATGGATGAATAGAAAGAGAAAGAATGAGAAAGAGAGAGGGAGAGAGATGACCATGGAGATCCCAATCTGCCTATCAGAAAAAATTCAGCATCTGGCCATTGGCATGCCTGGATTTAGTTGGATCAGTGAGCCTGAGTTTAATACACAACAGTATAAAAACCACTAAGAGCTTACAGTATTTGGTACGTCTGTACATTAACAGATTGTTAAGTTGTAATAGTGTCTTTGCCTCTATTCCCTGTGACCATCCTTTGCTGACACAGTAAATGACCTCACTCGTAAAGACATGTTGCACGTACTATGAGGGCGAGAGCTTCTCTGTGAGGAAAGCAGTGAACCCTCCAACCCCACACTCCCTCTGCTTTCAAAATCCTGGAGAAATCCCATGTGGCCATACAACCAACTATCAGGAATGATCATGGATTTCGATTGAGTCCTACTTCTTCCTCCTTGTTCCTTGCCTACCTGTTCATTTCCTCTGGGACTGTGACCCACTGGAGGTGAGCGCCACAGGTTTCACGTGGGCAGCCAGTCTGTTACATGTACATGTTACAGTCATCTAATGTCCTAGATATGCCTATTCCTTCTGCTGAATATGCAGGCGGCCACCAGGACCAACACAGAGCAGAACTCAACATTTCACCATAGAAATCTCACCTCTTGAGACTTGCTGTGCATCTAGTGAAGAGGAGACCCAGGCGTTCAAAACCACTACTCATATATACACAAGTAGCATATTGGCATTAATGGGCAATTTGGAAAATGGTTTCAATGAAAATTAGCATAATTTTCTGAGTGTTTGCCTGAAGGTATATGCCATGCCACAAAACCATACTCAGCAGAGCTGCTCAGGGATTTACAACATTAGAAGTCAAACCATACTTTCTCTCTAGAAGGTTGAATGGCCAAACACAGAAGATGGCAGGGTTGTTCTTGCAAGGAGAGAGCCAGCAGAAAAGCCAGCTTTAGGGCCAGGCTTTCTATCTCAGGAGAATGGAGAGAAGGGATGGGGGACAGCCCAGCAGCTCTGCCCCTTGTCCCAGCTCCTGTCTGGGACCAGCAAGTGCTTTTCTGGCTTTCTAGGAGGGGAGCTGCAGCAGCAGAGCCTGGCGGGGCCCCGTTTGCTCTGCTTTGCCTACAAGCAGCCGGGAAAGGCAGGGAAGCCTTCAAGTCCCCTGCAGTACCCTGCATGCTCCCCTCTGTCAGCAGAGACCTTCCTGCTCAGCATTGTCACTGAGCACTGCTCTTGGCTTACGCAGAGATTCAGAACTGCAAGAAAATCCTGCCAGAGGGCAGCAAAACCCTACAATTATTTTTTCTTGGATTGCAGAATGTGATTTTAAATTGCCATGCTAAGTCTCCCCTGTGGGAGCTGTGCCACCTCCTGCCCCTGCTCCCCACCTGCCACCGCCTAAATCCGGGATGTGTCAGCAGCAGGGCTGGCACATCCCTGAGACATTTGCCCCAGGTTTCAGCAAGAACTTCCCACGCAGGGCCTATGCACATTGATTTCCATAGGCAAAGACACGGTAAGCAGAACAATTTGCCATGTGGGACTTCCACAGAAAGATATTTGTAGCTGCTGCATTGTTAAGGAGGAAGCAGTTGCCATTTTATATTCCTGTGTGAGGGCACATGGCTGACTCCTGACTCCATTCCGCTCGCTGCATTTAGACAGCGCTCCAGCACACACACTCCAGCTGGGAGCAGGCTCCGAAGTCGCTTGTTTGCAGCATGCAGAAAGGAAGTCCCGTGCCCAAGTTCTCCTCAATATTTCTCTCTTTACCCAGGCTTTTACTTGTCCAGGATGACAGCACACTCTAAAACATTCTCCTGTTTTTGCTTTCATTTCTATCTCTCATAGCTTAAGAAAAACAGCATGAGTGTATCCAGACATACCCCTTCTACTAATTATAATTTTTCTGCAAACCAAGTCAATGCAGAGACAGCCCGCCCTGGTGTCTGGCTGAATCCGAGGATGCACAGCGAGCAGCCATTCCCAGCAGAGAGAAGAAAGTGAAAGACATATGTCTTTATTAGACAGCACACAGCTCTAACTGGGATGAACAAAGCCAGCTTAAAACAGATGGTTCAGAACTGAACGGACACAGAGGGAACCAGATCATGGGATACGGATGAAAATAAAGATCTGACTAAATGATGAAGAAAAGCGTTCATCAAATTATATAATCTCCACATCCCTCATCCCTAGTTAATCTAGAGCTGAGGAATGTACTTTCAAACCTTGGCATTTGTCTCGTAACAAAAATCCTACTCTAGTGACGTTATACTATTCATATCAAGGGATTAGAAAAATTACAAATGATGAAAAAAGACAATGATCTTTTCTCCTTTCTGGTTAACACTGCTACACAAGATGACACTGACTCAGCACAACCTTGAGGGCCTTAAAAGAGGCTGTCTCAACAGGCCAGGCAGTCACCAAATACCCTTATCAAAGACATGCATGGTTTATAAAACAGGAATTTTCACACCCCCAAGATCCAGTAAACTCCCTGAATTTCTACAGAATAATCCTTTTGTTGACTTTTTATCAGCAAAGCTGAAGCTGATGAGCTCAGAAGTCTGATGAGCTGGAACAAGTTCTTCCCAGCTTAAGTCATGCTGTCAGAAGCAAGACTTGCCTTCTGTGCTGAATCTGAGTTTGGAGGCAATATCCTTGGAGGCTGCACAGATGCCCAGAGGTCAGTGATGAAGGACATGAAGGAAACGACCCTGAAAGCTCCGGAGCTTGCAGCAGCCTGAGGGAGAACAGAATGGGAGGATGTATTGTGGCCATCTCTGCCTTCCTTCATAAGGAGGGGGGCTCGTTAGACCAGTGAGTGCATCCTTTAGCTATTTGCCTGAATGAGATTTGGCAGAGTATCTCTGGTTAGTAAAGGCAAGGGAATATGCAGCATAATTATTAATAGAAATGGAGCAGGATCTCACCTGACCATGTCTGGCTGACTCAGTGGCACTGGTGACTGGTTATAGCTGAGATTCAAACCCTGTCAGTATAGCGCTTCACCGATTCTGAAGAAGATGCTGAATCCTGAGCAGCATGAGCTGCCATGAGACATTTTACAGTGTTTCAGAGCCTGGGTGGGCCACCCTTGAAAGGCTACAAATTAAAGTATGAATATTGCAGCAGAGCTATTTCCCATAGCACCTTTGAGGAATGAGCAGAATAAAGCTTCAAAAGCTCAAAGACAGCATTTCAACACGCCTATGGCACATTGGAATAATAGATACTGGCAGCAACTCTGCAGTGAAGTTTAACTTATTGAGAGGAAATGTTGGGACTGCTGGACAGAGGAGAGCAGAGCCTAGCAAACAAGCCACCAGTCTGCGTGGGCTCATCAGGATTCATCTGCCCTGTTATCGCAGCTTCTTTTGCCACCATAGTGGAACTTGATCTACTGTGAGAGCACTTGCTTCCTGGGGGTCTACTCGATAGCTGGAGTCCTGACTATGGGAAATGAAGAAAATTGATCAAGTGCCCTCATGTCATTTGCTTTTCCTCCACTTTGTGCTGCAGAGATGTCTCGTGTCTGTAGACAATGACACCTGACAGTGGTCCAGCCTGGGAGATGAGGCTCACACTGAGCCTGAGCAAGGAGGCAGCTGGTCTGATGGATTGGTTTTACCGCGCACTGAAACACAGCTCTGTGTTCCATGATGCTCTTGATGCCAAGGACTGGGTCAATTTCTGGCATATACTGAAATAATCAAAGGGCTCCTTTGGCTTAGGTCCAGCCTGCCAAGGTTCCCACTGCTCCGTACCACAATTTCCCCCATTTTATGTCCAAGGGTTTTTCCAGTACCTCTTTTTTCCAAAGAGGGCATCCTTCACACTAAGAGCTATATTTGGGTGCTTATATTATAGAATAGCCGTAATGGCCTGAATCCTGGAATAGCCTGAGTGGTCTGCTTTGCTATCACATTGTCTTCATGTGGTAACGTATTAGAAAATTGTAAGGATTATACCGTGTGCAAAGCAAAGGAGATTCCCATTCTTTGAGGATACCTCAGCCTGTAGATGTGAAGACTGAGGTCAGGAGTGAGCTTAAACTCTAACTCCCAGGATGCCCAGTTTTCCTGCTGCACTTCTCATTTGTGGACCAGAAATGGTCTTCTTGGCATGTAATTGCCGTCCTCCTTTTCTTGCATTTCTAAGACTACTGTCAGAAAAGACCAAAGGCCAACAGATTAGTGCTGATTTATTCCTGTTCCTCATAGCATTTTGAATTGTGTTGAACTGATTCTCTTATGAAACAGTTTTCTTCTCTGTTTTCCTGATTCAGTTGTAAGTTAAGTCATAACTGAAAGACTAAATAGTTCTTGGTGTTCTGAGCATATCATTCTCACAGAAATTAAACAGGAGGTTGGGAGGGAGCTGACTTTCCTCCCACCAGCTTTCCTGCAAGCCCAGCAGTTACTTTGCTTTTGCACTGGGGTGATATCAGACCCCTGGACTGTGCAGAACAAACTCCCACACACACACAGCAGTGATTACGGTTTGCAGCCAGCATCAGCACATTTGAGTGACATTCCCTTCTTCCCACTCCTACAGAATAGCTGTAATGCAACAGCAAAAATTAGAAAAGGCATTTGATTCATTCCCCAACCCCCCAGCTGAGTATTACATTAGAACTAAGTGTTATTGTTGGAGGAAACACAACAATTCAGTGTTGTCAATCCGAGGGATTATTGCAATTATTTTAAGACGGGGGTCATGTAAACCTTGGTAAGCCTCATGTATGGGTTGGATTTGAACAGCAGACTTTGAACAAACCTAATGAGCCTCACTCAGGGGTGATGCCCTGGTGCAGCCTCTCCATCCCTCTCTCATCTGCAGCCATATGACCCGCTGCTTTTTATGGTATTTTAAGATATTTGGTATTTTAACAAATTGTTGCAGGCTATCCTTGTAGCAGCTGGTGGGCGCTAGGAATTAATGGACCAGTGCCAGCCTGAAAGGAAAAACCTGAGGATGAACAAAGCAACATGAATATTTCATGTCTGGTTTTCAGCTACTGCAAATCAATAATCATAAACCGTATTAAATCAGACGGGTTGTGCCCCTGTAGGAACTCAACAAATTAAATAGGAGACTGCATTCTGGAAAATCACAGATCAAGTATTTGCTATCAAAAGCAGGGTAAGGGCCACCCAGGTTAGCACCTCCTCTGCAGTCAGGTCAGTTTATTATCGGGATTTGATCCCAGTGCACTCGAAGCTGAGTGTTGCTGCTGATCTATGAATGCAGCAGCGATACCTACACATTGCTGCTCCTCCCAGACCAAGATACACCAGCATCTGAACTGCTGCAGAGGCACAGGAGGAATTTGTCTTATTTCTCCCTACTTTTAGATTAAAACAACTGTTATTTGTCTAAATTCCACAAAATAAACTTCAATGCAGAGACTTAAGAAAAGAGTACTTGTCTGCGAAGCAGTCTGAAGTTTCCACATGGCTTCAGTTCCTGCTTGTGCAAATTAACCCCACACGGTCCGCACCACTTACTGGAGGACTTTGCAGGATCTTTTTTGCACATGGCTCAGTTCCACTGAGCCTGAAGAGACCCGTGACAGGGCAGTGAGGTGGAACATGCTGGCTCTGCCTCCACACCACACTGTGGTCCATGAGGGCGATGATGGGAAGGGGGAAGGTCAGAGGTGACTGTTTTACCATGTGCTGCAGGAACCCTGGGCAGAAATGGAAGGCTGGACTCCCCCAGCATTAGCATATGCATTGACACTCACTTCCACTCTACATGGTGAGATGTATGAAGCCATCAATGGGGAGGAAAGGGGGTGAGGAGGGAGGGACGGGGTAGAAACAGCAGTTGAAGGCAAATGTCAGCACTGGAAAATGAGCTGCCCTGCTTGTACATCCCTGCCCTTACTGCAGTCAGGGACTGACATGTTGGTCCCATAGGGTTTCCATAGCATAGCACCCTCCTACCAGAGGGAAATGCTGGGCAAATGGACCCACAGACAAAGGAAGAAGCAACTTCATTAAGAACTAAACTAAACACTTTTTTTCTGTCTCAAAGCCCAGCATTTGATGGAGCAATGTAAAAAATGCTCTAAGTAATCTGCTGTCTAATTGACTGAGAAGTTTGTTACTAGTATGCAAACAAACTTCGTTTTTGCAAAAGCTGACATTTTTATGTCAGACTGTTTGGCTGTCTGAGGAGAAAAAGCAGAACCAGTACCCTGGGCTGCTTTGCTTCTCACAGACAGAGGACAGCACCTTAAATAAAAACCAGAAGAATTTATGCTGTAATGGAAAAATGAGAAAGGAGCTCTGCCTCTCTCGGAGAAAACAGGCTGCCAGTGTGATAAAATATCACCCTAGACAAAAAATAAATAAAATGTCTAAAAAGACCACTTCTGTTGTTGAAAGAGGAGCAGCCATACAAGAGAAGTTTAAAAAATTGTCCTTTGAAATTACAGGTCTGCTTATTTTTAGCCTGCTAGATGCTGTCAGCTTCCTGTGTAAACGCGGTTACATAATGGACATAATCCTCACCTCAGCAGGGACCATACGTGCCAAGCTATAAGGTTACGCAACTGCCTCCAGCCATTCCCATGAGACAGAAAGCAAAGCCCCGTGCCTCTCCTCACTGCTCTGCTTCTTCTGGGGAAAGTCAGACATGCAGGCACATTTATCGCAACATGCACGTGCCTATGTTCGTCCATACATACACATGTACACACGCGCGCATATTATCACACATGTGCCCCCTTGTTTTCTTAGTACATGCTGAATGAGGTATTCACTGAATCATAGAAATGATACACTGGAATTATTCTGTTGACACTAACCAGGGAATAAACAGGTGTGCTGCAGCTATTAAAAGCAGCAAAGTCCCAAACACATACTGACTTTCTGCAACTACCAAAAAGTTCCCCCCTCTTCTCTGATTTGACCTCCAAATGCTCCTCATTGTTGCATGCAGCACTATGTGGAGAACGTGCAGTGCTACTGCTGAGTGAGAACAAGCAAGTGGTTTTAATCTCATTAAGCAGTGTGTGACAATGTTTTTCTTTGTGAGGGTTTTTTTTTTTTTTTGGAGGGAATGGCTTTTTGTCTTTGAGAAGCTGTGCTGTTCCCATGCTGTATCATTCTTCGAAGTGTACAAAACTATATCGCTTCCAACTTATTTTTAGAGTAACCTGTGTTTGCAAATACTCCCACTCCCTGAGTCTGGCACAGATTGACGGGAAATTACTTTTCCTGAAACGTAAACACAAGAGGAGCAATGTCTTAAGACTCTCGAAGTTTGTTTTACAAAAATTTTTCATACGTCTTCTTATTATGCACGATGTGCAATTTTAATTCACTACCTACACCAAGTGCTTCTAGTGCAAAGCTGAGGCAATTTTTAATGTAAGCCATTTTTTAAATAATATTTTAAGGAGTTTTTAAAAGAAAAAAAAATGTATGTACAGGTTTATTTGTGCACAGTGTTACAAAGCCAAACTGGTCTGAGATTTCATTCTGTTGGTTTTGTCTGTGAGGGCTTTTAGGTCTTTTCTCCTTTAGCATTACCCTTCCCACTTCTACAAATCCACTTCTGCAGAGGGTGTCACATTTGGAAAAAGCCAGTGAAACAGAAGAATGCTGGTATGATTATGTTCAGCCAGCAAGCCTTTCTCTTCTGTTTCACTTTAAAGACTCAGTGGCAAAAGGGGACTTCAGAAAGCATAAATTCAATTTAAATTATTAATTCTTATTGAATTTAATATTCGCACTCTTGAAATTACCCTGTTCCAGGTGACGTTTACACCCTGACTTTGGCATCTGGTGAGGCACTCACATCCAGGCTGGTCATGAGGAGCCCGCAGCTCTGGGGAGCCCAGCAGGTGTCCCGTCACCCCAGTGCCCCCTCCTTGGACCATGTGCCCCCATCCCACACAGCGTGCCTCAGCTGCTCCAGGAGCTGATGCTGTGGTGTGTATCTCCATGCGATGGGCTGGTTGAGCCACAGCTGGCACTGCCACCTTCCTACCATGGCTGATTACTCATGGTATATTGTCTTAAGTGGCAATACACGATTTACAGCATTGCTACCACTTCCCTATGGGTTTTGCCCACTTCCTTAGGCTGGGCTCAATCACTGTGTGAGTCAGATTGAGCAATTAACCCAACATTAAAAACGTGTTTTGGGGGTACCTATTTTTTTAGCTTTTGAGCTGAATGGTTTCCCAATCAGTGAGTTGTGATGGATACGAATCCAGGCACTGTGATGCTGTTCATGCAAATTGCCATTTGACTTCGGAAAGAGCTGCAGTGAATGGTTTGGGATCCCTGGTCTACATGAAAACTCTTCCTCATCAACTCTGGAGCAAAGAGGCTCTGGACTCTTTTTTAAGTTTCTACATGGATGAGTCCTTGTTCAGGCTTATTCAACCGTTCTATCAGGCAAAGTTTCCACTGTAGCAGCAAAAGCTTTATCTGCTTAAAATGTGAAGAAAGGAGCTGGTCAAAAAGAAAGGACTACTTGAAAAATGCTTAACATCTGGAGCTATTCCAGAAGGACTGGGACATGAATAGAACTAAATAAAGCTTTAATCAACAACATCTCTCCTTTTCATAATAAAACTTGCTAAAAAATGTAAGTCCTAGTGGCACCATATCTTAGTTCCTTGCTGTGCCTCAGCTGGGTTTAGTATGCAGTATAGAGCAGAAGCAGCTGCATGGGTCCTAAGAGGAAGACATAAAGCTTCTGTTTTCTTGATCTGCTGAACACAATGTGAACCCAATGTTCCATTACCCGTTGGTCAGGCAATTCACAAAATATTCCCGTCCATCCTTGGTAACACTGGCACATGAATCTCTGCCCCATGGCTTCCCTGTTCTCCAGGCTGAGTTCACCAGTCACCTGCAGTCGTGGGCCCTGTCCCGAGCGATGGGCTTGAATCTTGAAATCACTGGGTGGCAAATGAAGGTAAACAGAAGAACCACTGTTTTTGCGGATGCATCTTCCATTCTTCTTGCACAGGACTTTGCTACAGAGTTTGGCTGCTGAGGTCACATTAATGACATAATGACCCAAAGGTCCATCAACGTATCGCTTCACAGTTGAACAGCTCTCCTACAGGAAGTAGAAGACCGTGACACATTACTCATTAGCTGGCATTATGGTTAATTTCTTTTTTTTTTTTTTTAAGAAGACACTACTACAAAACTGTTCTCAGCTGAAGTAATCTGTTGAGGTAAATATGTTGGATTTGCATACCAGAGTAATTGACTGAGATTGCTTCCATGGGTAGGATTTGCAAAATATTAACTTTTACTATATTCTCTGTTTGGATGCTCAATAGCAACATACAGTATTAGGCTGGGGTTGAGCCTCAGTTAACAAAGTGAGTTTATATGCTGATGTGAGACTAGCTAGTTCATTAGGTAGAGATTTCTGGTAACTGCTAACAAGGAGCAGTGTGTGTGACTAATAGGTTTCTAAGCCCGTATTGAGCCACCGCTTTTGTCCTGATTTCTCCAACTCCTTCATCTTACTGGGACCTACATCATTCTCAGAAACCAGCACAGAAGTTGCAGCTAGAAATTTCTATGTGATTCCCTCTGCCCCTGCTGAAGTCAGTGTTGCCTTACCAGAGGCTTCAGGAGGAGAAGACTTCATGAAAGCAGTGTGGGAACCAGAGCCCAGGCCAGGTTCAGACTGGGAGGAGTGGAGGCTAGCCTGCCTGCTGGGCCCCTACAGATCCCCAGTGTGGCCTCTTGCCCCCTCCATCACTTCAAGAAGGATTTGTGAAAGCCCAGGGAAGCAGGGAGGAGGAGATAGGCCGTTTTTTGTATCAACATTATTTTTTACTTGTCATTTCAACACAAATTCCACTAGTGAGCAGAGAAAACTCACCCTCTAGATTCAGTTCCTTCTCTGGATCAGTACAAGCTGCCATAGCTATGAAGTAGAACACTGTAACACAAGCTATGTTTATACCTGTGTGCTGTTGCTTCAAAACATGTCTTTCTTCTAACCTGGCCTCATTGTTCCAGGCTGGACAAACAACCCGTTTGAATCAACATGCTCTCAAGCAATGGAACTTCTCAGCCTAACTAAAGTAGAGAACTAAGAAGACTTGAAAGTAAAACTGAGCCACCATTGATAAAGACAGATAGGTACTATGAAGGGTGTGGGGACACAGAAGAGGTATTGAGATGATTCCTAAATGCTAATAAACCAATAGGACTTACCTTTGAGCTAGCATATTGCATACTGCCCCAGAGAACAACTCCAGCTGCCCCCAAAGCTGCACTTTCACCAATGGTATTGACCAGGTCAATCTGAAAGGAGAAGACCAAAGCAGACATCAGAAAACCCAAGATATAAAACTAAAACTAAAAGAAGTACTAGGATATGGGTATCACTTTTTTTCTCTCCCAGAGGAGATCACTGTTTAGATTAGAAAGCTTTTCTGTGTGCCTCCAAAGGCTTGCACAGGGTTTAATTCACAAGTGGGACTACTAAATAATAAAATCATTACAGTTTATTCACAAGGGTTCCTCTAATCAAGCTGGTGGGGTAGGAACAGAACGATGTTTTATCTACTAGTCTTTGAACAATTATCATAAATACACAGGCATCATATTTGGCAAGTGATGTTAAGCACGATCTTGTCATTGGACATCCCTTACAGTGCTTTGCTGCACTTGCTGGGCTTTAGGCGGGTGCCTAACTTGTGCTGCTTCAGCCATACCAATATAGTTACAGAGCTGCTGTTCCTACTAGCATGAATGCCATTATTCTGAGAAACATTTCACTGGAACACAAGCCTTTTCCTGTTCTTAATGCCAAATCAGAAAAAAAGCACACATTTGTATACTGATTTGACCATGTCCACTTTTAGACCTATATCGATATGCAGTAATGCAGCTCTACCAGAACACAAGTGCCTTTCTAACAGCATAGCAATGTACCTTCCATATATCTTAAAACCATTCCCTGAGACTGTGAATACTATATCTAGAGATATGCAATTGAACCTTACAAAGAGGGGAGGAAGGTTCTTCTTCCATCCCCATGTTTCAAGACATGCTCAATTACATCTAAAACCATTTATACCTACAGTAATTGATTACTGAATAATTCCTGAACAACATTTACCATGACAAATTCTACAGTCTTTCTTCATTTGGAAGAAACAGCAGAAAAAAGAAGCAGCAAATTCCTTTAAAAAAGTTACTGATGGTCTTCAATGCAGTTTTTTAATTTCTTCCTGGGAGAAAACAATTTAAGAAACCCAAGAAATTATCATAGTATGGTGCTGTACTAGAAATGCAGACTCATAGAGTGGAAGAACCATGTTATTATTGTAAATTGCTACTAAACAATTTATTTTACTCCATAAGTGGGCATGTTGATTTACCAGTGCATACCACAGAGTTCTTATTCCTGAAACATGTACAGCTTAAGAGCCTTAAAAGAAGGCATAAATAATACATTGGAAAAGGGAGATTCTGCTGGAGTGGAAGACAGTTACAGAGAGTCAGAATAAGCAGTAATTTTGACCCTTAACAAGAGGTCAGACAAAACAGCAGAGGAAACGCTGCAAAAGTTTGAAAGAGCAGAGCTTGTCTACTGGCTTTTAGTGTAGGGTTCAAAGTGATATAAAGTATAATTGGTCTTGCCTGAAGATCACGTTGCTGATGATCATGCAAGCAGTCTTTTAGAGAATGTTATTACTCTCGAAAGTGTATAGTCCCGTGCTAGTTTTATAAAAGGAGAGTGATGTGTGCTGCAGGTGTTCTATTCAAGGGGGAAATGGTGATTTTCTTCCTATGGGAAATATATATGTGTGTATGTAAATTAAATATCAAGACATCAAATGTAAAAATGATATAAACTATAGCCTAATGTCTTGGTAATGAGGGCTCCTAAGCTTTTCTCATCTACAGATCATTTTATGAAGATTACCCAGATACAAAGGCTAAACACTGGCCAGACAATGGTTCAGTGATTTAGCATGGACACACTTCGGATCTCATTAACAAATCAATAAAACTTTTTTGGTCAGCTAAAGCAAGAAATCAATAGGTAGTTAGCATTGCTGGATGGACTAAGACCCGAGCAAAACCCAAAATAAGGACTTTGTAAGTAGTACACCTTGGGAATTAGGGTGCTTGACCACAAGTCAATAAATTCAGTTTTTACTCCCTCATATTCCACAGCTTTCTTTTGTTTGTAGAAATTTTTTTAGATTTTGAACCACAAAAATATTTTGGCACTTCATGTGTGATCAATATGTACATAAAATAACCAAATCCAAAAGCATGAACCTTGAAGTTTACCAAATCCTCAGGATGTATGAAGTCCACCGTCACTGATAATTTCAGAAATGAAGTTCCTGAAGCAGCTAAACTTCCCCCCGAGTTCACACCTGGAATCACCACCTTGCCAATGCTGAGAAACTCAGCACTTTTTTCAGATTAAGGTCAAGATGTGTCATTTGATTGAAAGGCACATTCCCCTAGGGATGTTTGAAGGATGCTCACAGCACCTGCACAGATATTAGATGCAGGAGAAAATAGTAGCTCCCTGGGAAAAAGAAAAAATAAATCCATGCCAAATGAGATTTTGTTTAAGCAATCTCCTCCCTCCTTATATTTCCTTCCTCTTCTTTTGTCCTTTAAAACAAAGTTCAAGTGGTAAAAGTCCTCCACAGGAGGAAAGAGAATTACAAAGACATAGGCTGAATTTTTCTGTCTTCCTCGTGCTTAAAAAATGCATCATCTCCAGCTCTTTGGGGATTATTTTCACTGTGGAGTTACAAAAAACACTTTGGAGGAAGCATTTCTCTTTCTGATGCCATTCCACTTTACGCCAATTAAGTGAATGTTCAAAGGAGAACAAGAGAGACAAGTGTGAACCTGACTACAGTTTATGATTCATTCAACTTAATAATTACATAGCTTGCCCACAAAGAAGGAAATAAAGTTTCTTACTGTCATTTCTAGGCATAGCCTTGCCTTTCACTGAAAGACTGATTCGTGTTAAGTATTTCAAAAGCCTTTAGCACAGAATGGCTCTTCTTCGAATAAGCTGTGAACACAAGGTAATAAAATCTCTTTTGTTTTCTCTCCTGTATGCTTGTTCTTTTTGGTCTTTCTTGGTGTCTGACACAGACTGAGAGGGTCCTGGATCCCATCTAGCAGGCTGGAAAGAGACCTGAACTGAGAGCTCTGCCTTAGAGGTGGTACTTCAACTCCTGGTCAGCCACACTGAGAGGGAGACACCACACCACCCTCCGCTGCCACAGACCTGGTCAGAAAATAAAGCCCTCATCCCCCATTTGGATATTTTGGGGAAAAAGAAAAAGAAGAAGAAGAAGAAGAAAAAGAAAAAGAAAAAAAAAGAAAAAAGGAAAAGGAAAAGGAAAAGAAGGAATCATAAGTGACTTTCATAACTGCTGAGAGTAGCAAATCAGAAGTACAACAGGGCAGTGCCTCCCTGAAGCTCTGAGCAAGGCCCACATGTTCCAAGAGGCCTCAGACACGTGTCTACCCCACAGCAGTCCTGCTGTTGAGACTGAAGCTGCTGCTGTTCCTCATCCAGTACAGCTTGGTATCAGTGGGCCTCACTGCCGTGTTTTTTCCTTGTGAGTTTAAGGAGACAGACAGATGGTCTGGTAAGAAGGTTTTCTGGCCTCTGCTTCCAATCCCTCTAATCTATTTCCTCTTCAGGTTGAAAACATGCAAGTTTTAAAAATGTTAGTCATCAGTTGAAGTGTGACCCTCTTGGCATGTGTCTAGTTGCGGAATCTTGTTTCACTCTTTGCATCAGATCTTCATCCATCCATGTTACAGGATTATCCTCAAGACGCAGCCTTATAGGTCAGCTTCCCTTAGGTGTTTCTCCAAGTGATAAACAAGTTGACAAAGCCTCTTCGCTTTTGACACTTGTTCTGATGCTTGTTTTTCTTCAAGCTATCAAGGGCAGTGTGCAACAACCAAAAGTCCTTAAGATTGTGCTGGGCCATCCCCGAGCAGACAGCTGGTTTGGCATAGATGAGGAGAGTCTAGTTCCTATCAACACTTCTCCATATTTTGTCAGTCGCACACTAAAAGCATATAGGCAGTGAGCTGCTTCACTTTGGAGCCTGAGAGGAAACAATACAGTTAGTCCTATTTACATACTGAGAAAAGAAAAATGA
The DNA here is from genome assembly GCA_013396635.1 of Penelope pileata. Lineage (NCBI taxonomy): Eukaryota > Metazoa > Chordata > Aves > Galliformes > Cracidae > Penelope > Penelope pileata. The sequence goes on along the minus strand of WBMW01001199.1, from coordinate 1,030,335 downwards.
GTATATCTGTAATCTTCCCTCATAATTGTGAATGGTCTTCGTTCCAGACATGCTTTTTCTGTGCTCAGGAATGGCAGTGTAAGCCTTGTGTTGCTGCAGGCAATGTATGCATGTACATCTTGGCATAAGAGACTGTCGTCAAGACTATTTGTAGGTGAACGAGAGATGTTGTCCATTTTTCATCGGTTTTTGGTAGTCATCCTTCTTTTTTCATAAGTTTAGTCTTCTAATCAGGAAGCACAGATGCTACTGTGTAACTCCTCTCTCCCACATGGGTTGTAGTGAATTGCCAAGTGAATAGTTTCTAAATGTCCTGCAGATGGCAAACTGCTTGTATGCATTTCTAGCAAATACAGAAATCTTTCATAATGACTGGGATCACAAATCACCATTTGTAAATTGCTTTGAAGAAAAAAACAGGATGAATTTCTCAGATACCTTATGCACAGCTCACCTGAATTCCAGGTACAGCCAGTGAAAAGTACAGCAGACATATGTACAGCAGCAGTTTTGGACCTGTACCTTTTGACTTTCTGAAGGGCTGCTAGGCCTGTTTCTCTTCCCTAGTGACTCTGACTTGTAGCCATAGTTTTTGTTTTCTTCTACTGTGATGTTTACTGAGTTTATCACACTGTGTGCAGAAGACCTTATGAAAAAGACTTGAATGTGTCACCAGTTATTTCTATCGGACCACAATGTCACAACTCTTGCCTGGCTTCATGGGACAGGAGAGTGGTTACCACGACCCAGCCCTGCCAGAGATCAGGTACCTGCTAGCCTTCTGTCCCAATTTTTCATTGCACTACACTGGCTCCATTTATCATTGTACTCTCACCCACTGTTGCCAGGACTTGGGAATTTTCAGGTTTGTGAGTTTCACTTAGGGGCATGTCATGGGTCAAATGACAAACTTCAGTCTAGCCTAAAATGTGAACACACAAAACAATACTTAAAATATCTTGGTAGCTTCAGGGCCAAAGAAAACTAGTTCATTCTCCCAGTCATTCCTTAAGCACAGGTTCCAAGCAGTCCCCAGACTGTTCGTGCAGACGATGCATATACTCTGGGGGATATAGCAAGCCCCACCCCCCGCTTGCAGAGCTGGGTGCCATTCTTGCTAGAGGGTATGGAGTGGAGCACAGCCCAAAGGTGTTTTTCCATCTATGGATCTTCCCTGGCCGCTGATCTGTAAAGTGATCTTTAAAGCATCCAGCAGTAAATGTCCATATGCAATTGAAAAACCAATTTAAAGAGTATAACTTCTGAAGAATATCACAGTTCCACTGTACTGTTCAGAAAACAGCTTAAGGTAAAACAGTAGCATTATATCACCACAGATTTTGAACTTGTGCATAATTGGTAACAGCATGATAGTTTTTGTAGCTTTCAGTAACACTCCTGGCATTTTTATATCTGTCAAGAGGCTGGTTTATATTATAAAAATGTATTATTACAGCCTGCATTTGCAGAATGCTCATTTATTTCATGGCCTGCTTTGAGTTTCAGCAAAGGCATTTTGGGTGAAGTCCTTCCTGTGCTGACCCCAATGGCTCATTGCCTTCTGTGCAATCTGGCTTTGCCTGTCTGTATGTGATTTCTGAAAAAGCTAGGACCTGCAGCTTCCACATCACACAGAAAACAGCTGCTGAAAACAAGGCAGACCAACTTCACAGTTGTTTCTATGTACCATTTTCTTCCTAGAAGCACCTTGAAACACCTCTCAGGCTGTTGGGGCTCTACCACCTCCCCAGCACCAGGCTGAAGACATATGCAGCTTGTGGACTGCTGGGCTGTCCACTGTTTTTTTCCCTTGTCCCTTCTTGTGATGGCACCTATATACCTATTGACCCTTGTCATTGGTTGAAGGAAAACTGCTTCACTCAAAAACTCAGTTTCTTTATTAGAAAGACTCCACAGTGTTAACAATAAGTGTTGGATCATGAAGACGTGAATGTGTTGTGCCTCTCAAAAGCAAAATAGCCAATGTTCATCATGTAGGAGTTAGGAACTCCAGGCGAGATGAGTTTACTTGAGTACTTTATTTCTGTACTGAATGAATTTCCACTTGGATAAGGAAACGAAAAAGCCCTGAGGTTCCTTTCCCATGAAAGTTTATCTTTCCATTATACAAATTAGTTTTAAACTTCACAAAAATTTGTCAAGTTCATTTCACAAGCTGTCCTGAAGAATTAAAATACCAGGATGAATTATTTCCTTAAGGAAATGATTTCTTTGTACTTTCTTTCTAAATTACCCTCGTTGAAAATATACAAAGTTATCCCACAGAAATAAACCAAAACACTGCAGAATTAACTATTGAAATGTACAGTGTTTTATGCTGTGAGTATAGCAGTAGTCTACTGTGAGTAGAGGAGCAGTCATAGAATAACAGAATGGCTTGGCTTGGAAAGGGCCTTAAATATCATCTAGTTCCAACCCCATGCCATGGGCAGGGTTGCCACGTGTTAGATGAAGTTGCCCAGGACCCCATCCAACCTGGCCCTGAACACCTCCAGGGATGGGGCACCTACAGCTTCTCTAGGCAATCTGTTCCAGTGCCTCACCATGCTCTGTGTAAAAAATTGAAAAATATGTACAGATGTTTCTATAATGAGGAAAACTTTTAGAAAGTACTTTTTCTAAGAGGTTGTTTCTAATCTCTATATTTCTAAAGAAGTCTGTCTGCTTACCTCTGTTAAAACATTAAAAGTATAGGCATAAAATGGTCTGGAGTAAACAAAAACAGGCAAAACATAGTCTTTTCTAGCAATTGAGGCAACACGTATTGCCTCTTTAACCCGATAGTGAACAAATTTTAGCGCATTTGGACTTGACTTCAGTACATAATCCAGGTATATTGAAGGGTAAAGAGCAGTACTTTCTTTCCACAGCCAAAGAAGGAGGTCATTGCGGGAAGATTCAATGGCTGGGCATTTTCCTGTGTATGTCTGTGGGTGCTCTTTGTAATCATAATTGTAGCAGTCTGGGTACAGATAGTAACCCCACAAACCATTTGGCCTCATGTGTTCAGCCAGAAGGATAGTGTTGTTCATAAAACTCCTGCCAGCATTTTCAAATTCCTCTTTAGCTACTTTCCTAATTTTGTCCTCTGACCACTGAGGATGCCGTTGCCTAACCATCTCAAGAGATTTATTTCTATAAATGCTTTTATTGCCCCAGTTCCTATCCCACTGGGGTCTCCAGTTTTCCCAGTCAATGACTCCAAGCCCCTGAAATTTCTTCATGGGTATGCAATAGTCGATGTCAGACTTTGCTTTATTAAGGTGCTTGATAAGACTTTCATTTTGAGGCACCCCTCCATTCACAGGGTCACCATTATCTGAGTAATAGGGATAATATCCCAAATGAGTGTGATAGAAGATTGTCACATTGGATCCGCTCAGGGTCTCATTGGTGTTTGATGCAATGTCAAAGATGCTGAGATCCAGGTCCACCTTGTATCGCAGCCGGCACTGCTCAGTGGGTGCATTCCAAACCACGATGAAGGGCTTGTGCAGAAGCAGGGGAGCCTGCGCCTGCTTCGGAAGCTGGGCATCACCTGCTGTAAGCAGCACTGCGACGGCCAGCCACTGGATCCAAAGGTCCATGGTGAGTTGTTTTCCGGGAAATTGTTGTGGTGTGTCCTTGAATACAAAAATGAGATATGATGTTTTAGAATGTCTGACATGACAGATACGGCAAAGGGATATCTTTGGGCTTGATTTTCTTTTGTTAATGTTATTTTCAAAGAACGTAACATTATTATTGTATTAGAAGAAAATGCAAAAATGTTCTTGGAATAAATAAATTTAATTTCAAATGTTCTGAAAGACTTTTTACAGCCTTCCCCTTCTGGAAGTGCTCTCTGCTGTTCAGTTTATCTTGTTTTCCTCTTCACCCAAAAACCTCATACGCTTGATTCAGACCTTAACACTTGTTTTCTCCTTCCCATCTACAAGAAATGAGCTAATAACAAAGTAACTTAAAATAACAATATAGAAAAGATTGTGCTGCTCATTTCAAATTTCAGCTTTCAAGCAAGTTCTGCTACAGCCAGACTGACTTGCTTAGAACGTCATCACAGTGAGGCCTTCTTTATCTTTATTTGAATATGCTAATGATCACATTAAGGGTAACTTAAACAAAAGCTGGATGTGTTTACATCAAATGGATTAACTAAAACAACTCAGAAACAGCAATTTTCAGCACATCTGAAAAAAAATTGTATTGTTACCTACCCCTGAATTAACTTTCATTTTCTAAATGAATAGATGCAAGAACAATAATCAATCTGCTGTCTAGAAGGGTGATGCTGTTAATGGCTTAATGATTTAGTAGTTATTATACTGAAAGTAAATTAAATATCAATATGTGAAAGAAAATAATTACATCAAGCAGATATCTAGCCAGAAAAACATGATATTTCTTGGATAAAAAGGGAACAAGTCTACAGGTGTTGGGACTTGTCAGTGTTAATTTTTCCTTTCTACACCTGCTGTTTTCCCTGGCTGTTTGGATCACTGGCTTAGGGAAGAAGTACTCTGGGAGCTGTCAGTGCTGCAGGGTTGCTGGTGCCTGGGCCACCCACATCCATGCTTGGCACTCCATGGGGCAGATGTTCACCTGCTGCTCACAGCTGGCTGCTCCAGAAGCTGCCCCCGCTCCTGGCTCCTGGCTCTTCCTCAGGATGCACAGCTCAGCTCTGTGCAGGGTTTGCAATCCAGGTGTCTTTGCTGTGGAGTACAGTACCTATTGTTGGTACCGATGTTCAAACACTTCACAGTGGGGCCCAGCTGGTGCATCAGCTTGAATCCAGAGATCATAAAAATGGCTTCCCTTTATGGGCAATACTGCACCTACACTACGATGTGGTTCATCTTCTCAGTTGTTATGTCATTCGCTTGTCAAGCTTATCCACTTTATTCACATTAAATACAGTTGCGCTGCAACCACTATCTGTGCGGCGGGTTCAATTCATGCACCAGTCGTCATTTTGAAAGGACCTGAATCTGGATATTTCTCTATTTTTATATTTATTCATTTTTAATGATTTTTTTCCTTGACTGTCAAGTCAGACCCAAATTATCCTGTATAAATTAGTCTAGCTTCCTTTGCCTCTGGTATTTGCTCACTCAGTTATGATCAGTTAATCACTTATCTCCCAGATAATGAAAACTCTTCACACCTACCCATCCATTACTAAATCGTTAGCTCACAGCTGAGATCTGTCTTGCTTTCTAAATTTCCAAATGCACCATTCTAAATGCCAGATTTGGTGATACTCCTTGGATACTCATTTTTGATCTATAATGGGACACCAAAGCTACAGGAAGGCTTCAGGCACTCCTATCTAAGTACACCAGCAGACTTACTACAGAAATTTTTTTTTCCATTGTTTGAAAAATAGTTGGTTCTCAGAAGTGATATAATACAGGATTATTCTTCCTGCCATTTGTCCTTCCTTCCCAATTCTTCCATCCTCGGCATTTGATATGTCTTTTTTCTATCTGCCACTGGTCTCCTGATATTCTGTCTTTCTCTTAGGTCTCTACTTTGTCATTTTATTTCCTATAGAACAATTTTTCTCTCCTCTTTCCCTACCCTCAAGTTTTTCCATCCTTATTCCCAGAAAAGGATTGAGTCCTTCTGTCCAACAGTCAAGAGCATCTTCCTATGAGGTGAACGAAGGCAATTTGCACTGATAGTTAGAAGCAGTGCACAAAGAGCAGCACTGCAAAAAGCCACAATGCAGGAGTTCCCAGAAGCAAACTCTCATTAGCAAGCTAGAGACTTACTCACCCTTTATTTCTGCACTTGGTCTCCAGCTGATGGATTTGCTGCCTAAGTACAGATCTAGCACCTAAGTTCTGAAATTTTGCTCACAGTCCTTTAGATTCTATTAATGATAATGGCCTTGAGTGAAATTGGCCATTGCTACAGACGTCCAAGTTGGTATCATGTACAAGTGTGCCTGTTGGAAAAGGATACTAGGCTATTTTCACATCACTCTTCTGCTGAAAGGAACTCTTATGTTTGCAGCTGGTATCTTTTTTCTCTCTTCTTCTGCAATCAGAGTTGTGCATAATCATCTAAGCAATGTTGCAGGTTAAAACCAAAACAAAACACTCACACGTTGAAAAAACAAACAAACAAGTTCTCCCTTCCTGTTTAATACGAATTTCTGACAGCATCACAGTACTTCACACTCCTTTGATGCAGCAGACTGATACAGTACATTTAGGTACTTTTTCATGATTGGGACTGGATGGCTTTGAGAACAAGTCCATAATATAAGCAAGGATTTTCTTGAGAAGTGACACCTCAGATGAAAGAGGAAGAGCAACATGAGAGAAAGAAAAGACCTTTAGTGAATTTTTGTGTAAGAAAAGATCAAGGAAAAGATCCCAGCTGCTTTATCCCACAATCCTAACATTGTTTAATCTTGTGTTATTGTGTATGTATAACTGGATAATTTTGTCGTATATTAATGACTAGCACATTACAGTTTTTGTCTAGATGTGACACCTATAGGCATTACAACGTTGTAGATAACAAATGAGAACAGAGATAGACCAGGAAACATTTGATATCGCAAGATCATTTCAAGTCCATTTTTAACTTTGTGCCAATTTGTGTCACTGTCCTTGACAAGACTTTAGATCATAGAATGATGGAGACTGGAAAGAACCTTTGGAGGTGAGCTGGTCCAATCCTCCCTTGCTCAAGCAGGGTCACCAATAGCAGGTTGCCCAGAACCATATCACTACAGATGACAAAACAAATCTGCTCATCTCAGGATGTGTTGAATAATTCTCAAGGGTCTGTTGACTGTATTGACCGAATCTTCACTGAAGTTGTGGAGGAGCCTGGACACCTTGCTCAAATGCAGACACGCAGGTGTCTGCATCTGCAATCTGAACCCCATAGTAAGGGGGAATCCGTGTAATCCTGTTGAAGCTGTTTAGAAGTCAGGGATCTGGCTCCTCACGTGAATAACAAACACCTCCCATCATTACTATGAATTCTTTATTTAGAGCTGTGTGGAATTAGTCACCCAGCTATCTCTGTTAGCCTAAAAGAGAGGTGAGAGATAAGATGCCTGCCCTTTAGATGGCTAAAACTGGAAAGCATCTCACTTCTGCTACTTTCTATTACACACAGGAGACAATCCTATATACATAATTCCTTAAAGGGAAGATGATTCCTAAAAAAATGTCCTGTGAAAAAATTCCAATCCAGTTGCATCAATCTGCAATTAATTCAAGTATTATTGATATACTGAAATTTAATTACAGGTGCTTACTTTTGCTTCAAAAAGTCATCTGAAATCACGTGAAGCAAGCTTTCAAAGAAACAGGTAAGCCTTTAATTCTGAAAAAGAGAGGAACAATAAATTATCTGTTGTTTTGCAAATGCAGGGAAGAACCACTAAACAGGAACAAAACATCTTTTTATTACAGTTTTCACTGCTGCTTCTTCGGACTATGACCTTTTTATTCTCAAGCAAGGGCACTAATTGGACTGCTTTAAACCCTATTTTTTAATGAGTGCAGACACTAATGATTCCTTTTTGAATCAACGTCGATTCAAATCCTCCCATTTTTCTGATTCAACAACATGCCGTTATGGTTAATTTAACTTCCTGAAGATGCACATATCTTTCTGAGGCATTGTAGTATTTTCAGAGCAGAATCTGTTCCCAGTGTTTCTGCTCTATATTCCAAAAACAAAAATGAATTCCTCATAAATGAAAGAATTGAGAATCTAACTACAAATCCAGTGAAGTCGATGAGACTTTTTATTGTAGTCAGTAAAGTCTGGATCATGCTCTCACTGCACTTTATAACATGGACTTTTCTATTTGCATCAGCTTCCTCCATGCAGTTCAATATGGAGCTGGTTTTCAATATATCCTTTAATAGGTGTGGTGAAATTCACTGTTTCTTGAATAGAAAAAGTGAGTACATTTCTGCATACTCATTTCCACATTTTTCCCAAGCAAATCCTCTTAATTTAGCCCAACCTTTTTTTCCGCTGTGTTTATTGGATGGGATTCCAGTATGTTTCCATTTCCACTTAGCTGATAGCTGCTGAACCAAACATTTTAATTGTACACTTTGATTGCAAAATAAACAGCTTAAAATTTATGAAAATGCAGATCTGCACCCTAAAGAAACCTGTCTGCACAGTATGGATTATAATACAGTTCAGTGGTGTTATCCAGATGGCAAGTTCGGCTTCTCTAACACTTGCATTAATTAACCCAGGGTTCTTTGCATCGTAACACACTACATTACAGCTCGTGTGTTATGATTCATGTTAGTCACACAATAGCCAGCTAACGCAACTTTGTAATCGCCAACAAGTGCATCTTCTCACTTTATACTTCTCCATATGATGAAATTTCAAGGAAGTATAATCCACACATTTAACTACACTACCGTTCTGCTTTCGTCTTTTTCAGGATCTTTTACAGGTCTTTTACAGGTCTTGATGCCCAAGGTTTTTAATATCTTCTGGATGACCAGCTCATTTTTATCAATATATTCAATATTCAGATTTATTTTCAGGAATGCGCTTTGGGAGTGTTTTGACTACCTATGGAGTTTAATGTCAATGGACAACAAAATGAGAACCTTTCTTCCATCAAATAAGCAGTTCATAAAGCTTCGTAATATTTTACTCCATACTTTCATTGACAGTTGATGTTCTGGAGATTTTATTTCATTATTATTCTTCACCTATAAGGTGGGAAACTAAGGAGAAATCTATGTCAGTTTTTGTAAAGAGCTTTTAAGCAGAAGTTGCAGTGAAGCAGAGGCAGTGTGTGGATTTAGACCTATTTCTGATAGGATTTAAGGCTGACATTTCAATACTCAATAGTGCATATGAGAGCCTAAAAGCAAGCTCCATAAAATGCTGTAAATATAATTTAAGTCACAAAGCATAATTCTTTTCTGTTAAATGTCAGAAAAATCACCTTTCCTTTATGATTTAACTGTATATCTTAAATAAGTATTCTGGATTTAAAATAATATTAACCAGATACAGGTTAATGAGGAAACCTGAAATGACTGTTACTGTAGGAACCTCTGATTTTTTCCCTATTTTTTTCCAAAATGTGTACCAACACGTTCCTCCTTGTCTTGCAAGTGCAGCACTATACTTTTTTCACTGTAGACACACATTCATTTTAACTAATACTTATCATGTCTGTAGGGAAACATTTGGCCTGAAATTTTATTTAAAACATGACAGCACTTAAAAATAAAATTGATGCAACTGGATTATTTCCATTCCAATGAGGAAGGTGCAAAATTGGCTGCTAAAAGAAGTGTCCTTTTTTGAACACAGGCTAAAAATTATCATTGTGGATAAGAAATAAGGACATTTCAACTGTGGTTAATAACGGTAGAATCATATTTAAAAGTAGCTTGTAAATAACTTGGAAAATCATGCCTATCAGTACACTATTCCTGATATTATCTGTACACACAGAATGCGCATTTACAAGATATCATGTATTTATCTAAACATGTATGCATATTTCTATGTCATCTTCTGTCCTTGTCTTACTCCCTCTCTACCTTTATTTCTCAGTTTCAAATTGTGTCAAAAGTCTTTCTTTTCTTGGCTTTGTGGAAAAATTGCTTGTGTTGACAAGGTGGTAAGGTGGACACAGACTACAAACTTATTGTGAATGCTTTTATAGTCTAAAAGCGTAAAACTGCATTGTTCAAATCTCATTTCTCTTAAACTTGCATTGGCGTCGTATTTTAGAGATATTAAGTGTTGACTGTATCTTCACACCTACCAGTTTTCAGTCTCTCAACTCACATCATCCTAATTCGTCAGCTTCTTTCTCAGGTAAGATTTGACATTGAAAAGTGAACAGAAATAAAAATAACACTAAAATTTTTGCGCTCTTCCTTACAGAGCAATAAAAGCACAAAAAGGAATATACGACTGATTTTTTCCTTTGCAATTTCTGTTAAAGTTCACTTCTAATAGGTGAAGAGAGAGATGAATTTAGAAGCTGTGAAGTAGCATCCCTCAATTTTTGTGCAAAATATGTGAAAAGAAACTCAAAGAGCAAGGAGATGGGGACTTAGGTCTATGCTATAACTGCTGACATTTGTAAACTGTGCTTTATTCATTTTAAGGCAAACGGAAAACTCCTGAGGACATTCTTGGGTGCATATCACAGTTTTACAGCTAGTCATATTTAGACCAAAGATCTGCTTAGGCATTTCCTGTTTAGCTTTATTGTTTCTATTATTTGCAGCTCATGTCATGCCTTAAATTGAGAGAAAAGACTGTAAGGAAGCGTGGGAATTAAAGATAAAATAATTGGTATTGAAAAGATCTTCTTCTCTAGTCATTCTTCTGTTCTATTAAAATAACCTTTTTTTTTTTTTTTTTCCACTTTATGTGTCCTAGCCTACCTGTAATGTCTTTGCAGGACAGTCATTAGAGGCTGGACCTACATCTTTACTCACATTTTATCACATGCAAAGCCGTTGCATTCATACCAGCACGTCTGAGGGCCACTTGGATTGATAAATGCTGGCATCATTTCACCTCAGCCTTCACTGCAGGACATGTTTCATAGAAGTGCATATCACTCCTTAAGCTACTTTCACATCACAATAAACCTCAGTAAAACCAGCCAACTCATAACTTTTCATTTCCAGTTGCAATTTTTGGTGTGTGGAATGACTGAGGATTGGGTCGTGTTTAAAAGCAAGAAACAACAGCATAGGTTAGCAAAGGGCAGAAATGTCAGGCTTTTCTTGTTTCCCAGTACATGTGCCAAACCTTTGGTGCAGCCTGCCACAAGAAGAGTTATTTTAGGATTTGCCATCAAAAATGCTCTCTTGTCTTTGAATTTACAGTTTGGGCTCCAGGCCTGCCTGGAGGAAGGCTTAGAGAGTAATTTCAGCGGGCAGAGTTAGGTCTCTGATGTGAGAGCTGCAGCTTCAGGCTCTGTAGTTGTGTCCCTCCAAAGGACGGGGCCCTGAGGAGCGCAGGACCAAGGGATGAGGACATTGTGGCCCCCTCCTGCTCCTCACCTCTGAATTTTCTCCTCAGTGCACAGTCTTGTATTGACCTGACCTTACAGACACTCATGATGAAGCCCATGCCTGTGTGCTGTCACCAAAACCCCACTGGTAAATGTCCAGCCTTTTGCCTTCCCTGTGTAGCTTAGGCACCCTGAACACCTACTGACCTAACAATCTAATGCTCCCACATCAGCCCTTTGTAAACTGTCCCAAATGACTTCTGATCACATTTTTGGAGCCAGTATCCTTTTTTTAACCACAGGGACCTCAAACTGGTTCTCAAATTCTTAACTTCCTGCTGGAGAGGAAAACAGCCCATGTCAGAATGTCCACATAAAAGAACTTTTAAGTGATTAGCTAGCAAATGAGTTGCAGAAGGAGAAATAAGATATAGATCATGGTTGTTTAGTTAAAAAACTGCCCTGTCATTTTAAATCACCACAGATTATGGATGACACTTTGAATACCAGGAAAGACAAATTAATATAGTTTCAATCTGTCCATGCTGTAGCGAGAGACTAAGTATATATGTGCCACAAACAATTTTTCAATTTATTAAGGATTGAGTAAAGCAAAGAGTATTTTTAAGTGGATGAAGCTAGATAAAATCTGGAGTATTATATTATTTTCCATATCTAATACATTAAGTTATCTGTTATTTAATGTATGAAGCTTTGATCTGATGTTTTAAGAAAAAGATTTATGCATTTTCTTTGTTATTTTCAGTTCCATCTGCTTCTATTGCATTACAAACTGGACACAAATATGTTTTTTAGAAAGAAGAATTCCCAGTATTTTTTTCTTCTCCATTGAAATTTCTTTCAAAGAATAAAGGAGAAAAAAATAAATTGCATTTTTTTGCCTTATTGAGAAGCTGTATTGATTGTAGGAGATGTTAAAGTTTTAATTCCCTGAATAATTAAGACTAATGTCCTCAGCAATACTCAGTAAATTGTTCTTCTGGCTGTGGCCCTTGATGGGTGAAAACAAAAGTGCCTACCAACTGTACTCTCAATGGAAGTTCTTACTGGTTATAGATTTTCCTTTTAATTTATCACTAAGTACTTCTGGCTGGAGATCATGAGCATTAATCGGCACTACCAGAGTACACTCTGCCTTCTGGAACATAATTTTAACAGCACATAAGAATGTATGAATGTAGAATAAATAATACATGAATTTACATTGTTGTGAAGTGCTTAAAATAGTTTAGGTTCTTTCACACCACCAGCTTAATTCAAACATTCACTTTTTGAAGGGTTTATTGTTATTGGAGTCAGTAATAAAAGAGAAAATTAAGTCAAATTGATAACAAAGAGAATTCCTACAATCAGGTCTTGAGTTAATCCTGAGAAAATGCTGTAAGCTAAATTAACTTTTGCTCTATCAGAGATAAATTCTGGTTTCAAATAATGTAATTCAAGAAAATTCAATTGAAATTAATTGAGGGGTGTAAATCTGGAAGTGTTCCAGTTGAATTAATGGAGTTTTAAGCATTTATAATCTTGTGAATGGAAAAATGTGTTCTTCAATCAGCTAAAAAACCCTAACATGTTGGCAAATGCTTAAAACAGTTGTATATTTCCACTGTAAATCTCTGCTTGCAGTAAACAATACCTATTCTTTGGATAACACAAAAGGAAATATTACACTTTGACAAACAAACTCAGGACAATTTGGAAAATATGCATGAAGCATTTGAGGTGACATTAACTTCAAACTTTATTTGCATGCCAATATCCAGATTGTCTGGCATCTCCACTGTCTCAAAAAAAAAAAAAAAAGAAAAGAAAAATAAAAATTAAAAGTATCTTTCTTTCTACAAATACCCAGCATAACGTCTTAATACAAACAACTAATGAACCGCAGTCATTGTCATGCAACTAACTGCATCCTTTTTGGGGCTACTTTTGAGATAAGTTTAAAGTACACTGATTGTATGTGATTGAATGTTTTAATGTAAATCTGTGAGTTATCTTGAAACAATTACCCTTGATGTTTTGTTTCTAATGAAAAAGGTATTTTTTTTAAACTTTCCATATGGGATTAAATATATGGACAACGTATGATTATCTGCTTTCCTGATCTGTAGTGTTGTGTGTGCAGTCTAGTGCACTTTAAGTACTAAATTACTTAATCACATTCTAAAATACCTTTAAAGTCAAAAATTACTCCTGTTTTTCAAATACGAATTTTATTCACAGACAGCTTTTCAGATCAGTTTTCTCATCTAAAGTAGCCGTTACACATTACAGTGTGTAAATCACCAAACAACTATTTTATAGGAGAAAACAGGAAGAAAATATAATCCAGAAGTGGCATGCTACAGAAGATAACACAGAAAGCTTTCCTAACTGGTAGACTATAAGCAGAAGAGAAAACTTTGTCTTTACAGAGTATTAATTGAGTAAATAACATGGCACTTACCTCTGTAAAATCAGTGAAGAGCAGAAAACTTTGGCGGAACAAATTACAACAGCTGATGTGTTTGTCTGGGGAATTTGCTCTTCCTAATGAGTGGACTTTTAACTAATGAGAAACTGAGAGGATCTAAAGATATGCGTAGATTTTTACTTAAAAATCCATTGTGACATTGTAAAATCAGTAAATAAATACACAAAAAAGTTGGCCATAATACTTGTAAGCAACCTGGCTCTTGCTGTAATGATTTTCTATGACCAACTTTTGTGGCCTGAGAAGGGAATGACCCGATTAGTGTTTGCAAAGAATGAATTGTGTTTTGAGAGCTGCAAGCTCACTAGTGACAAGTACTGACAGCAGTGACCATGGGGCAAGAAAAAGAAGGGCCACTTGCAAAACAGAGCTAACAAAACACTTCAGTAAGAGCTGTTTTATAGAGATTGTTTGGTCATAAACCTCCCTAAAGTGTTCAGTCTCCACCATTCCCTGACCACAGCATCTACAGCCGAGGACCACTGACATGAGCACCAACCAGCACAAGGCAGGAAAGAGCAGCAGTACGCCTGTGTGCTCCTCATGAGTGCTCCTCAGAGTGGCTTTACAATGGTTCATCCTCCCAATGGCTCATTGACAGACCAGTTAAAAACCCACCAGATGTGTAGAGATGTACAGAGGGAGTCCCTACTTACAGTGCGTCAGTCAAAGGCATTTGGGTATTGTAACTGTGTGGAGAAGGACCTCAAAGAGGTCCACATCCCCATGTGGGAACTCTGAAGCATAAAAGAAGGAAACTCTGCATTTCCTAATCTTGTCAAGCATGACTGTGTTGCCATTTAAGTATCAAATGTGAAATAAATACAGGAATCAAGTGCAGAGAACTATTGGAACAAGTACAGATGTTGTTGTTGTTGCCACATTTGGTCCTGACTTTGCACAACTAGTTGTATTAAATGGGAAACAAGTAGCTCCCTGAGCCCTGGAAATAATAAAGGCAATTTTCCCGTGGACTCGTGTCTCATCATTGACTGAGCTCCAATCTAAGTTTTCCCAAGGTTGAGACAGTTACAGACACCTGCTGCACTGGCTCACAGTGTGACCATAGTGCACTGCAGCCTTCGAGCTGCTTTCTTGTCATTTGCTCAGCAGGCTGCTCCCATCAGTGGGTAGAGAGGTGATGATCTTTGAGACCTGACCCCCTCCTGCGTGTCTGGCTGATACTTGCTTTGGGGGAGGACACTCAGTTACACGGACAAATATATCAGTTCAAATATATCATGTGAAGAATAACTTTCCAATTAGATGTTATTACAAAAGTTATTATGTAAGAGTCAAATACATACATGCTGTGCACGTGTGCTTGGGTTATATAGATACATGCATAAAATCTTTGGTATAGATGAAAAATAGACTTGAACACGCTAAAATAGAGTGTCAGGGTGGAAAAAACATATCAGATTAGTTACTGAAAACTATCTCATTTATTTGATTATTACAGTGCGAAAGAACAACAAATTTCATATGAATGATTGGCAGCCTACCAAAGTACCACCCACTCCAGGGGTATCCTCAAAAGTGCACACAAAAGTGAATCCCGAAGGATGAACAGGAGACAAAGAGAACTCAAAAACTTCTTCAAGGCATCACAAGTCATATGGGCAGTGCTCTGAACTGTCAGAGTTAGAGAAATCCCGTCAACCATTGAAGGAAAAAGGCTGGCAAGAGCTAAAAGTGTATGTTCAGGGCAATGAAACAACCACAAACATCCTAGAATAGAAGTAAATTTGATAATAAGTAGTTTCTGGTTTACAGTACTACTTGATGGTAGTACTAATACTTAATAAAAACAAATGTAATAAGACACAAAGGTTTGAGGTTTTTTACCTTTCCTTCTACCTCAATTTGTGTGGGCACTAAGAACTCAGTGTCTTTCGTTGCTGTTGTTATTTTTACTTGATATTATGGTTACATTTGATATTTGAGGAATGGAGATCATGAGGGAGCTGTAACAATCAGTATGAGTCAGTTATTGATTCATGTAATTTGACAAAGGGAGATGTGAGTCTATATATGTGTGTATAGATATATATATACTCATACATATATAATTCTGGCAGAGAATGATGGTTGGATTTGCAGCCTAGCTTCTGCCAGCCTCCCTGTGCACTGTGCAAAGTCCTTACTAAACGTGAAAGCCTGGAGTAGCTTGAGACATTTTTTTGTGTAGTGATTGACTCTTGCTGGGTCTTCCCAAACGCAGGTGCTGAGTGTCTCATGTGGTGCTCTGCTCCTTGCTCATGGCAGATGGACCTCAGCCCCTGCCGTGCTGTGGGAGAGACAGAATGTGTTCTCGGGGACAGAAGGAACAATGGGCTGCACCAGGAGACAGGAAGCTGTAAGGACAGACTGCTGGGGGAGTAACTCAGATAGACTCATGCTTTGCTTTTATTTGAATTACAAATGAAACCAAGACCTTTAATAGATGAAATCTGAGGAAGAATTCTGTACTTTATGGAGAGCAGTTCAGAGCTGGATAGGAAGCTCAGCTGTTACCAGACAATTATATACATATAAAATAATGACATTTTTATTTTAAATATCCCATATATATCTATTTATCCTATAAATATAATACAGCTTCATATCAATCAAGAAAAAAATGCCTTGGGAAACCACAATATGAACATGGGTTGTCACTTGAATAAAATGTAATCTACTTTCAAATGCAGGACTTAGGGCTGTTGGTTTCTATTTCTTCAGATAACTGACAGAATAGTTAGAATGTATGCTTCCTAATTAATTATATAGTTTCTGATTTTAAAGACTGCAAGAAAAATATGAAGTCCTGCTGTACATTAAAAACCGGGTTCTGCTCTATGTCACATATGCATTATGAACAGCAAATGCTTTTAAAATTCTCACAGCTTATTAAACAATTGGGCTAACATAGTGATTTGGTGAAGAATATGCATTTAATATCTAAATTTATTCGAAGAGTTTGAGACAAAATTAAATTCAACACAAAACACAGAACGATTCCTCATGCCCATAGCTAGGGAAAAAGAAAGTTGAGGAGAGAGGTTGGAATAATCCAGTTTTAGACTGAGTCTGAATACAGATTTTTCAAATAAATTTTGTTAAGTTCATTAGATCTGTGAGTATAGACTTCATTTCAAGTCTGGACATGTATCTTGAGCTGAATTTCACTCCCATGAGTCTATTTTATTCAAAGCTAATATTGAGTAAGAGAGCTTGCATCCCTGTGGCTGTATTTCTGCATCACATAATTGCCCAAAGATGCAAACAGGCACCTACTGACTTCGCTAAAAGCCACTAAATTGCTTGGGCCTCATAGGAACAAGGGCTCAAATCTGCAAACTTATCAAAACACTTAATTACTGTTTATTACTGGTTTCAGTGCAATCAGGCACCTAAGTATCTTTGGGCATAAGACTGAAAGCAATGAACCAGCTTTGTTGCTCGTGAAAATACGACTATTAAATGGTTATCTGCCCTTTAAGCCAATGTATAATTTTATAAATATATCCCATTAAGAGTTAGAGGGTTAAAGGGTTAAGCCCCTCTCTTGCATTTCCGAACACACTACATCATAAATACTGGACATTTGGTTTTATTGTTAGATGAACTAAAGATAAAGCGCTAGATAACCATGAGGCAGAACAAACCACCTCTCCCAGCTTTCCATTTGGACAGAACAAGTTTGTCTTGGGATGCCTATCCCTTCTGTTAGCTACTTTTTGTCAGTGCTCACCCCTGACTTGTTTTTGGGGAATACCACCTTGTTGTGACAGGGTTTCAGTGAAAATATGAAAATTTTGGCTCTTCCTGCATTGGCTGCTTAAATCATGCTAAAATCTCACCCAGAGGATACCAGACTGTCTGCCGATATGTTGCCAATGCAACCCACAGATGCCAGACTGTATAAAAACTTTTTCAGGTGGGATTGTCTGTGATGATATAAGTACAACCCATATGTGAGCAGCACTTCTGCCACACAGGAAATGACAGCAAGTGCACACAGCCATAGGGCAAAATAAAGCCCAGGCCTGTGAATATCAAGACAACTATGTATCAGCCAACATTAACACAAAATTTGGGCTAGTTATCTGGTTTCATCTGGATAAAGATCAAGATTTAACAGTGTTATAAGGAAATTTTGTAATGAGGTTAGAAGCTCTGGCCAAGGAATACCAAATGTTTCCACTTAGCATAAGAACATAAGAAAAGATTAAAAGAACTTTAAATTTCCTTATGTTTTCTAAAGAACCTAAAAATCCATTTAAAGGAACAATTTACAGCAATGCCTCTGTATTTCTGTAAATATGTAATTCTGTGGATAAATTCAAGAATTATGCACTTACTAGCATTCTCTGAATGCATCTGGTGGCTTAGGTTTGATCTTAGGTTTTAGATATTCCTGCAAGAAGCTCTTGTGAATACACAAAGCAAACTGAGCCTTTGCACTTAAATAGCAGAGATCTTGCTCTGCTGATGGTTATGTTTACAATACAAAGATGGAAAATATGTTTAAAGCTCAAAGCCTGCAAACATATGTGAGCTTATCATGCTCAGAACATAATTTTGGAGTGAGAAGTGCTTCAGTAACAACTCTCAGAAAATCAGATATGTGGCTACCCAACTTTCAATACAGCTGTCAAATCAAGTAGGGCAGGTTCATTGAGAACATTTCTCTAAGAGTCTCCAGGTCTGAGAAACTTTACTTGAAGACCTTTTCTAGTTTTTTTCTGAGATACTGCCATTATTCCAGCACTTCTTTGGAAAAAAAATTGTTGTGCCTTCACTTTTTTTCTGAACTCAGACAAGTTTTTGTTGCCGCACCAGAGGGAGTTGGTAATCTCATCACACAAGAAGAGAATAACTAACAGACCTCATTCCTAGCTGAACAGGGTAATGAAGTTGTATTTAAAGTGCAAGGAGGAAGAAATGGAATTTATTGTTCAGCTTCATGCAGGGAGAGTGCTGACTCACAGGCCTGGACAGCTGATGGTACTTTGAAACAGCAGGAGATAAATGAATAAGGAGAAAAAAATGTCAATGTATGTTTACTGAAAAGGAAGCTAAAGAGCAGCCATGACTTCCCACATACTTCTGCAAGGCAACTCTCTTCTGTTTCTAGCGTACAGCCAGGAAGGAGGATTTGGGTCCTGTGGAAAATCATATCTCCATGATTTTTGTATATACACTTGTAGATACATGATATCAAGGAGGATCATAGAAAACTCATGAGATAGAGTTATTCCTACTGTTTGAGAAAGACGACTTTTCACTTCCACAATAAACATTTATTTTCTGGATGCTAAATGAAAATTAGGCAACACTTGAGAAAGTACTTTTTGTGGAAAATAAATCTTTGCTTATCTAGAAGCTATCTTGCCATACACAGAAATCACAGTCAGAAACCTGCTGCTCACGAAATGTCCATCATATGTTGCACTTATTATCTAAAGTTAGTGCTGTAAGATAGACCTTGGGTAAGTGGGGAGGGTATCAGTAAGCTACTGATAGAGCCAAGAGATTTTTCTTTTTCTTTTTCTTTTTTTTTTTTGTGAAATGATTCATCTTCCTTCCTCATCAACTCTCAGGTTCATGAAGGTTTATCCTTAGGTTGTTGACGTAACCAGCAGAACTGATCTGCTTTCAAACCCAGAAGTCATCGGTGCTGCACACCTCCATGATGCCACACTGAAACACACAGGAAACACAAAAGAACAGAGCAAAAGCTAACACAGAGCACAGCAGCAATGTCTGGAGCTCACCGCACCCTGAGGTGCCGTGCTGCATGGCACGGGTGCTCGGCAGCCCTGGGAGCTGCCGTCAGTCGTGGTGGAGCAGCCATCTCATGCCTCTGACACGAGCCTTTCCCAATAACCACCCCTCTAATGCACAAACTTCTCCTACAGCTCCTTTCCCTTTGAATTATTTTTTCTCAATTGTTTCTGTCTTCTGTCTGTGTAAGAATCCACCTTAGCAAAGCAGAATGTCTTAAACCTGCTACACTTAGTTCAATGCAGCAGGCTAAAAACTGGTCCCAAACAATCAGATCTAGTTCTAAAAAAAGTTTTCCATGAATTGTAGAGAGGAAAATAAGAGCAAAATGGCAAATATTTTTCCTGGCCAGAAGAACACAGTCAGGATCATGTGCTCCAAAAGCTACCCAGATACAGAAGCTATATTTTCCTGCCTTCGCTATTCCTTCCTCCTTCCCCTTCCTACCGGAGTGCTTTGTTTTGCTTTACTAGGAAATATGATTCAGTTTTAACTTTGAAACACAAAAGCCACTGTCTGAAATCAACACCTTTTTTCACAGAAGAGACATTAATTATGACTTTAAAGACTACCAAATTAGAGCATTTTTTCCTCTAAAATGTATAGGATCTAATGAAAAGGGAACAACTTAGAAATATGATGTACTGAGGTTTCCATTAAGATTTAACTGAAATTATATTCACCTCTTTGAAAATCTTACCCTTAACTCTGAGATTTTATTTTCCTTTCTCCCTTCTCCTTTTTTGGCATTTAATAAGGATGAAATGTAATTTTCCTTCTTACATAGCCAGTAAAAACCAAGGGCCTTGCAACATAACTTCAAATCCAGATTTTTGTATAAATCAAGGAATCATTTTCCATGAGAGTTTGTGTCTGATGCCCAAACTAATTTTCATTTCTCAAGCACAAGCTGCATATGCATAAGGGGAACTCTCATAAGAAACCGGATTACTCAGGCATCTGAGAAACACACTGTGTGGCTTGGGCTGGGTGACATTGTTCGGCTTGCAGCTAACCTGAAAAAACAGGTATGGAGCTGTCACACCTCCATGAGTCACATGAAATCTCATACTTAAACAATTTAAAGTAGGCTATGACACTCATCAGGATGGTAATATATTTCAGGTGGTGACCAAACTTTTCTCTGGAATTAGAGCTTGCCACACCAGTGACAGTGTCATCAGGGCCAGAAGATGCCAGGGGGCTGAGAATTACTCTGAGACAAGGACTGACTTTGTGGCTTGGAAGTGTGTTCATGCCTTGTCCTCAGCCACTTACATTGGGGTTTCTACAGTTAAGAAGAATTCATTGGGCAATAAAAAGACCAAAACTGTGTTAGTCATTCACACCTCTGTCCTAACCATGTGAACGGAAGCAGTTTTTGACTGTACTCTCAAATAAAACTCAAATAAAACCATCTGTGAGATGTAGGAGTTCCTGTAGATGCTTTTTGACTTTCAGCAAGACATTTCAATAACAGGTTGAATTTTCTTCCTCTTGGCCTAACTGCAGGCTAGGATTTTCATCACAAAACACAAAAGCTGTCCTCTATGCTTAATAAAAAACATATTTTCATCATGTGTCGAAGTGGGAGTGATGCATATAGCTTAGCCTGCCCAATGTTTTCTCATCATTAGACACTATTTTGGGGCTACTTAAATCTCAGATAAATGCACGGAGCCCCTCTATAGTGTTTTGCTCCTCCACACTTCTTGGGTGCCCCGAGGAAGCAGCTCCCAAATGATTGTGGGGGAAACAGAGCGGAGCCGGGTGGGAGCTGCTGCAGCGTGGGTGGGGGGGTGGCCAGAGGCACTGGGGGGCACCCAAAGGGGAGCTGAGCATGGAGACACAGAGCTGTCGAGGGGCTGCCTCCTTTGCCATCCCTTACCCTTTTGATATTTGACTGGAAGATATTTTTACAGATTACATTTTGTACAAAACCATACATTGGTTTCTTAATCTTTCAGGCTTTCACATTTCCTGAGGTAAAAATAGTATTAAGCAGTAGTTGTCATCCCAGAATAACTTTTAATTGACTATGTTAATGGTATTGTGAGTGTTGTTCTTTACTCTTTTCATGCATTTAAAAGAAAAATACGTGTTTTGTTTTGTTTTGTTTTTTCTAATTGCCAACTTGACAAATCTGACAGCAACCTAAAGGAAAGCTGGTGGCTTTCCACCCAGTTAATCATCCTCAGCAATGAACACTCTCAGATGTTTTCTCAGTCACACATTTGCAACCCCATTCTTTTCACACCGCACTCTCAGTCAGATTGCCCATCTTTGGTATATTTCCTTACATATAACACTTTTTAATTTGGTTAATGTTTATTTTTATGATGCACAGAAAGAAACAAAAACTCACTCAGACTGAGCTGCATGGCTCTGAAGAACTAGCGGGGACAATATGCACTAAAAGGTTACTTCTGTCACTCAGATTAGCAAACATGTCCCTGAACTCACGCAGGATACAGCTTGTGCAGAGGGCTGGAATAAGGTCCAGATGCCACTGAAATCTCTATTCTAAAGGCACTGGTAGGACTTCTGCATTCCATCACCCTTTTCATGGGGACTAATTTTATAAGTGTAATTTGTTAATGTAGTTTTCAAAGGAAAATTGCACTTTAAACTGAGGAAGTGGCACCATCTTGTGGGTGAAAATGAAAGTGTTTTTCTTCAGCAAATTTAGGTTGGTTTTGTTTTTTTTTTTACTTTTATTTCTTTTTTCCTTTTGGTTCTCATACTCCGAAGACAAGCCTCTCAAATCCAAAAAAATAATCGTTTCAGATGATTGTAGAGCAGAGCCCTGCTCTATTATGCAAAAAGTGCACAATATTTTGATAACTTACTGTGCTACATAGATTTCTGAGACATCAGATAATACCTATGAATGATTTTTGAAAATCCATGCTGAGGATGGCCCCAGACTTCCCAGAAACAAAACATAATAAATATTTTATAAAGCGCTGAAATACATCTATCAAGGAAATCAGAGCTACATTTGCTTTGGTAATGTCTAACTCCCAGAAGTGACTCGAAATTGCTCAAGTCCATATATAGAGCATTTCAGCTGGCTTAACAATGAAACACAGTGCCTTCTGAGAACATTAAGATCTAGCACGCTATCTGGTCTTCTGTGGACTGGAACAGTGGCCAAGACCAATCCCCAGAGAGAAGAACATGGCCCTTGTGTTCTGTCCGCCTGGAAAGGAGCAAGCAGACCTCACAGGTGGCAATTCCAGGCCCCAAGTCCCCTGCCCTGGCCCCAGGCAGGAGGAGCATAATGTGGGAGCAGCTCCAGCCAGGCTGCATTGTCATTTTTCCCAGTTCTTTTCTTTTTTTGAATACCTTGATTTCTTCTGCTCTTAAAGGACTGGTCAGACTTGTCAGCAACTTACTGAGGAGACAGAAAAAGAGGATCAGGAAGGTTGTTGATGGTAGAATATTACAGGCTATCTGTACAGGTATGATATGCAAATAGCTGTGGGGCTAAGGGTAAATGTGTAGTGCTTGGGCTCATTTATTTAAAGGCATGCCCATGATTACAGTCAGTTATCTCAGAGGGGTTGATCTTTCTATAATACCACCAGTACGGGTGTCTGAACTGGTCTGCAAGGCTCCTTTCAAAGTGACTGGGGAGAAACAGTTGCTTTCGGAGTGCAGTTCATCAAATACCAGATATCTGAAATAGATCAGCTGACTCATACCCTTGAAGTGCTTATTTCTCTTCTTTGGTTATGAAGAGAACATGATGTGATTAGCGTAGATGTAGATAGCTCCTGGAGCGATTTGCATGCAGTCAAATGGATCCCACCCCTTGTGTCTAATTATCAGGATTTTTTGAGCCCTGTGGATGATATTTAATTCAGCGCTCCAAATGACTTAATAAAGACTCTTAAATATGGATTTCAAGAACAAGTTCTAAAGATCAAAACTGAATTAAGAAATAGCTTTATACAGAGTTGTGCATGCTGCATCAAGAGGTTGGCATGATCCTTTGTGGTGAACCTATGAGAGGAACTATATATTATAGCACTAGTTGGTTTTCATTCAGAGACGTTTTCATCTCTTGCCTTTAAGCAAGGTAAGCGTTACGTACAAAGTGGCATTAACAGTGTGCAAAGTAACAATAACTGCTCTATTTAATCACTGAAATACAAGTTAACCCTCAAATATTTGCTGTTAATTGCAAATATTTTCCAAAATTAAGGTAAAATAAAAGCTCGGCTGTAAAGCAAGAGCTAGCACAAGAGCTTTCTCCTTCCAAAATCAGACACTCGCATGAAGAATTGGCGGTTTCCCTTGTGAGGAAAGCTCAGAGACCATTTCCTCATTACTGAACAGAAGGGTGAATTTCACAGTGCCCTTGGGACACAGCTCTTCCCTCTGACTGTGCCACAGGACTCGGGGGCCCAGGACTGCTCTCTGCCCTTCATCCTTGTCACCTAGCTCTGCCTCTCTTCCATGATGGAGGCACGAGCCTGGCTGGACACAGCTGGCACCCACATGCGCATGGAAACAGATCTTAGAGCTCCCCATTCTTGAAGGTTAAACTGTTAGGGATGTTGTTCATCTGCGCTTCATGCTGTGCTTCACCCTCAAGGAGATTAAGGTCTCTGCCTCAAAATCACTGACTCAAGAAATATCTGCAGGGATTCTAGATGGGATATATCCTCTTTAAGGTTTCCTTCCCATGACCTTCTCTTGAGAGGGGTTATTCCAGGGCACTGAATTGATTCATTTTGTAAAATAATGGCAGCATCTAATCAAGAAGTGTACAAATATAACGATATACCAAAAATAAAAATATATAAGAAGTTGTGAGGGCAAGTTATTAGAAAATGCCTCCTCAAAATGTTACTTAGCAAGGCAGTAATTAGCTACCTGTGAATTTCTAGAGATTAAGCAAGTCAGAATAAATGTGCACAATGACAGCAGCCCAATTATTCACTTAGTGTGGAAAGACACCAGATTTTGCATGCAATAAACTGAGAGCATCTATAAGAACCTCAGAACAGTGTTAATTTGGGTAAGATGCACTATCTAGAAGGTAAATATCCAGTGTCTAGGAAAAGAACAACCTCTTCTTCAACACAAAGCCCTCAGTAAATTTAAGACTTTGCCTAGGCTCCCTGGCTCTGTATTTGTAGGAAGCATCTGAATAGACCAAAGTCATTATGGAAATACTGCCTTAGGCAAAGCAGGAATCTGGTTGACCCTTTGGCCCTCTTCTGCTGTTAGAAGCAGTCTGGCTCATTCAGGTGCTAACCACCCCATCCAGCTTTTCATCTCCTGCTGTGTTTCTGGGTTAAGAACACAGAGAGCAGAAGCTGCTCCTGCGGCACCCCAGGCCTGACTGTGAACATGGCGCAACTGGAACCTCTCCCTGAACCTCTCTTGTGCCAGCTGCAGCCTGAGGTTGCAGGCAATTTCAAGAGAGCATTAAAACTCATCTGAACTTTAAAATTTGTCCTATCAGTTTGAACAAAATTCAGAACATGACTGAAAGAACTCAGAGGTGTTCTTGAGCACTGAACGATAACATAGCTGTTCAGGGGTCCAATACTGTTCCTATGCCTCTCGTTAGTAAAAATAGCATTTGAAGATAACACTGCAGATAAGATTACATACTGGAGAACCAGTCAAGTACTGAACGAATTTAAATTTTCAAAGGTCTACTGAATTCACCTTGCACCCACTACAAATCTATTTGATTCATTGTAAATGTTTACCATGGGAGGAGTCTGGCATTTACGTGCCAGCTGCCGACAAAACCAGCAAACACATCAGCACTTTGAGAGCAGGTAGTTTTTCCACATGGTTTTTGATTCGACTTACCTTGGATGACCAGCAGTGACTTTAAAAACCCAAAGCAAAGCTATTCAAAGCTTACACCTCTTGGAAGCCCTATCTGTCATCAGGCCCTTGGCAATAATAGCACACCCAGACAGTACAGCCCCACTGAAAATTCAGTTAGAGTCTTACCTGGTGCAAAAGGTCCAGTATAATATGCATTTGAAAGTCCAAAGACAAACAACACTCTTTGAAATTGCTGAAGGCAAACGATGAAATGAGTCTTCCCTGGGTGGCAGTTTTGCTTTAATCACATGGCCAGGGGGTATCCCAGCTGGATCAGTGCGCGACAAGAGGGGAGTTTCAGGTTGGATATTAGGAAAAATTTCTTCTCCGAAACAGTGTTAAGGTATTGGAGAGGGATGCCAGGGAGGTGGTGGAGTCACCGTCCCTGGAGGTGTTCAAGAAAAGGGCAGACGTGGCACTGAGGGTCATGGCTTAGCGGGCACAGTGGCAATGGGTTGACGGCTGGACTAGATGGTCTTAGAGGTCTTTTCCTACCTTAATGATTCTATGATTATGTGATTTACATGTGCCAATACGTATAGGTATATACGGGCATACATATACACACACAAGTGCTCCCATCTATGCAACACGTGGCAACTGTAAGGAACTCAACTGTACATGTGCATTCTGCTTGCCAGATTGTGCACTACCATGAGACACGATGTCCCGATGCGTTACAGATCTGCAGGGCGCCTGTTGTGCCAGGGCAGGGGAGCTACCCCCTGGTGTGGAAGCACTGCTAATCTCTAGAGGATATTATGGCTGATTAATTTTATGGTCTGCATTGGTTGAGGGCCAATTCTGTTTCCAAATATTTTAAATCTCTCATTACTTGCTCAGAAGCATGAGTTGAAATACAGTTCACTTGTGCAGATCGTTTCCTGGTTTTTGCTTGTTTGCTTGTCATAACTTTTGGCATAATTTTAGCTATTCAGTTTCACCCAGTGCATAAGAAGTTCAGCAGAACACAAACTTTGAGCTTTTGTTAGTGACGGTGTCTTTGAGGAAGAAAAAAAGCCAGATCAGCTGACAACTCACAGCAAGCAACTGGTGCTCTTAACAAAGAAGGAACAACATGTAGAAATAGAACGTGAACAAAATTATTGCTAGTTGTCAATATTAGTAAGTGTGCTCTTAGAAAATTCCAATAGCAGCACTTTCTAATGGCAGTAGAGCCTCAGTTCAGCTTTCTTTTTGCTCTCCTCTCATCTGATAGGCGTCACTCCAAACTGTACAGGGTTTGTGCCCACGTGCACAGCTCACAATCACCTCAAGATGCCCTTCCCCAGGCAGCTAACAATAGAGCCACATCTGAAGAAATCTAGAGGTTGTGATAGCAGAAGGGTTAAAAAAAAATGTGACTTGAACAGTGTCTTGTGCAGAGCCAGGCATGGGCAGAAGGATTACACCGGGAGTGGTGCTTCATGCTCATGAGAGCTGTGCTGAGAACTGCCCACCGCTGGGGTGGGCTTTGTCCAGAGACCTCACCAGGAGCCCAGCACCACGCAGTGCCCAGGGGCATGCACATAGGAGCGTGGCCAGACTCCAGAACCCAAGTGCTGGGATGTGATCTGAACAGCAATCTCACATGCTCCCAGCCGGCTGGTGCTCTGCTCTCTGCTGCTCCAGAAACCTGCCCAGTGCCTCCACGTCTCCTCAGCATTCCTTTGCATCATTACAACATCATCTGTGTTCTCCCTAATTTTGTATGTGGAGTGGGTTGACTGGCCTTTACATTTGCCAAATTATTATTTCTAATATTGGAAAAAGTAATTTCCCCTATATGTGTCTTATTTTTCTGTGACAAGACATGCATTTTTAAAATCATTTTTAGTAATTTATATTTTTCACTTATAAGTTAGCCGTAGGTTATAAGGCTATGTATGGCCAAATTCTGCAGTTACATGAGAGTAAACTCAGCATAAAACCAAATTTATAGTTACAGGAGATAAAGAAAATGTTGATGAATCCACGAAGTCAGTTTAGAGGAAATGATTTTTTTAACTTTTCTATGTTTAAAATAAACACCAGGAGGTAATGTGACAGTTATTTGCATTTTACTGATACGCTTGTTTCAAACGAAGCTTGCAGGAAACGTATCTTGCTCAAATAGGATATTGGAAAAAAAAAAAACACAGTTTTTTATTTATGTAGCTGTTGCTTTATTCCCGTGGGCAAGCACCATTTTGATAATTGCGGCTGGCTGAGGGCTCCTGTACCATTAGATATCCCCTCTTTCTGATGAGATGCTGCAAGTGCCCTAGCCTGGCAATCCCCAGCCTTCTTCCATCTGCACAGCTACACAGATTCTCTACAAGCTGTCCTCTGAGATACTGCAGCTTGCTGCCTCCACATCCAGTGGAAGAAATCTGCCCTTCAGCATTTATAGAAACATATTGTTTAAAAGGATTACATTTAAATTTCTATAAAGGTTGTCAATCCAGTGCTTATGACTCAGAATGGAAACTTGCTCTGAGAAAGACTGCATTTAACCATTGACCTGCAGATACAGAGTATGAGCTGAACACTGAAGAGAGGTTATAAACATTTTAAGGCAATCAGCGTTCAATTCCAGCTGCAACAGTTTTGCTACTTTTTATGAAATGCAGTAGAGATTGTCTGCTATTGGAAAATGCTACATGGAATGAAAAAACCTGAGAAATCCTGTTAGATATATTTTATCATGTATTTTCTATTCAGAGCAATTTTGCCACTGCAGACTAAAGAAAGACTTAAATTAAGATTTGACAGACTTGTTTAGAAGCTACTGTCCACTGCTGTCCAGCAGACCCCAAATCATTTACTACTTTTGTATAACTTAAGACAGAAGATTCTGAACTCATTTAGTAACAGTGACTGCTTTTATTACTACATTTTAGACACCTTAAAAACTAATAGGAACAGAAACTGTAACGAGATTTTCTGAATTATTGAGTCCTGTCCTACAGTGTCAAAAGCAACATTATAAAATCTCTTTGGTAAATGTCTCAAGGTCCAGCTTAAAAGCAGCTTCACTCTCTTGCCCCCACTTAACCTTGCTGGAGAAATGGTACAGACTATCCTCACAATTTGGAATCTGTAAATTTCTGTCTAAATGTACTTATTATTAATGTCTAAACATCTTTGTGAACCAATGTTGTCTTTTGCTTTCAAAAAGGTATCTCTTCCCAGATGTATTTCTCATAAAGCCTCCCATGTAATATATAAGGATGCGGTCATTTTGGATTGTTTAAAAATTACATGTACCCACAGAAATTCTATCTGTTTAGCAAAAATTCTATATATTCAATGATCAGAAAGTTACAACAAAGCAGCTTTAACTTTTCTGAGGTCTTCTGTGTCTCATTTTGTCACAATACCTCTTCCCAATTCTCCCAAACACGCTATGTATCTTTCTTCTGAACCTGCTCCAATTTAAATTCACCCTCTTGAAAATGGGCAGACAGAATCACACACATTATTTCCAGTCAGGTGCATTAGGGCCTTTACAGTGCTAGTAGCACCTCTGTGGCTTTAGAAGGAATCTCTTCCCTTGAAGGCTCCAGGACTTGCATTTGCCTTCCCAAATCTACATGCTGGCAGCTCCCCACCATGCTCAGTTTCCTCAGCTGAGACACTGAACCACAGGACTTCTTCCTACTGAATTTCATCTTGCTCCTATGACTCATCCTCAAAGCCACCGTGTTCTTTCTGTTGATGTTCTGATTCTCCTCGTATGTGAAGGCACTAAATAATGGATAAAGACAGCTCATGCCGCAAAATTAAGCAGGCTGCAGGTTACAGATTGCAGCACTTTTGAAATAAAAGACACGTGATTATAGAGACTTTGGCAAACATTCTGTATAGTCAAAAACAATATTAAAAAGTGAGCGCGTTATTATTTTGCCAAAAACATTTTTCAGTGTAAGTATGAATTTTGTCTTTCCTTTTGAAAGTTTAGAGTTCATGCATTTATTCCAGTCAATCTACTTTATACCATTCCTTAGGCAACCAGCTAACAAGGGATCAGTGTGAAGGAAGTCTCCACACAACAGAGATCTGCGTGATGCTCTCTTTCAGCCTTGACCTTGCACATGGAGATAGCCAGAGAGAGAAGCGTGGACACAGTGCAGCAGCTGAACACACCTACAGCTGCTTTGGACACGCAAACTGTGATTCAGTTATACTAGGTTAGACATTTTGGGTGACAGAGTACTGTAAAACTGACCCAGCTGAGTTATGCTGCAGCTGTAACCATAAACCTAGAAAAGAAAGTGCATTTATTTCTTATGATTGCACAGTGGCAATTCAGATGGCATTCACAAGCAGGAAAATGTAGTGACTAAAAGTTGTCTTCTGGTCTCACACTACGAGCAGCATTCCTCACATTTTCTAGTTTCGAGACTTTTTAGAAGTGATCACTGTAGCTAACAGAAATCAAAACACTTATCTATCCAAAATAGTTGTCATAATGTATCACGATGGGAATGATCACATATCGCCTATATGAACTGAAATACCCTACCTCGGCCTACTGCAATGTGGTATTATTAAAAATCATACTGACCCTCACTCCATCTGATGGGAACAAATGACTTTCTACCACAGTTAAAAACAACTTCACTGCTGGGGAGTTTAGTGAAAAATTAAACCCCTCGTAAGCAAACACTGTGCAGGCTCTGCTTATGGAAAATTATTCTCACAGTAATCAGCTGTACATGCTGACAAACTTGTTCTTTTCTGGTTGCCTAGCTGTCTACCAACTTCCTCTGGCTCCACACCACGACCTCTGTGAGAGAGCTGCCGTAGCCGTAGCAAGTATTTTCCCAGAAAGCCTAATTAACTGTGCTGCAGGTTTCTAGCTCTGGGATAGCTACTCATCTTATTGTAACCATTGTGAAAATATTTTACATGAAGCTATTTGGTTTCATTTTTAAATAGATATGAGAAAATTCAAGGCCAAGGAACCTAACTGGACAAAGCAGGTCAGCACTGAATGCTCTGCAGTTACAGCAAACACTGAGCAGTAACTCCAGAGTTATGAGTTCAAATAAATGCAGTTCCAGCCCTGTTAAAATCTACAAAAATACCCTATCAGCTGAAAAAATGGTAGGTCTGAAACTGAGATATGTATTTTTTTTTTAACAAAGTTGGTGGTAGGCTTGAAGTACTGTGGCACCTGCAAAAAAAGTGGCAGACACATATCCTCCAAAATTTAATTTTTGCAAACAAATATAGAAAAAAATTGATTAAAGGAACTGAAATAAACTTCTCTACTTCAAGTTGTAGCCTACACAGTCAGTATTTACACAGGATGGTTAGTTTTAAGTGGCAAGACGCAGATCTTCCCCTCCAAGTTTAATGTCTCATCCCTTGACACAGCCACTGGGTTCTCATACATGTTTGCAAAGAACCAAACCAGGGCAGGGTTTCAGGCACTACTGTGCTACAGACACAGCAATATTTTAGTTAGTACTAACTAAAAGAAAAAAAAAACAACTACATCTCATAAAACAAATTAGTAACTTCTTCTGCTTCTTTGTGAGGAGCATGGCTTCATTGACAAGCATGAATAAAGTGTCAGATATCCATGTGCCATCTTAACATAGCATGGGAAGAGTCCTTCATTGAATGTAATAATAGGGTAGACAGGAAAATACCAATCAGAATAACTTGGCTGTCTGTGCTAAATTCTAGATATACCTAAATTCTTACAGAAATTTAATCAGCTTTACTTACCAGGATGCATTCAAACACAAAGATTTATTTTTAGACTTACTTACCTCCAAGGTGAAACAACTGGACAGACCGCAGCTTGTCTTGTTGATGCATCATATATGCAAAAAGCAGTCAATCACACATAATTTTGAAAACCGACTTGATGGTTTTCATCCACCTTCTCAAGAGAGTTTGCTATATGTTCCATTTCATTTTGCTTATGTATTTGTCAAGCTTCTGTATTTCCTAAGTAGATTCTCTTTTTCCTATAAGAACAATAGAGGGTCACTGCGCCAGAGGCTCAAGCTGGCCTACAGCTGATACAAGTAACCTGAAACACAAAAATCAGGCTGATCAAGATACGTATGTTCTCAGTCTTGCTTTATGAGGTGGAGTAACAAGCCTTCAAGAATGCTAATGTGTAAAGACTGCTTTTTTTTTTTCTTCTCAATATTTGCATCAACTAACAAAACCACACAAGCAAGATGATTAAAGAAGCTCTAACACACCAGTGACAGTTTGAAGCAGCAGTGAAACCTCAGGTCTGGATCCTTCTGCCAGATGAAGGCTGACCCTTGATGGGATCTGGCTCTTTGACCTTACTGGAGGGCAGCAGCAAAGCGACGTGGCACGCTCCAGAGCTGCAATAAGGATCTGGTCGTGTAAGCCCCAGCACAACCCCAACAGGAGCCAGGGCACAGTTCATGCCTATTCCTTAGGGCAGTTCAATGCAGAATACAGAATTAAAGGGGAAAAAAGAGAGAGAGAGAGAGAGAGAGAGAGAGAAAGCAAGCCAGAAAAAAGCAAAAAAGTACGAAAAGGTATTAAATCACACACCACAATCCAAATTGCAGTCGGTGTTGAGTTACATTACATATTTGACAGTTGTTCAATGACATACTGGGAATGGAGCACTGATCTCAAGCTAGCTATTAGAGAAAAAATATGAACACTGTACTTAGCACTGCCATTGCCAGTAAAAAGGGTGGATTTCAAATGCACTTGTCTTGCTCTACCCTCAGATCAGTAAGGATGAGGCTTCCTGGTCACAGCCCTGCTGATCAGGGTGGGAGCTCAGTCACACTGCAAGCAAGAGCTGACGCTTCAAAGCCAGAGCAAGATTTCTGTTTAGGAAATGTACAATGTATTAGCAGGTGGCAGTAAGGAAAGAACATGCTTTCCTTTTTCATTTTTTTTTTTAAGAGTGAGGTTCTTGAGCTTTACAGTGGCTGATTAACGGCTAAAGGGAGATTTCATTACACTGAATTTAAAAGTTGCCAGGAAACTTAGAAAGGAGTGAAAGTTCCTTTTAATATCTGCAGATAAATCAAAATTAACTCAGTTACTCCATATTTATTGCTGAGTGTAAAACTCAGGAATCACACCTCTGCTAAGATACAAGCCAAGCAAGAAGAATAAAAAGTGTTTCAACAAACCCTGCGGTATACAATTTTGAAGATGGACTATGATGATAGCTAGGCTGGGGAAAATGTTTTCTTCTAATCTGCAGAGCAGCTACAGAATTGTTCCACTGTTACTGCAGACAATGACCGACATACTTGCACAATAAAAAACATTGAGAGAGAGGATGCCTCACATTCCAGTTTGGTCCTTCTTCTCCATTGTCCTGAAAACAAGAGCAATATAGTTTACAAAGGAATTGTTGAGAAGCTCAGGAAAAGACTCAGTCTTGTACATGATTTCAAGTTTTTTGTAAAAAAAAAATCCACCAGTATCTGACATCAATATATTCAAAATACAGTTCTACATCCAAAGCAAAATTAACAATATCCTTTGCTGAGCAAAACAGAACAGTACAAATTACTTTAATTCATCCTCAAGTAAACAATTTAAGGTTGAAAACGAGGGCTAGAGAAGATACAACAAAGGCACACGTGACAGGCGCTACAGGGAAAGAAAAAGTTCTAGCTGGCATCCAAGCCAGCATCGTGCAAGAAATGAAAGAACTTATTGTCCTACTGCATTGGTTCTCAGGCTTCAGTCTGCTCACTCTAGCGGCAAGGATGCTCTTCTGCTGGCCGGCCCACAGACGGAGAGGATTCTTCTACTGACACTACAGTTCCACATTTATAAGCAGGTAGCAGAGGCTTTACTAATTAAAATCAAACTTAATTGTCAACTTTCAATCTTAATTGCCAACTTTGCAACATCTGTGGCTACTTCATGTCCTTCTGTGTCTGAAAATTATAGGATATAAATTCAATACAGAGAAAAAAGCCACCATAGACTTCAGGTCCTCTTTATTCCAGACTGTTACCCACCTGAAACAGACGATACAAAACCCCAGTGAAAAATGAAATACAGTGACTGAACCTGAAACGAGCCATAACTTAATTGATGACTCAGCTACCTCCAGAGCAGGCTGGGATTCCTGAACGTTTAGAGGTTCAGTGCATAGAGACTAGAAGCGAAGAAACTTCTTGTGAGTAAAATAACTGATATGTTATTTATCATCCATTCAGTAATGATTTAAACCCAATTCTCTTAAATAAGGCCTATGTAGAGAAAAACTATGTGGCTTACTTAAAAAAGAGAACTTGCATCTTCACAGATCAAAAACCATTTTCAACCACAATGAGAGTTCCCTTTTTTTGGTTACCACAAGTGGTTTTGCAGTAAATAGACTGGTGTTCTCTGCGGACCCAGCCAAAAAGGGGGCTGAGGGAAAGGAGCCTTTCCTTCTTTTTGGTCCGTTCTTCTGCTGCCCTGTTGACATACCCCGTAAGTGTGGTGACACTAACCATACATTCACAATTTTGATCTCCTCTAGCCAGGTTTATGTGGTTGCTGCAGTGATGTTTCCACTTGTACCATGCTGCTCCACTTGCCATTGAATATGAGATCGAAAACAGAAGGTAGGAAATTTTTTTTCATTGAGATCTACATTCTTCTTGAAGCCTGACTGGTGTAATCAAGAGACTCTTCACCTTATGGAAAATAAGAAAACCACACTGTGTGACCTGAGGAAAAAAAATCAAGATTAGAAAAACACAGTGCTGCTAAAACAAACAAACAAACAAACAAAAATAAATCCTTGCAGAACTAATGTTTTGCATTTAGACAATTCAGAACTTGAAAAAAACTTTGAAGTATACTACAATTTGTAGCTTTAGGGAAAAAAAACTCACAATTTTAAGTAGAAAATCTTCCTTACTTTTTTACTCTATTTTCAAATATAGAATATTATATCTGAAATTGGGCGAATATTTAAACTCTGAAACTCCAAGAGTGTAACTTTAGTTACTGAATTCAGTTTTCAGCTTAGAAAATATTACTGAGAAATGTAGAGGTCCACATTTAAAGACAAACTTTATAAAATCTGTATATCAAAAACATATATATACAAACCTGTAAAATCATTACACTTGTTTATATTGATGGAAGTATGTCATTTCCAATGCACTTCAGTAGCTTGTTGTTAAGAAATAGAAAAATACAAATGAATAACTGCTTCCCACAAAGTTTACAGGCATCAGGAGTGGGCAACACAGCCTGAAGCTTCTTATGACAGTAAGAAATTCAGAGGAAAGCTTAGGATAAACAATGACAGCAATTTCCCCAGGAGAGGTCAGAAGGAGCACTGCAATTTCTTTAAAATACAGACAGGTGATTCTGGTTGGTGGCTTTGCTTAACAGAACTTTGCTTGAAATTGGACGTTTCATGCAGGAATAGCAGCTTTTTGCTGACATTACTGCAAACATAAATACTAAAGGCATAAATCTATTTTTCTTTGGTTCCCTTGTACTCATCACCAGATTCTGATATTTCCATTTTACTTCAGGACTCACTGCTCTGCCGTGATACAAAAACGGAAACAGCTTTTGCATAATTAATGAAACACAGGATCTGAAAATAGACCTTTTTTCTTCCCTTTCCTGTCTATCCCTTTAAAAAAGCAAACAAAACCCTAACAATAGTGCCTGAAGGTTAAAGGGCCCTTAAGAACAGCCACCAGCCAGATGGCCTGAGAAGAACAGTGTGAAGCAAAAAGTATCACCTACCTATAACATCAGAACTTGACTTGAATGGAAGATCTACACAGTTAGGAAGAAAAAGTTAACAGAAATGAGGAAAAAAGCAATGAATTCAGTGGGTCAGAGATGTGAGGAGAGTACCAGCATTTACCAGTGAAAAGTGTATTATATTTTTAGCTGTTTACACTGTAACCATCAAGACAGGTACTCAAATTGCCTTGAAACAGGCTTTGGCTATAAAATAATTGTTTTGTGGGGGAAAAAAAAGTGCCTTGTAAAGTGCTTCCATGTGTCTTGTCTTTACATACATTTTCAACAAACTGAATGCTGCCAATATTCTTTAGCTAAAGTATTTCCCATTCCACTACAATACGCACATACTTACACATTAAAGGAATGAAAACTGAAGAACCTATGACTGATAAAAAATATTTTGAAAGCATTGGTTCCTATTCTTTGCTTTTCCTTTACAGCAAAGGCCCGAGCCACTTCTGTGAGACCTGCGTGCTGAGGAGTCCTGTGTATGCATACAGTGTGTTGGGGTTTTTTTCCGGAAGATTGGGATTTTCCACTACAGTCATTCCTACTCATGATTTCAGACATGGCTCTTTTAAGTACGGGAAAAGGGCTTGTAAGCAGAGCAGGAGGGGATGCCATCTGTTCCTGCCTAGGCTTTTGGAAGATACCAAGGTAAGTCATCACAGCTTCACACAAAGATTTGTGTCCGCAGGTTTTCCTCTGGCGTTCCTCTAGTTCCCTCCTCCTGTGCTTCTCCAGTTCTTCTCATACAAAGTGTATCATTGTGGGCAAATTGCTTTGTCCTCCAGGACAATTAATTTATCAGAGGAGGTGAAGCCAACACAACTTGGAAGCTGCTCAGACACTTGGTGTTCACTTTGTCCCCAAGAAGCACATTTATTCCATAGGATCAAGGAATGGCTTGGGTTGGAAGGGACCTCAAAGATCATCTAGTTCCAACCCCCACCATCTAATTCCACGTAGCTGAAGTCAGCCTGGGCACACGATGGCTGCACTCAGGGTCTTCGAGCTCTGAAGGTCTTTGGCCTCCATCTCCGCTGGGTACTGACACGTGGGGTGAAGCAGGGCGAGAGCTCTGCTGCCAACTTATGCTGCCTGTACACAGGATTTCTTCCCAGCAGCTGTTCCCTGGAGAGCCAAGGGCCTGCTGCTGCTTTCAGCCATGCTACCTCAAACATGGGCAGCGAATGGCAGACACTTGCTCCTGCTGCCCCACGTGAAGGCACAGGGAGGGCACTGCTTCAGCACAGCGAGGGCTGCGTCAATCGCACCCCTATGGCACACAGCGCGGAATAGACAACTGCCTCGATAGTGTCTGTGGTAAATCATAAGGAAACATTCTTCTTCCAATGATGAAAGGAGAAAAGGATTTTTGAGCCATCAAGTAAGTGGCGTTTGGCTCAGAGCTTGCCAGGACCGCAGCGCTGGGCTCCTGAGGCGCTCCGGCAGACCCCACAGCACCGAGCCCTGGATTAGGTGACAAACTTCACTTAAAACAATGGCGTTCGCTCAAGGCCTTCAGCAGGGAGCTCCGTCCCACTCCCAGTGGCTGCACCCAGGGGCCCGCTCCGTCATCCCGGGCCCGGGACGACAGCTCTCGACTCAGCGAGGGCACCGCCGGGCTCCCTCATGCCGTGCCCCGGCGGCCTCTGCAACTCGCATCCCGTCTCACCCCGCCGGGCCGGCCGGGCAGCTACCGGGGCCGGTATCAGGCAGGTACCGGGGCAGGTACGCGAGGAGGGCAAGGCTGGGGCGGGGCAGGAGGCGGCGGCGGCCGTACGGCGCATGGTCGCGGCGCGGCCTCCCCTCCGGCTGCCGCGCGCCGTGGTCCCGCCCGCCCCCGCTGCCATGTTGGATTGTGCGGCCGCCGGAGCCGGGCCGAACTTGGAAGTTTAGTGCCGCTCGGAGGGGCGGGAGCCATCGGCCGCGCCGCCGGCGCTGCTCTCCCCCCGCGCCCCCCCGCAGCGCCGCGGCGCCCCTTCCCCTCCGCCTTCCCCGGCCCCGAGAGGAGAGGGAGCTCCGCGATGCGGCTGCTGTGAGGCCGCAGCAGCGGCGGCGGAGGAAGAGGAGGACGAGGAGGAGGAGGGGGCCGCGGGCTCCGACGGTCGCAGGGCAGCGCCGCGCCGGCCCTGGCCATGAGCGGCCCCGCGCAGCAGCCCCCGCAGCCGCGGCGGGTCACCAACGTGGGCTCGCTGCTGCTCACCCCGCAGGAGAACGAGAGCCTCTTCAGCTTCCTCGGCAAGAAATGCGTGGTGAGTGCCAGCCCCGCGCCGCACGGCCCGGCCCNCTGCCGGCCCGGAGCGGCCCCGCGAGGCCGGGCCGAGCCCGGCGCACCTGCGGCACAACAAAGGGCCGGGGGGCTGCGCCGGGCCTGCCCCACTCGGGGCTGTGCTGGGGCAGCCCAGGGAGCAGCTCGTGTCCTCAGCGCTGTGCCTCCGCTGCCAGCTCGGAAATAAAGTGATGCGATGGCTGAAAGAGGAAAATATTTTGGTAGATGTGTTCCCAGGTAACATCGCTGAGTTCTTCTTTCAGAATACCTTCCTGCATGTTGATGCAGGGCTGTACTCGGCTGTGTGTGAAAAACAGCAACAAAAACTACACAGAGGCTTTAAAAGTTAGCAGCCTTCTTTTTGAGAAAACACAAAGTTTCAGACAAGTTGTCATTTTGAACAAATGGAAATGCTTCTCTTGTTTCAAATGGCTCTCTGAAGCCCTTTGACAGTGCCTCCGGAACGCCTCCTGATGCTCTGCGCCCAGTGCTGGAGCTGCTGGCAGCCGGCATCCCGCGGCCGTGCTGCCCGGGCTGCGCTGTGGCTGGAGGCTGGAGGCTGTGTCCTGGAGCAGGATATCGGTGCAACTGTAGTGCTTCCACGTGACTCTGGACTTTGGCATGGTTTTGTTGATCAGAGGACTCCGGCAGCAGAGTGGGAGATGCGGTGCCGGAGCAGGAAGTAGCAGTGTTGACGTTGGGGTGAGCTCAGCGGGATGCTGCCACAGTCATGGCCTTGGAGCAGGTCAGAAGGTGTGGTCCTAAGTCGTGTGAGGAGGAGATGGTTTTCGTAAAGTAATACATTTGCAAGAAATCTTTTAATCAAACTGTTTTCCAGGCACACATCCCATATGTTTGGTTTATTTGGAAAAAAAAAAAAAAAACACGTGAAACTCCAAATTAAAGCAGTACATGAATCTGTGTGTGTAAGTTTGTTTTCGTGCAACTCAGATTTTCTTGTCAAGGAAACACGTTGTTAGGCTCAGCTGTAACACTCACCTACTCAAGTTCTCAACTTCTCTGCATAAATACGGCTTAAAGCAGACTTTGGAGATAAGTGTCTCTCTAGTATCTGGGTGACGTGGTTTGTGGCAGGTTGGTAGCTTCATAGACGTGACTTGCTTCGTGTGCTTCTTGAAGCATTCTTGTGGCTCACACGGAATTTTGGATGACGTTCCAGCTGAGGGTTTCCTAATTGTGGCCTAGTCCCTTCCCTTTCCCCCTTCCCCAGTCTCCAGGTTTAGCACGGGCTCAGCTTGCTGTAATTGAGGGTCTCTGCCATCTGCCAGAGGGCTCGACTCAAGAAGCTCCAGAGAGAAACCAGACTTGTTAGACTGAGCCAAAAAGGCGGCAGTTTGGAAACTAATTCATGAACATCTCTGTCTCGGGGTTTACACTGTCTGTCACAGGGTAGAAGGGGCACCTGGGGACAGTCGCTGCCTCTGCTGTCTGATTTGAGTCCAGAATGTCTGATCAGAGCCCAGTGGCACTCCGGACACTACTGACCTTCTGTCCTGAATGTACCTCGGTGTCAGCACAGTGCGCTGGTGAATGCCCTCTTGCTGAAATGCGTGTGATATTTGATCTCTTAATATCCGCGTTTGAATTATTCATTAGCAAAGCTTCAGACAATAAGTGGTACTTCTAGGAG
This sequence comes from Penelope pileata, assembly GCA_013396635.1. Taxonomy (NCBI): domain Eukaryota; kingdom Metazoa; phylum Chordata; class Aves; order Galliformes; family Cracidae; genus Penelope; species Penelope pileata. The sequence goes on along the minus strand of WBMW01001199.1, from coordinate 991,532 downwards.
AGGAAAATCTTGCAAGTTTCTTAGGATGGTACAAGTTTGCTTTCATGCCAGCTGAACCATCTGTGCTCCCAGGCTGCTACGGGTGACGTTTCTGCCAGTTCAGAGCATGGGTTTGCACTGTGTTTGATGTTTCTGCCATGCCAACGTCACTTCAGGTGATATTCTGCTTGACCTTGTGTTTGTGTGACTAGGGAAGCCAGTGCCAGGGGAACAGCTGAGATGTTAGGCTGTGGTCCTGGGTACTCTTCTTGTAGCAATATTCTATCATGCTCTTGTGGAGGGCATAGTGCTGGTTTCGGTCCTGAGGGTCTTGGTTAAGAAGGCACGTGGCACGCTGGACCTGGTTTATTTCAACACTTCCCTCTGACTGTGTTTGAAGGGTTACAAGACAGCTGCATTGAGGATTCCACTGCTCAAATTTTTTCCGGGGAAAAGCAGTGGCATTATCGTACTGATTGAGTATTCACAACCTATGAACTTCAATATTGACATAATTTCAATGACGTCTTAAGTCATTATGACTGATAAAAATTACCTGGGAGTGATGGAAGTGATGAAGAGCCATAATTGTGTTTGTGTTGTTGGAGCTGATACCATTTTGTGGAGGACTGCTGATACTTAGGGAATCTCATTGTCTGGTAGGCAAATGTAGGTAAAGATCTTTTATTTATTTTTAACTTGCTGAGCTTTAAAATGCTTATCTGAGTCGTTAAGCACTTAGAGTACCTTTGAAAGCCTCACCTGTCAGGGGCAGTAGCAAGCCACTGACTCACAGTTGAAGTTGCAACTATAGGCAGTTCAGCTTAAATACGGAGCTAAAGGTAGTGCTACTGACAGGAGGTGTCCAGCCCATAGCCCTGCAGGGCTGCCACTGTTGTGTAGGTATATGAAATGCATTCAGCTGATTCTCATTCGGGCACGTGACATTTGTTGTCTGTCGAGTGAAAATTTACTACCTATAGAAGTTTCTCAATAACCGATTTTTATCATAATGTAAAAATAAAAGTCTATGTGAAGGTGTCCTAATCTGAGCTGTGAGATTATTTCTGTATATATTACTGAAATATTTTTGTGGTAATGCTAAACTTGAAAGATTGGGCTTAAGTCTCTATAAATCATTCACATTAATTTCGTCGTAAGGAGTGAGTTTTTTAAGGAAAAAAGTGCTAGATGTCCAATTAATCCTTTCTAATAAAGAAGACGTTTTATTTGCATGATTAATAGTGGTCAGTAAGGTCGCTGATAAAGAATTACTTTTTCTGCAGAAACAGTTTTATGCATGTTAGAGACCTCAGGAAAGAACTTGTGAGAAGTGTGTACTTGATCACAGGTAGTGGTGTATGGATCTTTTACGCTGCTTAGAAGTGGGGCTCCACACTTGGATAAGGGGGTAAGGGTAGGAATAGCCCATTTGTAAGATCCTTCTGTAGTTGATGCGGTAAACAGGAACTGGTAAAGAATGCAAAAGGAGAAGTGACACAGCAGTAAACTAAGAAAACTATTTTGGCTGCTTTTAAAATGCATGTGACCAGAAGGAGATTGCATGTCAGAGCCCAAGGACAAGTTACAGTTACGGTTGAGATAGAACAGAATTAAAACCTGAACAGGAGTTTTAGTTCTTGATTGATAAGAACTGGATTGTACTGAGAAGGGACTTGCAAGCTTGCTTCTGCTTATGACGGCATGAACTCAGACTTGACAGCAGACAGCAGGCCAGAGTAATGGGTGGCTTCATGTGGCAGGGAGGTGTTGGGGATTTGTCACATTGAGTTTGTGCTGCAGGCTGTACATCTACAAGGGTACTTTCCGAACTGTCCTTTGGAAAGGAGTTATCTCTTGAAGAGATACGAAGAACTTCTGTTGAGATGTGGTGGTTATCCCATCTTTGCATCTGGTCCTAAGTGAGATGCAGGGAGAAGACAAAGGGTAAAGGGTAGGGCCCTGTGAAACACAAGGACGTTGTGCCTAGATTTCTGTATGTATAGGTTTCTGTATGTCTGTCCTATTTTATCAAAAGCCATGTGACTTCTTCAGATTCCTCATTAGTATCCACTGTAGTCGTTTCCCTAAACAACTTGTCAGCAGTAACCTTCCCTTCCTGAGAGAATTCCACTGTTTTTTGACAGTCCCTGATTTTCACAGGAGTGGGTCAGATCAGACTTTTTAGAGCAAATCAGTGTCCTCAAACTGCCTCCTGGTATCTACAGCGGAGTTTCTTATCGTGAAGTGTTTCTCAGTCTTATTTCCCTTACTGCCTGCTATTCAACAAAAGTAGTGAACTATGCAGTCAACCAGTAATTTGTTCATGGGTGAGAAATGTTGTGAGACAACATGTGAATACTCTGCTAGGCGTTGTGTCTTATATCTGCATGTATTTGAGAGAAAAAATCAGCTCATAGGAAGCCTAATGTAGTTCGGGATTAAGAGGCAAATTCAGGTGTTTGAGTTTCACAATTGTCAGTGGATATCACTGGCTCTTATCTCAATTCAACTTAAGATTATAATTTAAAATTGTGATCTGGATTTGACTGTGGGTGCAGCGTGTCGATGTTAATTGTGCTGAACACCAGAACTGAGGTGTCTTGACACGCGTGGTTAGTCCTACCACAAAGTTCAGTCACTTTGTTAGGAAGTCTCGTGTTTGTAAGCATAGAGGAGGTCATCTGGTAAGGTTTGGCTGGAGTAAGTACCTCAGTCCATGAAGGCCTCAGAGCTCTTGCGTTCTCTTCTGAGCTGCTCTGTAAGCCTTGTCTCTGTTTTGCAAGTAGCTGAGGACCAAAAGTCTCCGTGGCTAATCAGCTGGCCACAAATACCGCTCATGCTCCTGATAATGTGCTCTGGAATCCTGGAGTAAGCAGGCACGACAGGATGAGAGCAATTTGCCCTCACAAGCTGTTGTGTTGTAACTTGGCAGCACTTCCCAGCTAAGAGTCAGGTGGAGGAATTCAGGTGGGCATTCATAAGATGCTTTGACTGCAAGATTTCCACCAAGATGTCCAGATACCGCTCGTTTAGGAGAACACCTAAGGATGAGGTGGTTCTTCTTAGAAGATAAGACTGAGTTTACTATTTCATGCAAATCTGTAAATTGAAAGACTCTACTTTGTTGCTCCTATAATGCAGAAATTGTGATTTCTCTGCATTCTGATCATAAATATTGATTTGAATCTTATCACTAGAATGTTTCCTCTGAGACTCTTTTCGTTTGGAATTTTCAAGGGTCTGACATAAGTCGTATCTGTAGTAGGCAGAGTGTATAGGATCATTCTGAAAGCATCTGTTCTCAGGGTAGAAGAGGTATTCGTAGTGATTACTTAGACTTGAGATCTCAAGTCTTCTTTAGTGGAGTTCTGGTAATTCCCTGTCTGCTCTGGTGTTGGTGTCTCCAGTAAGTGCAGTTTACAGTTAAGGACTTGTTTGCCACCATCACTGCTGGATAGCAGCAGCTGCGGATGGCAGCAGCCACCGGCAGCTCTTGGCTCAGCCCCACAGTGTTGGAACGGTTTGCATCTGATGAGTGATTGCCACCAAGAAACCTTGCAGAAGTTCACTAACCAGAAGGACAAAAGGTTTTTCATTGACCTTTCATAGGCAGAGTTGCTTGCAGTGGAGATGGTTTTGGTGAGCTTTTCAGTGTTCTGGTAGAGAATGTTTGCTGGTCTCTTGAAGCAGTGTGGTAAGATTTATGGTGCCCTCTCTTCTAGGGAGCGTGTCTCCTAGGCTTATCTCTTGAGGCTTCTTTGCAGTACAGAAATAAAATTTAGTATGGTGCCAAACTCTCATGGTTTCATGACCTAATACCTAGATAGTAACATGCAGGAAGAAGAAAAAATGTGCCATGGGCGCTAGACAGAGCTGCTTATTAGTTGGTTGGTTAGGGGAGAATTTCCTCAAGAACAGTTGGCATCGTGTTGCTTGGGCACAGAGGGATTTATTGAGTTGGCCACGTTTTCTTTGTAACAGTAAATCATACAAAGTGGATTTAGGAGAATTTGAAGTCTATCTCCATGGGTGGTTTTAAACAAGGACTCTGTCAGATGCTGTAGAGAGAGTTTTGTTTTTCAGTATGTTTGCTCTTGGGTACACTGCCATGCTAAGTTCTGTGGCTCCCAGACCTGTTGTTTATGCCTGGATAACCAGGCAGATGGGCTAGGTAGCTATGCAGTTACCTTCCTGAACTTCTCCAGTTACATTCTAGAACTCTGAAGTGCTCTGTGCATGATCTGTGTGTGACAGGAGCAGTGTGCTGGAAGGGCCAAATGGAAAAAGATGTAATGCAAACAGTCATGGGGATGCTTTCACAGAAAACTGCTCACTTTCTTATTTCTTCAGATTCAGCCGAGTATTTTCAACTGCCCGTGAGTTAAAGGTTGATAATTTCCCTGATACCTCTTCATGTTTATACAGTGCATGACATTTTAGGGATCTCAAATGAGAATTCCCGTGTTGAGAACATAAGCTTATGGAAGAAGTTCATTAAAGCATCTTACAAATTACCTGGTTCCTGTAGACTTAATGCTCTGAAAAGGAGATGGCTGGTGGCCAGGGGACTGCTGCTGCAGAGCTCCACGACGTACCAGCAGATGCGCAGCTTGCAGCTCGCCTGAGGCACTTGCTTTCCTACATGCATCCACCTCTTGGTGAGGCTGTTTCCCTCTGATGTTTAATCGGCTGTCCTTGAAGCCATTACTCCTGGCAGCTTTTTTCTTTTAAGTTTTCTGAGAAAGTGTTAATGGATTTTACGGTTCTCCAGTGTGTGTAGTTTAAAGCTGGAAGATCACATTGAGGCTTGCTAATCAAGGTCATAAGTGTTTCCATTTCTGTAAGATTTCCCTCACTATTTTCCCCTTCAGAACTTAGTGTAATTCAGAATTCCCTTACATTCATCTCATTTCCCTTCAAAGTGAATGTGTTATTTTGCCTTTTTCTCCCTTTTTTAATTAGCCACTATGCAGCATAAGAGAGTATAGTCATACAGGAACCTATTTGTGCTCATTAAGCATATTTTATATGCGGAGGGTACTGTGCCTGCAGTATGAGTAACGCCAACCTACTGACAAAATATGCAGTTTTATCCTCTTTGAAAAGCTAAGAAAACCAGTTCATTATTTGAACTCTTAGCTGTGGAAAGATAACTGTTGCCTCTGAGTTTGCAAACTCTTCAAAAATGCATTTGCTTTCCCAAAGTTACAGAAGACACTTGGGAGTATTTACAAGAAAGATTGTTAAAGTGTGGATTCCTAAGTGACATACTCTGAGTGCATTGGGTAACAAAACCCAATAGCTGTCTTTCTGTCTAGCAAGAATATTTCAATATAGGAATTTGTCACAAAATAGTAAATGCCTTCTCCCTCCTCAAAGTGACAGCCAAGAAATCTATTTACCCATATGTGAGACATGGATAAGAAAAGAAATGAGTACTAACTTTTGTATTATATCTTTCTAGAGGATAAAGAAAAATTTAGAATGTTTTGTATCTTAGACTGCTTCTGTAAAATGTACTATTCATTGCCTCCTTAAAGATTTTTTTTCTGTGTGGGAAATAGAACTCTTAAGATTTTTGTACAGCAGGTTACTGTGAAGGTGGTAATGATATTTTAGGAATCAATTGAGCGACTGCTGCTTTTGTAAGCCCTATTCTGGTGATTTGCTTCACAGTCCTGTGCTGTGACCTCTGTCCCCTGCATTTTGCATCTCAGTTTGCATCAGGGCCTCCTTCCATTCCCTCATTGCATTTTCTTTAACATGTTTTCTGCCCTTCTGTACCAGCAGAAAGATCTCCTCCCCATATTTCCTCTGTTGCCTTTGTACGTCAGCTGCCTTTAGAATATTCCTTTCTCCCCTTGGCCTCTGCATCCATAATCTGCACAGAGATCCTCAGGTGAAAAAGAGAGCGTCTCTTCCTCAGCGCTCTTCCCTCCACTCCCTTATCACCCATTCTTAGTAGCACAGCTGCTTTGTTGTTGCTGGTGAGCTTGGTGTCTCGCCTGTGGCTGTAGCCGTACCCAGTGCTGGGCTGGACGCCGCTGTATTCTCCTAGCTCAGCAGAGCATTGCATGAGCAGAGGAGGCAGTGGATGCCAGCCAGCTGTTCTCTGCTGCTTATGTACAGTGTACTTCAGCCTAGATATGCCCATTACACATTTCTCTCCTATTTCCTTGTCACTGGCCCAAAGTCAGTGTTGCTATAGAAAAGAGCACTTTTGGATGAGAGAGGGGGAAGCAAAACCAACACATGATATTCCTCCGGCTAGCACTGCTCCACCCTCTGCTGCTGCTTCTCCAGGGAGGACCAAACTCTCCAGTTCAGACACTGCTATATTAAGAAACTCAATACTGGAAGATACAGCTTCGGCAACTCTACAGGCTCAGATTTGAAACCACAGAATTGCTTAGTGCTGCTTTGAGTGAACTCAGAGTTATTTCCTGCTCTTCTAACATGTGACAGCTCTCTCTGAGCACAGCTAAGATGTGGTCATTCTTTGTAAGGAGACATTTTTTTTCTCTCACTCCCCCTCAGTCAGCCAAAGCAAATAGAAACATCACTTGGCTTATGACACCAAATACACACAAAGGCATCCAAATAGACTCCTCTCTGTAAAACTGTACTTGATTTTTGTGGTTCTCTGGAAAGAGGAAGAAAACTATGAACATCCTGTAGTGGTATGTATTGTTTGCAGTCCCGCAGGCAAGAGCTTCCCCTTGTGTCTGCAAAGGAGGAAGCAGTAGTTTCTAATAAATTAAACGTAGGGTGTTTTATCTTTATTTCCCTTTAGTTAGTAGTATCTCATGTATGAGGCTTGTTTCATAACTAGGCACACAGGATTGTTAGCTCTTAGATTGTTTGTAACAGTTAACTACCAGGTTACTAAAAAAGTATAGGTTTAGTGCTTCATTCTTTGCAGTTTTTATCAACAAGTAATTTTTAGCCATACAATGTGCTGTCCTTTTTACCTTTCCTAAACAACGTTGACCTCTATGTTGCTCTGGTACTACTATTTTCAGTTTGGGTAGCTGGTACTTTTCATTCAAAACTATGTATGATTTTAAAGTGTCATCACAGCAGAAAATGTTTGTAGCTCTTGATCTCTAGAACTCAGGACTGATTCAACAATCAATTCTGAGAGATTTGGTATGTTCAGGTGCCAGTATTTGCATGCATGACAGACTTGTTATCTCTGTATCTGCACAGATCCTGCCCTTCTTGCTTTAGTTCAAGATTGTACAAGGTGTAGCACACCTGGAGATATTTCGATTTTGTTTGATAAGATGGATTTAGATTTAAATGTTTCTCTAAGATGTGGAGCTCTTACATCATGTTTTTCACTTCATCTTTTTCTGTCATTTAGGAGGTATCTCGGTGCTTTAATTCTTCACTGAGACTTTTCCTTAGCAGATATTGCACTATCTCTGGCCTTTGCTGCCTGTAGACAACAAATGTAGTCTGTTTCTCTGTGTGCTCTATTTATATTATTCAGTTGAGGTTTGCTTATTGAACAAAAGTTCCTGCTGCTGCTTCAGACTTCACCCTGTATAACCAAGGGGTGCATCACTCACATTGGCCATAGGTGTGGTGTGTGGACCGTACCTCTCTGTCCCTGGTAACCAGAACCAGCAAGCTCAGATGTGAGAGATCCATCCTAGGTGCATAGAAGCTTTGTGCCAGGAGGATGAATCCTGTCCTTTCCCTCACCTCTGGTCTGTCAGTCAGCTGTGCTGCTTTTATTGATGCTAACAAACCTTAGTAGAGCAGTAGTAACATAAACTCAGGCACTGTCCTGTGATTGACCATGGTGTTTAATTTGTTGGCATACTTCCTGGCATAGATTTGTTTAATGCTAGCTAGTACTCACCCAAATTAATGAGCATGGCTTTAGGAAAGGAATGGTGTAAACACAGTTTCTAATAGGTGGTATGGATAGAGCCGTCCTTACCAATTTGCAGTGGGAGGAGAGTGACTTCCTCTGTATGGATGTGTATTGTGCTGTGCCATCTCCCATCAGGTCTGGAAGGTGGTGCTGATCCTCGTTTGTGCAGCCTCAAGAAGCTGTCAGGAGGCAAAAGCAGCTGTAGTGGTGGTGATCAGGGGAGTAGAGTGTGGTGTCTGTTCTAACGTCTCCATTAGCAGCGTGTGTGTCGTGGATTCAAAACCTGCTGCTCTCATAACTGTCCTCCTTGACATCAAGTCGGAGTCAAAGCCAGCTGTCCTGCGAGCAACAAAATTCAATCTCTCTGCTCTCTTGAAACTGCTTTTGGAAACCTGAGAAATGCAGGGGACTGGAAGTTTCCAGCGGATGCCTGTGCATGTAGCAACCTACTGCAGTAGATAGACTATCAAGTGCATCTGACATACTGTGAACACAAGCTCATAAGGCTCCTGATCCTCTTCTCTGATTTCAGGGGGAAAAAAAAGTATTTTGCCTTGTAAGGAGATCTGTCTAAATTGTAGCTGTTCTACAGACTACATTAGGTGCAGTGGGGAGGACCTTAAGGGCTGCTGCATTTCACTTACTGTACTTCTTGATTACAGAGCACAGGCCTACCAGGAAAACAAATTTCTGTCCAAAGCTTTCTTTTCTGGTGGGCAATTTATAAGTAATTTGAGAACAAAGTTTTGTGTGTCTTCAGAGACTCTGGAGATCTGTCCTGAGGTCTCTTGAAATCTCCGCTGCAGCTGCATTTTAGAGAGTTCCAGCAATTTTCTGGAATTCAGCTTATTTCCCACTTGAGATCCAGAGACAGTGCTAGGGAATGAAGTGGCATAATTAACGACAGCTTAATCATTGCATGCTCTGTCTGTTCTGGTGTTCCACCTTAATCTTTTGGTTGTGACAGGGTTGTAAATGTGTGCATGTCTCCTGTATCCTCTAGGTCTGGTGTTAGTGTCTGTTATGTTAGTGTTAGAGCTGAAACGCCGAAACACTTGAAGCTTTTCATTTTTCCTCCATTGTCTTGTGACCTCCTCTTTCCCCTCATTTTTTCCCCCAGTGCCTGCTTTTATAAGTCAGCGCTGGCAGGAGCCAGCCCCCTGGTGATGCTTGGTGCTCTGCAGGCAGCTCTCCCGCAGCGGGCTGCCCTTGCTTCAGAGTGGAAGGGAGGTAATAACCCATCATGGGTTTAGAAGCTGAGTGCTTTCAATCTTAATGTTATGATGGTGACTTGCTTGTTGATTCTGGCTGTAATTGCTGTAGAAATGAAATGGCATGGTACCAATATCTGTACGTTGTTACATCTCATTGGAAATAGCTTCTCCAAGGTCACCACATGCAGACAGTCACTGATGCAAGTCTGAAATGGCAAGAGGTGTCATGTAGTTGGCTTGAACCAAATAAACAACCCAGCCATAAAGGAGGTTTCCTGCTCTGTGTCATCAAGGCTGTTTCTCCTGTCGGATGCATAGAATGCTTTGTTGGAGTTGTCTTAGTTTCTAACTGAAACTTTCTCTCAGTGTCTGCTACAAAGCTGTGTTTTGGTTCTAGAAAGAAAACATGGCTGATAACACCCGGCAGCGCTGAACAGAACCAAGGACATTTGCATGTCTCTGCCAGGAGAGTGAAGAGGCTGGGGGGGCCGCAGGGAGCTAGGAGGGGACAAGAATGGGGCAGCTGACCCAAACTGACCAAAGGGATATTCCATACCATATGACATCATGTAATATAAGGAAGGGAAGTGAGCGGGGAGGGCCCGTTTGCTTGGGGATTGGCTGAGCATCGGTCGCGGTCGGTGAGCGATTGCTTTGTACAATCACTTGTTTTGTATATAATTATCATTACTGTTATTGTACTCTATTTTCCTCTTTCTGTTAGTAAATAGTTGTTATCTCAACCCCCGAGTTCTACTTTATTTCTTGATTCTCTCCCCCATCCCAGCTGGGAGGGGGGGGGGTGAGTGAAAGGCTGTGTGGGGTTTCCAGCCCTGCCTGCTGAAACCAGAACAGGAGTGCAGCATGGTCTGCTGTTATGTTAGGGTAGCCTGGTCCAAAAGTGAAGTAACTGACATGTCACTGACTCTGGAGTTCCTCAGAGGACTGGAATGTCTGCTGCAGAACTGAGGGGATCAGCAGAGGTAGCGATCTGAGTTCAGAGCTCTGCATGGGCTGACCTGGGAGTTCCGTGTTAGCTGCGTGTCTCTCGGTGGGTGGCAGAGGCCTTCTGAAGGATGTGCCTGTGAGAACAGAGCTGTTCTACAGGACACATTCATGGGTGAAGTTGGCCAGCTTTTCGGTTTGTTCTGTAGATGTGCTTCATCTTCTGTCCATGTGCCCAGGAGTGGAATCTGATCTAGCAAGAAATGAGGATTTTTTTCCCTCACGGTCTGTTGAGCTCTAGCTGTGTTACTGGCACAGCACCATCGCCAGCTTCCTATACGAAGATCAATGTTTTTACCACAGTGTTTCTGGCAAATTAATTCCCAAATTTTTTTTTTTTTTTTAGGATCTAGTCACAAAGACTTTAATCTGATGTTCATAATGCTGAACCCCTAGCAACCTCTTAATGTGCTGATACTTTGTAGGTCCTACTCCTGTAATTATTTTTTCCAGCAAGCTGGAAGAGAGATCCTATTTCTGTACCCATACCAAGTGTTTTGGGTAGAGTGCTGTTTTTCCTGAGCTCTATCTTAATCTAATAATCAACTTGTTTTCTCTAAACTGTATCCTCCTGGGCCTGATAGTATCTTTCATAAACATCAAGAGCATTCTGTTTCTGTGCTAACAGACTGGGGCTGTTCAAGTGCTCAGAGCAATTGGTGTAGTTAGCTGAACACCAGAGTAAGGAATATTCATGAACAGACTGGCAGTCCCCTGTCAGTTTTGGGAAGGGGGAACTGCTTTCAGTCGCTGGAGCTTAAGTTGCATCAGTGCCATCGTGGAGGATTGCTGCATTTCAGAATGTGTTGTACTTCTGCAAAAATATATCACTATCATTAGTAACCTCTTTTGTTAACTGGTTACAACCAGTATGAATGAGCATTTTTAGTCTGTTAGCAGCTATATCATTGCACTGCACTGTCTTTACACTGTCATGAAAACACAGTAACTTCTTACAAAAGTGGAAGTTTTCAGAAGAAAAGTGACAAGTGTTTGACCTGACAGAAAAGCTGCTGCCAGTTCTTTCAAGCAGCCAGTGACATTGAGCAGCTTCACCTCACTCTCAGTGATTCCAGAACAGAAAGACTGGGGAGAAGTAGTTCAGAAGCTGAAGGATGTAACACTTCCAATCTGATGCTTGATGACGTTAATGACACTGGCTGGTTGGACTGCCAGTGCAACACGGACTGATTATCCCAGTACTTCATTTTACTAGGATCAAGAGTAGAGCTGTGTTAAAATCTTTTTCATTAAAATATTCTTTTGTTTCAGCTGGTTCTATTTCATCAATTCAGGCAATGCTCACTAAAAAGAGTAAAGGTCCGTTTCAGTCCTACTAATTTTTTTCTAAATGTTCTTCAGAACAGATACTTTCTATCCTAAGATTTTTTCAAAATATCTTAAACTACTGTACTAACGTAGATCATGTTGGTGACTTTATGGATGCTAAACTCTAGTATCAATCTAGTCCAGTATTGATTTTCTTTATTGTAAGCTTTGCTTCACATGCAAGATGTAATGCTCCTTAAGTAGTGCTTTAGGTATAATCACTTTTGTATTACCTGTAAGTTCAGACTATTAGGTGCTTCTAACATACTTCCTAGCATGTTTGTTGTTGCTACTGAACAGTGTGTAGAAGTTGCGCTTGAGAACAGGGACATGACAGCACTGAAGACAGAATTATCCTCAGTCCTTGCAGGGATACTCTTCTAGCCTATTCAAATGTGAGTATTTAGGAAAAAATCACAATATCGCCACCTCTATTCCTTACATCTGACTGTAGTTGGTTGTTATTACTGCTGTGTGAAGTAACCAGCCCTGTCCTGTGGTTTTAAACTGGGAATTGCTGGGTTTTCGTCATGGAGAAGAGCTGAATGCAGAGAAGAAATCCATCCTGCTGCCCCTTCTACAAGGTTTGTGTTGTATAAATAAACATTTATAGTTAGCTGTAAATGAGTAGGTTCTTTACAGTTTTGCTGTTCCAGTTTTCCCTAGCAGAGCAGGCAGCCTCGTGATAAGTAAGTCTGGCACCCGGAGGAATTGCAGAGGAAGAGCTGAAGCTTCTGGGAAAGGGCTTTCACATTCAGCAATCCTCTGTGCATTTATTTTTGGGTAGTAGGTAGTAAGGTTAGAAAGGAAATTGTGAACTCTGTTGTCAGCAAGTTTCTATTTGCAACTGTTTTTGAAGTCCTGACTTGGCAGAGTCCATTTCTTCCCTGCCTTGAAAATTGAATATTGCAGACTCAGCAGTTCATCTTTTCCTTAGTTTTTTCAATCAGTATTCTGCACTCAACTGTTACCTTTATACTGTTCATTTGGATGGTCCTAAGGGAACGTTTTACCAAAAGTACGAGTTGTGCAGGGGAGCCTTTCTTACATGGTAGAAATGCAGGGTTTGTAATACTCAGCAACAAAAATCTTGAGCTGCAGAGCCTGTACCACAGCAGATGGCTGAGGGTAAGCTCTTAATACAGTTTCTAAGAGGTATTAATAGTAATGCCAAAATCCAAACTAAAATATCCCTATTATGTTTGATGTAGCCCTCTTTCTTAAGAGGAAGAACCTAGATGTGTGGGGAAAATGATTACTTGTATTGAAGAAGCTGTATCAGAATTGGTCTGCTTAATTTTCAAAACTGCTTCTGTCAGGTGATTGCCTAGATCCTCTGGTATTGCCAGCGTAGACTTCTGTGTGCGCCTGATCTCACGATTTTCTCAATCTTTATTATGAGACTTCGTGAGTTTTTGTTGTTCAGACATGAGAGTTGCTCGGGGAAGAGACTCCTAAAAACACCACGAGTCGTGGAGAATTGGCCACGTAAGACCATTGTTCTGTGATACTAATCCCAAACTACTAGGATTTATTTACACACCGGTGAATTTAAGTTCCACACTGCATTGGCAAATGCAATGCTTTGGACCTACAAAGAAGAAACAGTTGTCAGTAGTGACAATTACAACTGTGAACTGTAATAAATATCACTTTAACCAAGGGATGTCCCATGTGGTGAATGCTTACCTCAGTTTCCTTATCTTCACAGTTATAGCATGTCTGAGACTTTCTAAAGCAGTCAGCAGTAAACAGGCTGTCAAATAGTAGTTGATGTTCATGCGTTGCGGAGAAAAGATCCACACCAGTGGTGTTAGTTAAACTGGCCTAACCCTTGCTATTAGCAAATGAGGTGACGTAGCCTTCCTCCCCCATCTCCTCACCCCAGGTAACAGATTTCTGTCTGGCAGCACCATGCTGTTTTCTTCATCAGTAGTTCTCAGAGCACCCTACTGAGGTAGAGGTCCCTGTCTGTTCCATGGTACAGCTGAGGAAAACGAGGCATGGCGGAGAAATGAAGACAGACATCATGCTACAGGTTATTGGGAAAACTGAATTTAAAATAGCCACTTCCCAAGCATTGATCGGATGCTTTCACAGTTGGGTACATTGTTTACTCTGAGGGAGATCTGAGCATTGTCCCTGGCCTGAGCTTTGAATTTGGCCAGGTATCCTGCGACCAATAAATCTGCTTGCTATTTTTTTTTTCTAGCAGCATACCTATTTTTGAAGACTTCTAAGTGGGAATAACTTTTTATAGCAGTTATTGATGTAAAACAAAAAAATCTTATGTACAATTACGAGTTTCATTATCTGATTTGTATTATCGTAACTGTTCTGTTCAAACATGGACTGCTGAAGGAGTAACTAAAACATGGTATTGTGGCACAGGAGAATGGAAGGAGAGTTGCATCTCTAAGTACCCTTGTGTAAGTGGATTTGTCTGCTTTGTGGGGCAGGACTCCAGTTGTACACCCAAGTGTGTGACCAGCTGCTGGCTGTTAGTCAAAGAGGTTTTACTTTTAATAGCCTTTCCTCAAATTTGTTTATATTTTGAAGGGAGTTCTTTGTTTCATGTGGCATTTAGTTAATGTTTTGTTATGTAAGAGACTTTCCTTTACAATAATGTAACCGGTTTAATTTCAGCATTCTCTAAGTATCTCAAGCGAAACTTCTTATGTTCTGCCTTCAGCTGTAAAGATCATAAGAAAAGTTCACCTGAATCTTAACCTCTGCAAAGCACGTATCCTTTTTATTTTTTATTTTCTAAAATCTGGACATGGGATTACAAGTAGACGCTAAATAGCATTTTCAAGGGCTTATTAATGAGTATTCCTGAGCAAGGATAATTCAGGAATTCCTGAGGCTTATGCTTTGCATCCGTTCTTCAATCAACATAACTGTTGCTTTGAAATCTTTCAGTTGTGGAAGTGATGATGCATATACTGTTGGGTAGCTCTATAAAGAACTTCAGGAGATCCAACTTTTTTTAAACTCCCTGTTTTCCTTCCTATGAATAAGGGTCTGAATCCTAACTCTTTCTTGAAGGCATTCTTGTATTTTCAAAGTAGCTGTGAGGATCTGCTTATAAGAGTCTGCATTAAATACAGAACTAAGTGTTTATCATCTGGAAAAATGTTATTGTTTAGAAAATGGAATAGTTGGTGAGTGCTGGAGAAAGAGAACCTGAGTGCATGACAGCAGTGGCTGGTAGCAGAGAAAGAAATGTGGAGTCAGAGGGGCTGGGTTATGTTATAGCTGGGCAGGCAGTAGCACAGGGCAAAACAGATCTGAGCTCCACTTGTACCTCATGGGTTGCTTCAAACTCTTGATTCTTGTCTTAAGTCTGTATGGTTCATAACACCAACTTGCAATTTCTGTGCAGGAATATGAGACATGGTTTTGGGAACAGCTAGTGTACGTATCTCTGCAGTGCTTTGTTTGTGAAAGGATCATCCTTGTCTTGGAAGTCTTGGTTAATTGGTTAATTTAAAGTGTCTCAAAAGGTAGACTTAAACATTTAATCTAAAAATTCCCCTGAGCTTTGAAAAAAGCCCAGTGTACGCCTTGCCTTTTGGGTGTCTAATGAACTAAAACTGCCAGATAGATGTCTGACTTGTGCAGTGCGGCAGACTCCTTGCTCCAGCGCAGTAGGGCAGCAACCAGTTTGTGGAAGGTCTCCGTACAGCACACTTTCATTTGTTCTGAAAATAACTAAATGCACAATTTTGTCAACGGAACACAGATAACTGTTTTGTCATGTGCCTGCTGCTTTCTGTCCAGCCAAGATCTCAGTGGAGCTGAGACGCGGGACACAGCTGAGTAAGCCAGTAATAAGGCTGTGCAGGCAAACAGGAAGCATCAGTGTTTTGTGTGCTCATCAATGGGAACGCCGGCTGGTACGTCATCTAGTGCATCAGCTGCTGCACTGGGATGGGCCAGCCTGGAGTACTGTCATCTGGAGGCTGCTTGTGGTTGTGGTTATGTCATATCTCTGGAAGGCTGAAATCTTGCATGTGTTGTTTGAACTGAGGCTGAAAGATTTAAAAATATCTTTATTCTATGTCTGGTAAAAGCTGTTTTGTTTTTTTTTTCCTGTTTGATTTGATTTTATACGCTATGTTTCTTACCCACATCGTGATTGTTGGTCTCCTGCGATCCCAGTGAGTGTTTGGAAAGGCATCAGCTGGTTCTGGCTGAGCTCCGGGGAAGCTCCATTTCTGCTCCCTGCAGAAATGCAGGGGAGCTTGCACCAGAAGATGCTCAGATAAATGTGAGCTGCCTGTAACTGGCTGACCAAGGATTAGGAGTGAAGTATCGCTCTGCTAGACATCAGCAGACTTAAGCACTCCTATAGTTTAGATTTATTAAACAACAGTCCCTTGTTTCATCCCTTTTTTGTTGTAGTGTGCCTTGGTGATTACTGGTACCCTTTCTACATCAGTGTTGTCTTATATCAGCTGGCTTGTGTGCTGACCAGAATAAGAAAGGGAACCTGTCCTTGGGCATTAAACTTTTTTAAAATGAGTTTTGTCTCTGGATGCCATGTTTTGAGCTATAGGTTGTATGGAACTGTCTTTTAACTTAGATTAAGATCCTCGTGTTTCAAAAGAATGTGCAGTTCCTGAAGTGGCCTTGTGCTGTTCCAGAAAAACTTCCTCTTCCTTCGAATAAGAAAAAGGCAGCATTGTTTATGTTGTGGCTTTGTTTCTAATGTAACATATCTTTTTGTGTAAGTGAAAAAAAATATTTCTTTGTTCCTATGCGTAGTACACTTGAGTCATGGATATGAGAAATTACAAAGTGAAAAGAAAGGTTCCAGCTTAAAATTGAACACTGTTGGTGATCGTAATAAATAATAACACAGGCAGTAGAAGTGATGAGGCCTCTGTGTCTTGCAGTTGAGCAATTTTTCAACTTGCACCAAATAAAGCTTTTCTCACGTGTTCGAGTGTTTACAAAAGATTCATGTCAATTCAGTCAAATAATATAAAATCTTGCTTCATTTTTCCTGTCTGTGGAGCAATCAGTCTGTCTTCTGAAAATATTGTCCTGTGAATTGCATTAAAATTAGAAGATTGTTTCCAGCTGCTTAATTTAGTGAAATCTGCCAGCTAACTCGAGAAGTTCCGTGTTCATTTCTGTTGAAAAAGGGTGTTAAATCATGTCTGTAGCATCTGAGGTTGACTTCTTGCAATAAACAGTTGTCTTCAGAAAGAAGTTTATAAGTAATTTAAGTATGTCTTTATGAGCTCTAATAGCATTGAAAGTTTAAAAATTGTCTTTTATCCAATTTGCACATGAAAGCAGTATCCAAATCCCCAGTGAACGAATACTGTCAAGTGTAGGAGTCATCAGTTGAGGTTCAGGAGACAACCTGGTGCTGAGATGTGGATTGGAAGCCAGTCTGGGAGTTGCATAATCTATCTTCCTAAAATTTAATTTCGTAGTCAAAATCTTGTAGAGTCGTTGAAAGGTATTTTTATCTACAGAAAAGCATGTGTGGGCTGTCTAGGCAGTGTCATCACACAGGTAGTGTCCAAGGTGTAGGAACCTTAAATAGCCTCAGCCATGACTGCTAAGGAAAAAAGACCGCATCTATTTTTCTTGTTCCATCATCATTTTTCTATCATCGTTGCTGAGTGGGGCCACAGGCCTTGTGGCTCCTCACATGAGAGAGCGGTTTTGCTGTGGGCTGATACCTTTTAGCATGACTTGTCTTTTCTCAGCCCTTGTGCTGTTTCTTCCTGTCTCCATCCCTTCCCGTTCTAAAACTGCACAAGTAAGTAGCAGTTGGCAATTGTGAATATTTAAGACTACCCCAAATTTTAGAGGTCTCAATGTCTTACCATGATGCCTGAAGTGGACCGAAACCATCGTAGGAGGCAGGTATGCTTGAGAGGTGAGTCATGTGTGCCTGTCTCAGGCTGATGAACGCAGTAGGCTTCTGAAATTAACAAAGGTCAAGTTTTCAAAGTTTCTGTGAAAGTGCCAGGAAGTATTTTTGTCTACTGTAGCAAATGCCTCTGCTACGGATTATGTAGAAATTGCATACTTGCATGTCATTTAAGTGGCCTAATTAGTTAGGAATCATCTAAATGAAGAGAGGCTCATTCAGTTCATTTAAAAGCATTGTTGGAGGAGATTGGTGGAGCATGCTGTCTGTAGGATTGCTCAGTGTTGAGAATGTTCACTCAAAGTGGGTTATCGGCCCTTCCTAGCAGGAAGGGAACGCGCTGTTCCCACATGGCAGGAGACTTCCTCAGTGCCAAGAGAATGGCAGTGTTTTCTCATGAAACAGAAAATGGAACTGCCAGGGAGTGCAAGCAGAACACAGGGAACTGTTCTGTGTGGCACCGAGGGCCTTCCCTTGAGAAGGAGAGGAGGTTCCAGCGGCAGGTCTTGTTTATATTTTGTGTTAAGAGTGATGAAGTAACGTGTGAGACCCGTGGAGCGCTGCAGAGACATTTTTGGAAGCTCCATCTATTTATGTCACTAAAGATAAGCTAGTTATAGATTAACATGAAGGTATTACCACTGTCTAACTCCAGTTTTGTTCACATGGAATACTTAAGCTCATGAAGGTGTTGACATTTAAATGTGTAACAGCTTTACCATTCATTTTTTGGGGATTAAACTAAGATTTCAAGCAGTATTTCTGACATTTTTTCTGCAGAGTACTTCTTTCTCTAGAGAAAGAAACATCAACCACTGAGTTCTATCTAATTGGCTAATTTTCTGCAGATTAGTCTGATTTCTTATAGTTTTTATAGTTATACCCTGCATTGTACCCTGCTTCTGCTTTTCTTTCTCCTCCACTACTCTTAGTGAGTTTCCATCTCCTTTTTCATGACTTAAAAAATAGTTGGCTAGTAGAGATTTCCTCAGTACTGAAGGTTCCTGTCCTCGCTGTGGTCAAGATTAAAGTCACACCTCACTAAGCATTATCTGCAGCCAAGTGGTACTTGACTTAGCACATCTCTGTTCTGGAACCCTGCCATGTGAGGAAGCATGTTACTTCCCACTGGTTTAATGGCACTGAAGAGCAACAGCCCTTTATTCTTGAACACGTGCTCTGGAAGCAAACTGAATACTATCTCCCTGGCCTGGCATCAAAGAGTAAACGAGTGATATGGGAATATCCAGCATCACCTGGTCCGGCTTCAGTGTGTTGGCTTAGACATCATAGGGATCGCCGCCACAGTAGCTCAGGTGCCTGTTCACCAGTAATATTACTGATCAGGATGACTTCTTTAAGGCGGGGGTGAGAGGGAGAAACAGATTTCTGTTCTTGTAGGATTTGTATTGCATGCAGTTAGCTAGTTCTGAATTGCAAAATTCACCATAACACTTCTCCTGGGATTTAGCTAGTTCTGTGCACTATGACTGTAGCTGAAAGTCTTTTGGCTGACCTCCTGAGAAAGCCATTCTTTTCCAAGAAGTTACTGTGCTTAGAAACTAACTGCAGCTAGTTGTGTTCTTGCGTTATAGGGTAAGGTCGTCTTTCAGTTTTATTTGCAAGGTACTTCCAGGAGCTGAGAAGGGGATCTAAGAAAAACAAGTCTGTCACATGAGATATAATTCCCTCTTTATAGATGGGTCTGCACCTCTATTAGAAAAATCTTGAGTGTGAAAATCGTTGTCAACATGTAACACAACAATACTGAACCATTAGAGGCATACATCATACTTAGTTGCGTTTTTTACAGGCACTAAAATGGGAGTGATTGAGCACTGGAACAAGCTCCCTCAGAGGTAATTAACTTCAAGCTTACCTGGACAAGACCTTGAGCAACTTGGGGCTTTGTAATTACCCTTGCTGTGAGCCGGAAGCTGGGCTGGAAGAGTTGCAGAGGTCACAGACAATTGAAGTTATTCTGCAGCTCTTTGAGCACCACAAGCCATTGTCAGCTGTTTGTGAAGACTTGGAGACTGGTACCTTGACAGGGGATTCTGGACAGCTACCTACCTAGTGTGATGGTTCTGTCATGTAATCAGATGTGCTACATTCTGTTGGCTTGCTTTACAGATTTTGAGACACGCTGAGTTACTCGAGTCATTAATTTGACAGGCTACAGCAGCAAGTGTTCATACCAGAAGCTGATCAAAGTGCACTGCCCAGCTACTGCCCAGCTGGAAGCTATCAGCATGGTGTGATCGCGTTCTGTGGGTGTGCAGTGCCTGGCTGTGGCTGCCTTCTGCAGGCAGAAGGTGCTTTTACGAGCCTTGTGCTGATAGCACACATCCTGCAGTCCGTATCCGGGGATGAGACCCGCTCTGCCGGTAAGACGACCAGTGTGCAGCTGACACCACCAGGCTTACTGCTTCATAGTTAATTAGCTGGAGGGATGTGACAGCTCTCTGGAATCAGTGGCATGTCCTCCTGCAGGATGTTGGCTGTGGGAAAAATAAAGGGAACTGAGGGGAGTTGATTCTCTTCTCATGCATTCAGTTGGTCAGCTAACTTTTAGTTTCCCATGCACCTTTTCCAAATATATAGGTATGTAAAAACGAGAGACCTCACCAAAACGGTTGAACACAGCAGTAATATCAACTTCACAGTTTTACTACTGAAAATATGGTAATAACTTCAGGTATTAAGTAACACAGAAGGTTACTGAAACTCAGGAAAAATACACAGTAATTATTTCGAGGATTTAATGGCATTCCTCCTCAGTTCTATCTGTGAAGTCAGTGGTGTGACTTCTTGTGAAGAAAAATTTACATACAGCTTCAAATAACCCATTGTTTTAAATGCAACGTTCCCTTCAAGAGTTGTGTGTGAAACCCAGTTGTGTATATTAATTGGCTTCAACAGACATTGAATGCTAATTCAGAAAATGCTGTTGAATGTTTAAATTGGCAATATTTGCATAAATGTTCCCAAATGCTGTGGTTCTGCAATTAAAGTTGAAAAAATACCAATTTGTGAGGCTGGGACTCGTAATGGGTAGCAGTGGATGGAGTTTGTCCTTCATAGGTTTCTGCAAGTTGTAAGTGTTCCTGATAAGTTTGTGCGTTTCCAAAGGCTGTGGGTGATTAAATGTTTTTGCCACCTGCCCTCCAGAAGCTGAACAACGTAAAGCATGACGCCATTGCTCTTTATGAGGAAAATGAACTGAGGCTGAAGTGAAAGGAGTTGAATTTTGTCGTCTTTCTCCCACCTAAAATACAGCTTCTTGTTTTTTTTACTGTATTGTTCTTTTAATTAAAAAAAAAAATGTAATAGTGGAGTTCATGATGGTGTTCTAGCATGTGAAAACCTCATTGCAGTCTGTCAACACTCGTAATTTGCACAATGCTATTTAGTAAGTTAAGATGTAATTGAGCTCTAGGCTTGGTAGGCCTGAAACAACTCCTACTTTAGATTAAGTGAAATTGGTCTCTAACTTGCAAATTAAGCTCTACTCTTAGAGTATCCATATGTAAATTAAACCTAGTGTGAGTACAAAGAATGAGGACTTTGTTTTTGTGTAATGCTCCATCTGCTCACAGGGTACGTCCTGATTTAAGGTCTTATACGCAAACCTCGTGGAGTCACGACAATTACAAGTTCACCAAGGGAATTCAGTTGGTGCTTTTGCTGCTAGATAAAATAGGAAGCAATGTCATGAACCCTTTCCTGATACAGATCGTTCTTCTGTGCCTTGAATTCTAGATGCATGAGTTGCTGCCAAAGCCACCTGTTCTCTGGGTAGACTTGTTGGGAGTAGGCTAGTGAAGCTGGACTTGGTTTGGGAGGTTTGAGAAGGCTTCTTGTAGGGCCAGTGGGATAATTCGTTGGTGGAATGTGATGCCTTCGTCTTTGCAGCTGTAAGAGTGGCCCACTTGCGTTCCTTTTTGTTGTTTTATGTCTATAAGATTGTCAGTTTAAAAATGAGATGACATTGCAGAAATGAGAGGAAAGGCTGATAGGAAAGGAAGGAAAGATATGAACAAAATCTGACCACTTGTACCCAAAGTTAAGCCTTTGTCTGTTGCAGCATAAGGAGAAAGTAACATCTCTTACAACTGCAGCATCTGCCAGTGTTCTGCTTTGGTGCAGTAGTGTGGCTAATTCAAGGTTCCCTTTTCTTCACTTGACAAGTCATGGTTAAATCCTAATACTCAGCAGGGAAAGAAGTCTTCCATTACATTTAGTTGCAGGGCACCTGACGAGGTGATTGCAGAGCTGTCTGTGAACTAGTCATGTTTAACTTTTTCCTAGTGGATACCAGAATGATAAGAAGTCAATCTTACTATGTGCTTCGGAAGAAGTGGTTGCAAAGAGGAACAGAATTGTGTTTTGACTTGTGAAAATTGCATCACAGTTCTTTGCCAAAGGTTATAAAGCTTCCCCAGGGAGTAGCTGTCAGTTCGGCTAGTTGTTTTGACTCTAAATGAACAGAATTGAAAGCTTTTTGATAAGGAAGTCCTAAGAAGCTTGAGTGATTCTATCTGTTGTTGTAAACCAGTTGAAAAGTGTGCCATGGATGATGCTGATATTTAGTAGGCATCAATAGATACTGATGGAATGCAACAAGAGTGAATTCTGGATCAGCCAAGTGTGTTCTGGCACGTAGTTAGTGTTGATGAAAGTGAAGTAATGCTCATTAGAGCAACTGGGGAAAAACGAATATGGATGCCATTACTCAGACTAGATGCCATCTTTCAGGAAAGTTCTGGGAACTATAATAGATGTGTGAAAACATCCACTTATTGTCCCTTAGTTGAAAAAGAAATAAAACACTTTGATGTACAGGGAAAGTAGAAAGCAATGTTACTGTGTCATTATGTTTAAAAGGCTAAGAAACTATCCATCCACCATGTCTCATCCCCAGCCTAAGAAGGATGTAGTAGGAGTAAGAAAGATGCATGTGAGGGTGACGAGTAATGAAGGCACAGGCTGATTTTTCTGTTACTATCTAATTGTTTTGTTTTTGCTATAAGAATGACTTAAAACTACTATTACCCCTTAAACTGTAGAGTAAAAACTATGACAGAATATCTCTAAAAGCACATGTAGCATGGAGAGGCAGCTAAGGAACCACTAGCACTGTCTCCTGGTATTAGAACTAGGAGGGGCAGTCAACTAAAACAAGCAGGTGGCAAATGTTTAAATCAAAGGAGCTGGTTCTTCACTTGGCACGTAAGGGAACAGTGAAATACAATCCAATATGCTGCTGCGATGCCCAGAAACTCTCATGGATTCAAGAGTGATGAGAAATTCATAAAGGAAGAACACATGCTGTAAAACATATATGCTGGTTTGGGAGGGCTTTGAGCTTCAGCCTGCCTTGCTGAAGGTGTATTCCCATGACATAATGAGTGGTGTGCTGTGGTGTTCTTTCCTAGGCCTCTGCTGCTGTTAGAGCATGGGTCCTGGGCTGGATAGCCTCTGCTCTGTGGCAATACAGAAACAGGAACCTCTTATCTTTATGAACTTGCTACAAAATAAATATTCTTCAGAGGCTTCAATTTTTAGTCCTTCATAGGACTCCTATGGTAGAACACAAATTATGTATATATCAGAAAATAAGTTCAGGAACATTCCCAGGCACTGAAGCAGCCTGGTGTAGAATAATCTCTTAAAATCTCTCAGTTTTAAAATGGGACAATTTCACATTGCCAACTGGGGACAATCCTTGTTCATGTGAATTCCCAAACCGTGCCCAAGAATTTTAGGAGTTTACTAGTTGGCATAGGCTAAAGTCATGCCAGAGACCTTTTTAACAATTAAGCAATATAGGCAGTTACATTCCAATACCTTGGAGTGTTTCCAGGGACTGTAATTTACAGTTCCAGTTTGAATATTGCATTTCTATTCAGTTTGAAGTACTGAATAGAAAAATTTAGAAGCACAGTAGGAGTCTTCTGTGTGACAACCATAGTTACTGGTCTGCCTCTTATCAAGCCAAGTCATTTCGCTGATTTTATGACCAAGAACAAAATGTTCTGTTAGATTATTAAGCCATCTAAATCTTGCTTAGAAGTAATTGGGGGTCATTTGAACTTGCCTGTGTTACTACCTGGAAAATCATCAAAATCACTGCCTAGAATGAGGAACAAAATAAAGAGCTGCTTTGCTAAAAGATGACATGTAAAATTTGCGAGTTTCACCTTAAAAGTAATAACTGCTTTTCCTTTCTAGACGATGTCTTCAGCTGTTGTTCAAATATATGCAGCAGACCGCAATGGTGTGTGGTCAAAGAAGTGCTGTGGTGTAGCTTGCTTTGTAAAGGACAATCCGCAGAGGTCGTATTTTATCAGGATATATGACATTAAGGTAAGCGTCCTTTTTTCCTTTTCAGACTTGGTTGTATTCATTCTCCATTTTGAATTGAAAGAGCTTAAGGGTTGTAGTTGCCCACTTGTACAGAAATTCTGAAGAAAATGGTTGTGCTCTGAGCAGCGCAGTGGCTGCTTATTAATCAGCAAGTGCAGCTTCCTCAGATATTCTAAATTTAAATTATTTCCTAGATGTCAGTTTTTACAGACCAAGTGAAGATCAGATATAATTTTCTTACAGCTCGCGGAATCTGTTCTCTACTAATGTGATTAGTGAAACTAGTGAAAGTTAGCGTAGTGTCCCTGATACGGATAGCTGTGATAATTCTAGCAGGTGTCAGTACCTTGGCCAGTGGTGATAAAATAGATGCTGTATTCTGC
This sequence comes from Penelope pileata, assembly GCA_013396635.1. Lineage (NCBI taxonomy): Eukaryota > Metazoa > Chordata > Aves > Galliformes > Cracidae > Penelope > Penelope pileata. The sequence goes on along the minus strand of WBMW01001199.1, from coordinate 967,469 downwards.
AGGGATGAAAAGAAGATTTTTTTTGTTTTGTAATTAGTATGTTGGTGCACGTGAAAACTGCGGGATAAACAATTTTTTCCACAGTATGTGTATTTGTACTGAAGACACTTGTCCTGTTCTGTTATTTCATTTGGGACAATGGGAAGTAAAAGCTTAAGTATACCAAGATGTGTTTTCGTAACAAAAAGATGATACTGTGAAGCATGTCCTACTGACTTTAACCAAGACTTTGGAAAGCCTCCCGTTGCATCTGTAACTCAGAGCAGCTCATTATCTGTCAGCATCCCCTCGGTGAAGTCTCTCAGATTCATTCAGGAATACCCACAAGTGAGAAACCTGTTACTTGGGTGCTCAACCATAATGCCATTTAAATATCTAAAACTTCCTGAACAGGTGAGATTCCTGTTCCCTTAAGCTGTTGTTCAAGTCAATCTCTAGATGATAACATTGGTGGAAGTCTCTGTTATTTTTATTACTATTAACACTATGCCATTGCTGTCACTGGTCAGTACTGATGCTACCAGCGTAACTACTGCAGGAGTGTAGAACTTGACGCATGTTTTTTAAAAAAACATCCAGGATTTTGAGCAGAAGACAGAGCGATGGAATAGTCTGCTTTCTCCACATATTCTAGTATACCTGGACTGAGCTCATTCTTGGGTAAATGAGAAATGCTTAGCAATATTGGCTTCAAACTCCTGATAGGTTCTAAGAAACTAAGCTGCAATTTGTCACCAAGTGTTTCAGAGTTGTGTTCTTGTTTTGTTTTTTTTTCCAGGATGGGAAATTGTTGTGGGAGCAGGAGCTGTACAATAACTTTGTATATAATAGTCCTAGAGGATATTTTCATACCTTCGCTGGAGATGTGAGTCCCAACATCTTTGAATGCCTGTTTTACAGTGCCTTTTATTTGAGTGGTAGATTCTTCCAATAGAACCCAGGTTTCCATTTCATTCTGTAAATTACTTGTAAAAGTACAGTATCACTTTTCCTTTTTATATTTATTTATCAATATGACTTTGTATTTTGAATAGAAAAAATAATCCATAAAAGAGAAACATAAAATGTATTTCTTTAATTTCACCTCCCATTAGTAATGAAATTGGTTTGACTTAGATGATGATGGTGAAGTATCATCTATGATGAAGTACCATCTATTTCTTAAAACAAATTTTCCTTCCCCCACCTTTGCTTTCAAGTTACAGGTTTTCGCTCAAATTTGTTAAGAGTATGAGCTTCAGAAATTTAGTTAGCAGACATTGCTAAGTTAGAATGTTTCACTGAGATGTGTTTCCAAATTTACCATGGTGATTTTTTTCTGATTATGTCTTCAGAAGTTATAAGAAAACATGTAAGAAGAAAGCCTTTGAAACACTTTCTTAGTCATGGGTGGGGGAATATTAATTTTTTTCAGACGTGTCAAGTTGGTCTTAATTTTGCTAATGAAGAAGAAGCTAAACTATTCCGCAAAACAGTAACAGATTTACTTGGACGACGGCAGAGAAAATCTGGTAAATATTCAAATTAATCTTAAATTTGGGCTTGTTTGTGTTGTTCTGGGGGGAGGCAGGAAATAATTTCTGTCTGGAAGTGCCTGAAGGCTTTGCTGCTACGTTTATATTTAGAACTAATTGTGTTACAAAAGTATACTTCATCGATGTTGTGCAAAAAAAAATTTTTCTGAAATAACTTAGCTTGGTGCTTCTCACTGTAAGTTTCATAGTAAGCTGAGACTCCAAGACTGTGGTGTTTGAAAATATAGACCAGAAAGAAGCAAAAAGGGTAAGTTATCAGTGGGAGAATAAGAAATCTTACCGTAAGCTGTTTTCACGTTTGACTAAACCCTGTTTTAGCTCTGGGCTTTTTATAAGGTATTTGTTTAAATTCGGCCCAAGTGGGTTGTAACAAAGATTTTTACCATCTGCTATGTTCAGTAGTTAATGTGAATGAATTACTGGTGTTGGTCCAGCATTTAATAGAGAAGTATCTTTTATTCTGAACTAGTAATCTTGACAGAGGCCAAGTACCTAAGACATAATGTACCTATACTGTCCTTAGCAGCAGCGGAGAGTCAGAAGAACAGTGTGTGTTTTGTCAGCTTCAGGATGCCTTAGGAGCATGGTCAGAGTTCTAAAGGGAGCTCAGGCTTCCTCTAGATCTTCTCTTGGTCCTTTTCCAGGGAACTCAAACAACTTGCTTGTCTGATAGCTGTGACTGTGAAGAGTAAGGTGATACAAAACATAGGCTGGGTGCACATGGATGTGGTCAGGCTTGCTGTGAGCTGTAGCGTGGACTTGTCACCTACGGGATGCATTTCTGTAGTCTGGTTCGGTCGGAATTGAATTACACTAGCAGTGCAGTGTAGACTAATGGAAGGATGGTACTCCAAGGGCTTCCTCCCTTTACAAGTGTTCTCAGGAAGCTATATGATGTATTTATCCACATGGATTTCATTCAGATGAGGTGGCTCGGGCATAGAACATTTGCTCTGAAGCTTGGCTGGCTTGTTTAAGTCTGTCTCTGCTTAGAATATATTCATAGGATTTCTGAAGAAGCGTCATTTGCAATGTTCCTCCTACTTACTGAGTAAACATAATCTTGTGTCAACTTGCATCTCTTGTTCTTGAATTTTCATACTATTATGCATCTAAAACACAGTGCTGCAGTGCATATGTGTAGCTTGGGAGGAGGGAAATACGTATTTGCATTGTTGGCCATAGCAAACTTTGTTTGAAAACAGTGCTGTAGTCAAACCTTCAGACAAGGTTCTGCATTGAACTTTTCTTGTTTCATCTTTGAGTAGATAATGTTGGATTGTGTGCTCAAGTTCATGCTGTAGGATGAGCTTACTCCATGCGTTCTTGGATATCTTTTGAAAGACAAACAACTCTGCCCTCAAAACCCTTACAACTTGAAGAAAAAAGTTGAAGACAATTTTTTTTTTTTTAAATTTTTCATGTTATAGGCTGCAAAACAAGAATTAATTTTTTTATGCAAGGTCCTTATCTTATGAATACCAGGCTGGATTTCATCTGGTTAAATTCTGATTTAAAAAGAAGTAAATTAAGTTCTTAACCTTAGATTAGAAAGAAATTACTATAATTAGTTAATTTGTCTGGTAAACTTGCTTAAATAATTTCTCCATTTACTACTTGGACAGATCCCCAATAGCAGGGTGATCGCAGTGTTTCTCCTCTGTCTGTCAGGGTAGTACATCCATGCTTTGGGTATACCTTCATGTCGGTATCGTTAGCTTTTATCCTCAGAAGTGTTAGTGTATGTACACACACACCTGTGTCCTCTCCACATACTGAGAGAATTTAGCCTTACTTTTAACTGTCTTTCAGAAGCAGGTTTCAATTTTTGTCTAATTTCTGTGGGCAGCGTGTAGCTCATGGGTGGGAGCTCATTTTCAGCCCTCTCTGAAACTGCCACAAGCTTTTAGCTCCCCATGCCCTTCCTAATGCACTTTGAGCTGGGTATTGAATAGAATTTTTTTGCATCTTTAGACATAGTTTTTGTCTTTACTGCCTAGGAGGCAAGGGAATGCTCAGCTTGCATTGAATTCAGGTCCCGGCAGAGATCACTCTTGTTTCCAGGAATACGTGCTGATGAGAACATTTTCTCAGACGTGGGCAGCTGGTGAGGTCGATCAGTAGATATCTCTGTCTTCAGTCAGACCTCTGGTCAGGTCATCAGCACTTCAGAACAGTTCTTATTTTCTAGTCTGCATTGAAAACCACAGAAAAACAAATCTAGTATTTTTTGGCCGCAAATTATTCTTATCTATACCCAGCAGAAATTACAGGAAATGTTTAAAATGTCTTGCTTTGTTCTCCACTGTTTTATCTCTTGAACTCTTTCTCCTAATGAAAATTATTATAATTCCCATGATTTGGCATAAGGCCACATAACATTTCCTGTGAAAGCTTGCTACTTTTGCCAGCTTCCCGTACTGTGCCAAACAGCTTGCCATCCTGTGCTTTCCTTTTCTGTTTCAGAGTTGGTGTTTCCTGGATAGGTTTGTAATTATGCTCCAGAGGTTGAGCAGGGTTTCTCGGAGTCCAGCACAAGTGGTTTCTTAACTTGGATATTCTAGGAAGAGAAAGCGCAGTATTTGGCCAAAAAGCCACTTCTTGTTTCCCACCTCTGTGCCTAAAACTGTGCCTTAAACTAATTTTCTGTGAAGTAAGAGGCAATATCTTTTGAAGGCTTGCTCAGCAAAAGAGTGATTGAATGGCTTGAATGGGTTGAATGGTTTTGATTGTCATCTTTCAGAGGGTTGGTGATCTTGAAAGGTTCTCTATTCCCAACTGAAGATCATTATATGAGGCTGACTTGCCTTGCTTACCTAGGATTTTATAATTTTTCTTCTTTTTTTTTTTTTTTTTTTTTAAAGTGATAGGAGGTAAGGAACATCTGTGTTGGCACAGTCTCCCTTTCCCTTATGCTTGTGTTTGAAAAACACAATGGGTTAGCAGTTTTTCCGTGACTTGTGAAGAGGAAAATGTCTGTTACAAATTCTTCTTGAACTCTTAGGAGGCCCTGTTAGATTCCAGATACTCCAAACTTCAAAGGGATGTATAGTCTTCCATATAGATCCATGGGTTTTGGTGCAGTGAGGTGATAAACTGTCAGAGGTCTTCTGAATGTCTGTGCAGGTACATAAAAAGTCTTTAGTGCAACTGTGTACTAGGTTTTGTTCAAAACTGTTTTGAAGACAGGTAGCAGGATTGGTACATCCTATTTGAAGTGGATAGGAATGAATACTAAGTGAGGGAAGGCTCCTTCAAAGGAGAATTTACCATTACAGGCTGGGAGTGCTGAGATATGAAATGCTTACCGCTACATTTTAAATTGTCAAGCCAAATTCTTCATAGTCTGTGAAACTCTTAGGCTTTGTGAATAAAATATCGTATAAGGAGATCTGAGTTCAGTTCCATGTTATTCAGTTACCTTTTGGGTAACAGGTGAAGTGTCTTGCCCCACTGTGTCCTAGTGTCTTCACATGAAAACAAAAATAATTATAAAGTTGTCTATGCTTTTGTGGAAGAACATTACTGTATTGAAGTGTTTGTTGTATTTCCAGTTAAAACATAGTAACGGTTTCACTCAGTATAAGTCAGAAAGCATAACACTTCAAAAAAATAAAATCCTGCTTTGCTAGGTTGTACCAAAACAGCTGTTTTTTGAATACTTCACCTTCCTTGGGAGTCAAAACGTCTGAAACCAACTTGGTAGCTATTTCCTTACATTTACTGCTGCTTCAAATCAGTGCTCATGATCTAAAATGTTTGTTTATGGTTCTATAAAGCTAAACTTGTTTTTTCAACTGTTCAACAAGTGGGCTTTAAAGATGTTTGTAGGTTAAGTCAAGTTAAGGTCACTGAAAGTGTCACTGAAAGTTAAAGTTTAGAATGAATTTGTCCTGTGATATGTATGAATAATAGCTCTTTTTCTTTTTCAACAGAAAAAAGACGAGACCCACCAAATGGTAAGCTTTTTGCATGAACCACTGCATTTCAATTTTTTCTGCTTCTGTCATTTATGGTTTGTGTACAGCTTTGATTTGGACTTGTTCAGGATATTTATGTGGTAGCAGAAGCAGTAAACTGGTATTCTGGAGGTTACTATATTTGTTTTGTTTCTGTTTTTTGGTATTTGTTTAGTTGTAGCTTGGAAGATCTGTGGCTTCTTAGCTGGCATTTGTAAAGGATGTTTTTGGAGAGGGTTATGTTTTCCTGTGAATAGGACAGAGGCCCTTCAGCTGAAGCTGTGAAGAAGGCTTTATACCTTTCGTTGGCTGCTTGGTCTTCAGCATATGCCTGTAAAGGGTCACTAGACTAAACTTAGCAGAAAGTAAAAGGTAGGCTGTTTGCCTAAAGGTAGGAATAATTGCAGCAGATTTCATAAAATGTCCATAAAATTTTCATTTCTGATTCTGACTGACCTTGTAACATAGCCTTTTGGTAATACGTCATATGTTTGTAAATATTAAACTTTCATGAGAGAATATTTGAGTGTATTTGCCTCATATCTCATTGACACGAAGATACAGATTTCTCAGGAGATCCTTATAAAATTCACGGGAGGAGTCAAAACCGTCTATCAGTTTGATCCCAAAATTTTACTATCTATTCTAAGATCAAGTGAGAAATGCACTTCAGTGAATATCAAGTTTGGAGTCTTTGATCTAATTATGATTCCTCACTGAACCTAGAAAGCAATTTCTCCTGTGTTATTTGTATGGGTGCCTGGCAGTGTACTGCTTGAGCAGGGGTATCACCAGCTGATCATCTAGGGACCCAGAGCCCCTTGCTGCCTGAGTAGGCAGTCCTAAGTTTGTTCTGACTGAGACATCCAGACATCTCAGTACGTCATGTAAATAGATAATCCTGAACTAATCCTCAAGTATGGGAACTACAGATGCCCTTTGTATGCCCCATGCAGAATACTTCTCAAAAAATTAACGTGCCTTTTTTCATACACCTTAAATTTTGAGGAAGTTCAGGCAATCATCAGTTTAGCCCAGGCATTTTTAGCCTCCCTTCAGGGAGGACTAGGTTGCTTAGTTTTGAGACAGTTATGCCATTACCAGTCTGGGGTTGTCTACTGACTTTTCTGAGCTTTGGGAAGATTTTAATTGTTCACCGTCTGGAGCAACATTTGTTGCTCACCTAAAAAGTTCATTCCTGATAGCAATGTCTGCAGAGCAAAAAGGGAAAACAAAAAACTTCTGTGCTTACAATAGCCTCCATAATTCATCCAGTCAGACCTCAGGCAATAAATGTTTTTGAATAGAAAATTAAGTACCAAACTTGCATTTGTTGATCCTGTTCATTTAGCCCGAATATCCTGTGGAAGACACAGGTTTGCTTGGTGTTTCAGGTTTACGGTCACTAGTCAAAGCTTTGAGCATCTCTGCTTTTTAGTAAAGGGTTCTGCTGGGACCTCCGTGGCTCTTTCATGCTCTGCCTGCTTTCTCTGTGATGCTGTGAAGTGCTCTAATGGCTGGGTTCTCTGCTGACACTTCACTTGATGTGTTCATGCCCTCTGTAGTCTCAGGTGAGACCTGCTGAGGGCACACATTACAGCCTCAGTTGGGTATGGCCCATGGACAATTCACTTCAGCATTTGGACTTCAGATTACAGCAGATATTTACTGTCTGTGTGTAACTGGAGGAGCATGAAAACCCAACTATTACAAGATCAGTTGGTTTTTTTTTAATTCTCCATATGCAGTGAAACCCAACTGGTGAAGAAAAATTGCAACACCTGCTTTTTGTACTGTGTATCAGTGTGTGATTACCTTTAAAACTGAGAAACAAGAACAGTCACGTTTCTGTACTCACATAATCCATGCTTTGAAGTACTGTGGGGTACTGTTCTAGTGGTGCTTGTTTGTCTGGATTTTCTGTATATGTTGAAATGTATAGGGAGTTGCCCAGAAAAAGAGCTCTTATTTTTCTATGACGTTTTCAGTGGTACGGATTTAAGATTTATTTATTTTAGAATCGCAAGATTAAAATCAAATTAGCATTAAGTGTTACGTAAAATGTATTAGCCTGTAATTTCCTGGGATTTATGTTCTACTCATTTGTTATAGCTAGGTCTCTTCATGCAAATAGAGACTTACTGTCGTCGAAGTGACCTCTTAGTGAAGCTCAGGATGAAATAAGCGTTTGTCAGAGATGAGGTTTTGAGAGAATCTTTAAGAACCATGTGGGAGAATTTTGTTTCAACTGTTAACTAGAGCAGTTTGCATCTATTGTAGGGCTGTCTGTAGCGTCGGGCAGATGTCTAGAGAGGTTCTGAAATAAAGAGAATTTCATAGAAATATTTCAAAATGTTCTGTACTACATTTTCTGGAGCCCCTTCTGAAGATGTCACAGATGCTGATATCATTGGATGCCTGAGGCCGCTGTACTGTCAAGTACTTCCTAATGATGAGCTCTATGTGCCTCTCTCATCCTCACTTATTGAGCTGTCTACGCCTGATGGGGAAGGTGCATGTGTTATGATGGGAAAAATTTTACTGGATATAAATATGGCAGTTCTAGAAGAATACAATTCTTTTCAAGGTTCTTTTATCCCTCGTGGACATCTAAGGTCTAAGCCTGATGGTAAGAATAATTTTCATCTTGAAGAGTTTGCTGTAGTGTCTGGTATTAATATGATTAGTATCAAGGAGTTAGGTGATCAGTCCTTAATTTGAGCTCAGCTGAAAAAAACTTCATTCTGTAAGTGGCTGCTTCTTTACACTTGTTAGAACCAGTTACGTTTAGTTTAGGGTTTTACATGCAAAAAGGTGTGTTTTCAAGGACGAGACCGTCAGGAGTTGAGAAGAATATCAAAAACCTGCTTGCAGTTTCTAGTGCAAAGGTACATGTTTCTTCTTGAATGTCAGTATAGCTTTTGAAACTGTAAATACTGTAGCAGTGAGAAGTTGTGATATTGGAGACAGAAGTGAAAATGAACTAGAGTATTTTTTTCTTTTCAAATCTAATGAAATTAAGACTACAATTTTCCATTCATCCTGAGGGTTTACTTAACTCCACATTAAGTTTTATGTTGATTATATTTAACAGTTGGTGAATTTAGTTTAAACTTCAAGTGTAACTTTAACAACAAAATCGTGCATAGTGATATGTGGTCATTTAGTGTTGTTGCATGCTCTAGGGACAGCTCTCTAGGTCATAGCCTCTCTTGATCAAAACATTTCTGCATAGCAGAAAAGATTTTAGAAATGTTGTCCTGCTTTTTACATGCAGTTTTAAAAACTTGTTCTCTAAGACTGCCAGAGGAACAAAGGAGTTGTCATGTGTTTTCAGATGAGTTTTGTCTATCCCTGTGTCTCGTTTCCGTTCATGTTTCTTGTTCAGACCAGTGCTAGGTACTTCCCTTTGAAGTGTTAGGCTGCAGACGTCAGATAAATTGTCTGTCACATTGTCTGCTTCTCCTTTCAGATTCTGGGTTTGGACTGTGAAACCAGCTTGTTGGTCTTTGCAGAATGCTTAGGATAACTCTCAATAATCCATATAAAATAGGCTTATGGAAAGTTAATGTCAAAATGAGGTTCTCATTCTCTTAACTCCACCGGACGTTTTTATCATACGCCCAGTAAAGCTGAATGTGTAAATCTTATTTCTATTGACTTGCTAACCATTAGTAACTCACAGAGTATGCTTTTCAAACTATTCCTGGCCAATTCCTGCTTAACTTCATTTTCATTTTTCATTACTTATTCTTATAGCAGTAAAAAAAGAAAAAAAAAAAAAGAAAAAAAAAAAACGAAACACATACATGCATGTGCATTTACACATACATGAAAAGTCAACAAATTGCCTCATAGTATTTAAATATCACCATCACTTAGATGTGTAAGTGAACTGAAAACTAAACAGAACTAAAAACCTGAGTGGAAAATACTGTAGGTGTGTTTATTTGCTATTATTACAAAGGTAATGTAACACTAGAATGCTGAAATTTGCACTGAGTATGTGCTTTGTTTCTGGTGTTGCTTTTACTGCCACAAGCGCTGTTTCTCATCTGGGACTTGGATTATTTTACAAATCTGTCAAAGAATTAGGAATCTCGAATAGCTCTATAAATACTGCTGTATCTTTGAAGACAACACTATTCCCACCTGATGCTTAATAAGCAAAGGTTCCCTCTCCATTAAAAGCCCTTTACTGTGTTGCCAAGGTAATTGCATGCTGAGTGTTGCTGTTTATGGCATTCACTTTTCACATCTTGTCTAGGATGGTAATTATGTTGGCATTGTGCACAAGTGTAACTTAATGTTTCATTTCATGTGTTCTAAGCACGTGAAAACCCTTTAATTTAGAAGTAATTTCGTTGCTAATTTTGTAGAAATAAAATTCTAGCTTATGAAATTTTCCTGCCATTGCTGTGCTCTAGCAACACCCTTTTTTCTTGAGCAAACAACTTTGTTTATGCTTCTGACAGCCAGGACCCAGCCAGATGCATGCAGCACATAAAATTGTGGCTACAGCACAAGCATTTAGCCACACAGACACAAAAAAGTTCTGTTAAATAGAAGTTAAACGTGATTTTATTGAAGCACAGTAGTAAAAATCCTGTTCTTTATCTTCACAGGCCCGAATCTGCCAATGGCAACTGTTGATATCAAAAACCCAGAAATTACGACTAACAGATTTTACACTCCACAAGTCAACAATATTTCATATACCAAAGAAAAGAAGAAAGGAAAAACTAAAAAGAGAAGATTGACGAAGGCAGATATTGGAACACCATCTAACTTTCAGTAAGGACTTTTTTTTTTTTTTTTGGCTTTGTCAGTTATGTGTGCAAATACTCGGTACTTAATGTGTGTCTGTTGTGTGTAAGCTGAGCTAAAGTGAATGCTAGCTGGTATGTTGTGGGATTTAAAAGCAAGTTAGTTCAGACACGTGAGAGTTTATCTGCAAATAAAAAGTAACTTACTATCCTAAAGTAACTTAATTTAGCAGTGTCAAGGTGGCATCTCATTGTAGATTCTTGTATTCACCTTCATTGGTCGACTCAAACTCCACTATTCTTAGAGCTGTGCACACTTAACTGTTCATTGTCAAAAAATACACAGGTCCTGAGAGCAGAAACAGTGTAGGCATATTATATCTGACTTTGTAAACTTAATTACTCTGGTACGTGGGCTCTTACCCATATCTCTTGATGAAAGTAGAACATCCATGTATATACTTCTTAGGACCAGGTTGGTTGGTTTTTTGGTTTTTTTTGGTTTTTTTGGTTTTTCAGTATTTCCTAGATATCTTTGTTCTTTTACAATAGTTATCTGTTGTCTTAAGCGTCACTTTGAAAGTTGATTTTGGTAATCTCACTGAGTTAACCGTCGTTCTTCCTAAATTACAATTTGGTAATTTAATCTACTGCCTTTTTAAATAAGCGTACTTCATTTGCTAAAGCCAGCAATTTACATAGCTTGAGTTGGTTGCAGGAAAGATACCTTATGTGAAGTGCTGGAAAGCCAACATAAGATTTACATAGCAAATGAACGTCTTGTTCTTTCAAACCATTATTTTGCATCACTTTCGCTGAGATGCTTTCCCAGAATAAAATTCCATGTAATGCCAATAAGAACAGTTCCAGTAATGTTTTTTGCAGGGTTTTGAGAGAATCTTCTGTACGTAGTGGACAGGAAACAAAAGAAGAGATGGGCTAAAGTGCATCCCTATTCAGGCTGTGACAGTTCAGACCTCGGCCGTATTTTTTTCTGATATGAGTGTTGAAGCGCTGCATCTATTAATGTCACTTAGTGCTGGAAAATGAAGAATGAGGAAGAGTGAGACATAAGGAAACTTGAATAGCTCTACTGATGCAGACTTCAGCATATGCGGAGAGAGTTGTAAATAATGACTTGTATTAGTTTAACTTAGCTCTGATCAGAATGTCTGGAGGGGTGTGCAGCAGTGCAGGTATAAACAGAATGTGATGCTTTTGTTTATAGTGTCTGTTGGGTTCTGACAATTGTGAAGCACTTCATAAAATATTAAAGCAGTCCTAGAAAAGCCGAGAATAAGATGATAAAATATTTAATGAAATTCAAACAAAAGATGCATTCTCGTTCATGTCAATATTTGTATACAGAATAACATTAAATGTAATTTCAAATTTTAAGTGCTAAACCTTTGCAAAAGAAGCTTGAAAGTCTCCCTTGTTCCACTTGAAGTCTAATTAAGTTTCCTGTAGACTGCAGCAAAGTGTCATTGTACTATCTTAAATACTTGTAATTGCTGTTTTGTGCAAACATAGGTGGATTAACTCGTGGTAGTATTTAGAGAATCATAGAATCACTAGGTTGGAAAGGACCTACGAATATACCATTAGGATAAGGTGCATGCAACTTGGGCTGTGATACTGGTAAAGACCAATGTTCACTGCTACTTTTGTCAGAACGAAAGTTGCAATCAGTAGAGAAAATTATTGAATTGCTTCTGCTAGTCAGAGATGGACTTCTAGTGTTTTGAGAAACAAAACAGTGAAACTGTGCTTAATGTTAATATAACATATTACTATATACGTTCATCTAAATAACAGGAATTTCAGTTTTGCTAATAAATATGCATTTTAATTTAAAAGACCTCTGAAAATAATGCATTAGTCGTGTACAAGTAAATTATTTCCCTCTGAAGGATGAAAAACAATTGAGAAATAATTCTAGCATTAAATATAAAATTTAATGTCAGCTAAGTGCACTAATCTGAGTCATGTGCTTGCAATCCCTTAAGAGCATTGTGAATTACATAGGTATGCAGGGATGTGTATGTAAGATTGTATTTGCTGGTATATTCCTGTTAACTTGCCTGTACCAATTAATATATTACTTAATTGAATACATCTATTTGATGTGAAGCAAGCTGTATTTTAGCATCCAGAATAAACACTGCAGTTGACAAATTATCCCATATTTTGATAATGAAAGGCATTTAAATATTTAGGCAAAACAGAGGGCTTTCCTTTTTGCTTTTTCTGTGCTGTGATGCCATTTTACAACAGACCTTTTACTTTTTTGCCCTCCTGAACTAAGTAGTTGACTAAATTCTAGTTAAAACTAAAAGGTGAGTAGGAAACTTTAGTATTCTCAATAAGAAAACTAAAGCTATTGATAGTAACGGACCCAAGCAAGAATCCAATGTCCATTGAGCCTAGGTACTGTATAAGGGCAGCAAAACAGTCCTTGTCATTTGACAAGTTGGCCTGAACTCTGCTGTCTACTATCAGCTCACCTGACTGACGACTGCACTCACCATTGGCAAGAAAAAACTCAAAATACAGAGTGCTGCCAACAGTATGGTTCTGTCCTCTACAACCAGCAGCAGTAGCATAAAGTAGCTTGGAGTGCTTCAGACTCTTCTCCCATCTTTTTAACTGATTATAGCATCAAATAAAATACTTCAGTAGCCACATGAAGTGGATATTAGAAGCCTAGCAAGATGGCAGCTGGAAACTGTTCTTACACTTCTTTTAAAGAGGAAGGTGAATGGGAGAAGTGTGTGGGAAGCAAGTAGAGAACAGTGATGGGAGGGAGGTGGAGATTTCTAGCTGAATGACAAAGACCTCGACAGTGGCTCAAAGTCCAATTACTACATAAAGACTAAACTATACCCTTGATCTGTGTGCAGTCCTTCCATTGCCATCAGTATGCATGACAGGGTGGCATGGAGTCTAAATCACAGAATCGTAGGGGTTGGAAGGGACCTTTGGAGATATCTAGTCCATCCCCTGGCTAAAGCAGGATCCTTACAGTAGTTGCGCAGAAAAGCACCTGAGCAGTATCTCCAGAGAAGGAGGCTCCACAATCTCTCTGGACAGCCTTTTCCAGGGCTCTGTCACCCTCAGAGTAAAGAAGTTCTTTTTCATATTCAGATGGAATATGTGTTGTACAGATGGAACTGTGTTCCAGTTTGTGCCCATTGATGCTTGTTCTGTTGCTTGGCCCCACTGAAAAGAGCCTGGCCCCATCCGCTTGACTCCCACTCTTTAGGTATTTATAAGCATTGATAAAATCATAGAGTCGTAGAATCATAGAATGGTTCAGGTTGGAAGGGACCTTAGAGATCATCTTGTTCCAACCCCCCTGCCATGGGCAAGGACACCTCCCACTAGACCAGGTTGCCCAAAGCCCCATCCAGCCTGGCTTTGAATACTTCCAGGGAAGGGGCATCCACAACTTCTCTGGGCAACCTGTTCCAGTGTCTCACCACCCTCACAGTGAAGAATTTCCTCCTTATATCTAGTCTAAATCCACTCTCTTTCAGTTTATAACCGTTACCCCTTGTCCTGTCATTACCTGTCCTTGTAAACAGACCCAGGTCTCTCAGCTTTTCCTCCTAAGTGAGATGCTCCAGACTCCTGATGTTTTGCCACAGACTATAACCTAGCAGGGGAAACTAGTTCTCCTCTTGGTCTTTTTTGATATAAGATAGAACATGGAAATAAAGGAAGCTTCATTATTCCCTTCTTAGGTGGGGCACTGAGGAGTAAAAAATGCATAATGTCCTATGAGGCTGGAGGTAGAATCTGGTAATGATCCAGTTACTTAGGTGTCCTGTTATTTTAGTTAACGAGATCTTTTTTATTCTGATTAAATGGATTTTTCTGCTTTTTTTAGGCACATTGGACATGTAGGCTGGGATCCAAACACAGGTTTTGATGTAAGTAACTTAGCACGTTGTTCAAGCAACTGAAGATTAAAAACTTTAGAGGCTTTTTAATGTAAGTTGTGAAGATTGGTATGAAATAAGTTAACTGCACATCAAAATAGTTACAAATTGTGTGATTCTGTTATAGGTCCCTCTGAAAGTAATGCTTCCTATTTATTTCCATGGAAACAACAACAGATACAAAGAGCACAATAACACTATTTGACAGAGCAAATTCTCAGCTACAAAACACTATTTTTCAACATAGTCACCACTATTAGCTGTGCATTTTCACCAACGATGAACAAGAGCCTGCATGCTGTGCTCCTAAAAATCTGCACCAGCAGAGGTGACCCAGTGTTGCTATCACCACTGTTGAAATGCATCACCACTGCCTCACTGTGCAAACATCCACTGTTTGGTTTCCAGAAACGTTCAACAAGCATCAATGAACGTCAGTGGGTGTCATTCTCTCCACATGGAGGAATTCATTGACAAACCTTTGCTTCATCCACACTTCCATGTCAGACACTGTTGTGTCAGGCTGCCCCTCTGCTGCCATCTGTCACACAGCAACAAAATGGAACGGAATATTGGTGGGAAGGTTCAACCTCTCCTGCCATACCACCAACATCCACCTCTGACATTGTGGGCCAACATAATAAAATAGGGGGCATTACTTTTGGAGCAGCCGTTGTAGAACTCAGACACAGAGATGGAGCACAAAGGAATAAAAGGGATCCTGGACTTATGGGAAAACGTAGAAGTTAAGGTTTTGAGCAAAGTACTTCCCTCGACTGAAAAGTCAACACAGATATGTAGTTGTTTTTGCCATTCCTCGTAATTATACAGGTCTTTTTCCCCTCAGTACAAAGGGTATTTTAAAAACTTCTGTGTGAAACTACTAGATGTATCTGACTTGCAGGTGAACAACTTGGACCCAGAACTGAAAAACCTGTTTGATCTGTGTGGAATTTCGGAGGCTCAACTAAAAGACAAAGAAACTTCTAAGGCCATATATGATTTCATTGAAAAAACAGGAGGTGTGGAAGCAGTTAAAAATGAACTGCGCAGACAAGGTAGGCTTTTATTTTCACACAAAACTTTGTAGGGTATTCTTTGCCTTAAGAATTGAATAGAAGCAATTGATGAGAAGTTTTTGAATTTTTTTTTTCCCCCTCTAATCTCCATGTCACCACAGATGCATTGGATTTCATGTTTCTGTATGCCGTACTCTGTGAAAATGTCCGTGCGTGATCCAGGAGAGTACTTTAGCCTTAAGGATAAGGGTGCATACCTATGTCAGTTAAATAATTACTGGTAACTCTTAGACTGCATGTATTCCCGACAGATTTTTTCAGACTGCAAAGTTTGCATGTTTATTTATAATCTTTATCTTATAAATAAATGAAGACGTTAGGAGCAATATTGCTGCTGTCAGGTGGTAGTAGTAGCACATGGCTGACAGCTGTGTGTGGTGCCTATCTACCCTGCCAGTGCTGTAATGCGCCTTGCAAAAGCTAGAGACCTGTGAATTTTATGTAAATATGTCTTTCTCTCTCAGAAAAAAAAAAAAAAAGGAGGTTTTGTAATTTAAAGTACAGGTACTAGTTTTTGATCTGAGTTTCTGCTGCAAGAAAATTCTCAAATAAGCTATTTGTTGCCTAACCTTTGAGTGTGATCTCAGCTCGTTACCTGTGACAACATGGCAAATCAATCTGAAAATTAGGCTGTCAATATAAAAGTTTCAAAAAACCTGCCTAGAACACTTCTCAGGGAAAATGGGAAACAATAATAATTCCATTGGAGTTATAGCAGTTGGGGTACATTGTTTGAGTGGCTGAATAGATAAAAGTTCAGGGAACAATGACTTGTTGCCTTTATTCCTAGGTCCCCCGCGTTGGAGTGGTATGTATTTGAGCTGGCGTCTAAGCATATGCTGCAGAGTATTCATGCTGCTGTGTGATTTCTTTCCTAGACAAGAAGCCTTAGTCCCCATCTGTTTGACTGCAGTACTAAAAATTATAGTCAAATTTCTTAGGTTAATTGCAATCAAAATTTCAATTACAACTTTTCTTGTCAGCAACAAATCTGACAGTTTCTTTACATAATTTTAATGCTATTAAAGTGTGTACAGAGTTCTTGATTCCAAACTACTGATCTTAAGATTAGACTGAACTGACTTGCCTTGGAGTCTTGTAACTAATTTAAAATGCTTTTAAAATACCATTTTTTCTGTTGTGTGTATTCAAGTTACGTCTACTTGCATGTATACAATTGAAAGAAAAGCTGCCTCGTCTTTAACATGCATGGTAATAGTCTACCTCTGCGCTTTCTGGTAGAGGTAGATAAAAATGTTCCAGTATTTCAGTGGTTTTATCCACAGTTCTGTGAAGTGTAGGTTTGGCTGCTGTTTGGAGTGCTTGTTTTCTCAACTGAAACACGTTTTTCTGTTTCATTGCAAGAATTTCTGTGCTTAACTACTCACACTGCTAGGATGCTGAACAGAGTTGCAGACACTTGGTTCTGTTGAGATAGAACTTTTTTTTACTGGCCTTTCCCTAGCTTTGATACTGTTCCCTTTTTTTTATTTTTTTTATTTTTATTTTTATTTTTTTTGGTGACAGTGCCATAAGCAGATTTTACAAACTTCTATGCTAATAGCCATGTAGCATTTATGAAAACTAAGTTTTCTTGTTTTGCTTCTCTCGTCTGTTTGGGGAGAAGGGAGAGAGGATGAAGTAATGGTGCTCCCTCCTTGCTGCTCCTCCCTCTTTTCACTGTGGCAGAGTCCAGACAAGCCTTTGTAAACCAAAACAAAACCTCCCAAACTCTATTTCCATAACTGGGAGGTGGCATACTGCTCTGGATGTGATGCAGATGGAATCTGTTGCCACAGGAAAACTTATTAAGCCTTGTGTTCAAAATCTACAGGCACCACAGACTCTGAAGCATTACTATGTTGTGTATTTCTGTGACACAAAAATTGTCTGTAGTTCCTGCAGAGTAAGTTGTATTTGAAAATAGTGGCCTCCAGTGGCCAGAAAGGAAACTGCACTCATGTTAACCAAAAACAGGAGGGCAGTGCTTTTTGTTTTTAAATCGAGAATATTGACAGTATTTCTCTTGCAAAACATATGAAGTTTGAGAGGAGGTTGTCCCATCGCTGTTCCTTTTTTAGGAAATAGAAAACATAGAGAAGTTTGTGGAACGTAGGACGTAACACATAATTTTAGAATGGGTAAGTCTGTGAGAAGAGCAGGAAGGAGCTACTGAGGTGCCAGTGCCTCGGGCTCCCTCAAGGTGCCATTTTTAGGGCTTCCCCCTCTCTGTTCCAGTGCGGGCAGCCTGTGCTCTCAGCATTTAACACAATTGTAGATGTAAAGAAGTGTTATCTTAAGGATAGTACCTTTTTTGTTATCAAGCGTATGAAATCAATGTGAACTTTTTTAATGATCCAGGTGCTGTCACATAACTAAGTAGTAACGGGCAGCAACCACATAACTTACATTACCACAAGGCATTAGACGCTCGATGGAAGAGGAAATGAAATTGTCCTATTTAAAGTGCCATTAGCAGAGCAAGTACATTTCAAGGCCAAATCATGTAGAACTGATCCTCAGTGTGGAATTAGCCCGGGAGTTGTTACCTATCTAATGTCTTTTCCATAAAGATGTTGTTGGAACTAGTTTTAAGTAAAAGGACTAAGATTTACAGAGTTTTTATACTTCTGGGGGGTGAGTGGGAGGATTTCATATATATTATTCACTGAGATTTTTCCAGCCTATCTTGGAAAGGCTCAGAGCAGCTGCTGTTGGCAAATAAAGATTGAGCATATTTGCCAAATGGTTGCCAGTTTTTTCAAGGTCAATCTGTCTGTATACCTAGAATGAGATACAGTTACAGAACTATAAGAAAGATCATCCTCAGAGGATAGATTTATGGTTTAAACTGTAAAACAGGGTTTTAGAAAGACCATAATGAATTACTTCATTGCTATGAACTGAAAGAACTCCCACTGTTAGGATAGTATTCCTAAATGAGTATTGGATCACTTACTTACTCTGCTCTTAAAAATAGGCTGATTTGCCAACCTATACAGGGTGGCAGAAAAAAGACAACTCTTGGTAGCCATGGAGGCAGCTTTGTGGTGGTGAAGCAGCAGTCAGTGGAGAGGTGAGGTTTTGCAGTAGCTTCTCTGTCCTGTTGCCTACAGAGGAAACTGCTTTGTTAGATTGAAGTTTCTGCCTGGCCGGTCACCCTTAACTTGAGCTGCTGTATCAGCAGTACCACTTCATTGCTTGTCTGTGCAGTGGCTGCTGTGTGATGTTTAAGGATATGAAGACGTACAGTTAAACACAGTTAATACAGTGTGATCACTGTTGTATCCCACCTAATCCTCATGCATTGGTATTTTTTGAAGCTTCATCTTCCAGTAACAAAACAAAAAAATTGCATCTTATTCACTAATCAAGTAGTAAGTGATTTGTAAAGTGGAAATTCTGTATGCATTTTAAGTATGTTTTCTAAGACCTCTTTACCTTGTCTTCTATCCTCAACAAAATTTTAGAGTACTGTTTTGAATTTTTTCTGCATTTTGTTGTAGGAAATCAAAACCCTGACTTCAAATATGCTTGGATTATGAGGAATATTACTACTGTAGTGCCAGACTTGGCTAGTATTATGACTTTAGTCTTCTTATGTACTGTACTTGCTCCATGCAGTGTTTCTGCTTTTACAAGAGTTTACAAAATAAACGGCAGAAATAGCAGCTACATTCAGCTTAGTTTGGATTCATGTAAGCGTGAATTAAATACAGCAATCTTCAACGTAATTCAGGGTTGGTAAAAGCTGTACGGGCACAGAGATCCTTGCAAAAGTCAAGACAAACCTTTTTTCTTCTGCCAGTCTCTGAAAGACTTGGATGTTGAGTAGCATTTAATTTTTAGTTACTTTCTTCTGTTTCAGCTCCACCTCCGCCACCACCGTGCAGAGGAGGACCCCCTCCGCCTCCACCACCACCTCCCCACAGCTCCGGCCCTCCTCCTCCCCCTGCTAGGGGCCGGGGGGCACCACCTCCACCTCCCTCAAGAGCCCCCACAGCAGCACCTCCGCCCCCGCCTCCATCTAGACCAGGTGCCGCAGTGCCCCCACCTCCTCCCAACAGGATGTATCCTCCTCCACCACCAGTGCATTCGTCTGCACCGTCCGGCCCTCCTCCCCCTCCACCGCCACCAGCCAGTGGGTCATCTGCTCCCCCGCCGCCGCCGCCTCCTCCACCGCCTCCTGGTCCTCCGCCGCCACCAGGCCTTCCTTCAGAGGTGGATCACCAGCTTCCAGTTCCTGCAGGAAACAAAGCAGCACTCCTAGATCAAATCAGAGAAGGAGCCCAGTTAAAGAAAGTAGAACAGAACAGTCGACCAGTGTCTTGCTCAGGAAGAGATGCGTTGTTAGACCAGATACGACAGGGTATCCAGCTGAAATCCGTAAGTAAAACTGTCTCATCTAAGTCCCCTTGGGACTTGCAGATGTCTGCAGCGTTGCAATATGAACAGTGACTTGTGGCTCTGGTTTGGGCTGGTTCATAATTCGTAGAGTTTTTGAAGTGACGCTTTAAACTATACTACTGGAAAAATGCTTAGAATGTGTATTTACTGTGAATGAGTATTGATGCATGAAATTATTCTTCTGTCAAACTTTCTCTCTTTTCAGTAAAGCTTTAAGCATACAATAATGATTGATACCACAGTACCATGGCTGTGGAGAACTTTTGCAAGAACTACTATGAAAGATTGCTGATGTGATGAATACCTCAGTAAAATCTTCTGAACAACTGCAGGGGATGAGTTAAGCAGTAATGGTACTGGAAGGCAAACACTAGATTTCTTTTTCTGAAATCCTTAATCTTGAGTACAGGCTAATTAAAGTTATATTACAGCAAAAGAGCATAGTTCAACTTTCTATCTCTAGGTAAGATTTTAACTTAGAAAAGAAACTGTCATTTTGTTCTTCCTTCTGGCTGACAGTAAACTCACTAGTTTTGTAAGGAGGTTTTTTGAGAAGTACACAGGTTCAGTTTTGCTAACTGTGTCATTCTAATACCTTTTTTTTTTTTTTTTTTTTTTTTTTACCCCAAGGTATCTGATGGCCAGGAGAGTGCACCACCTACACCGGCACCCACCTCAGGAATTGTGGGTGCGTTAATGGAAGTTATGCAGAAAAGGAGCAAAGCCATTCATTCTTCAGGTAAGTCTGATGGAATTTTTCTGACCTCTCAGCATCGGTTTTTCAAGTGTTAACATTTCTACTGAACATATGTTGGGGAAAAAAGCATGGATTTTCAGCACACAGGTAAACAGAAAATGCTCCAGTGTTGGGTTGAGTGGGTGCTTTGTGCCACCTGCTGGCTAACAAGCAGATAGCTGCTGTTAGCTGGTCAGTCCCATTCTAGTACCGAATCACTTCTTTGGTCTTTAGTGCTTGGAAAAAAGTGCGGATGGAAGATGATTTGCATCTCTCCTGGTAATACCAGTTTGTAAGTGCAGTTCAGTAGCTGCAGTGAAGCTGCTGAGATGCAACCCCTTCTGTTTAGGCTTTGATATATATTTTTCTTCCAGAGTTTGCATTAATACCAGATTTGCTCTTGCAGTCTGCATACTATTTGACCATTAAACATAGTTTATTGTATTTGTTGCCCATTGTAGAAATCTCTAATTTGGGTTCTTTGCACAAATACTGGAAGGGTGCTAAATACAGCGTTTTCTGGAAAATGGTCTTGTCTAACAAGTGGTTGTTTATATGTATCATTAAAAATTTGTAGCATGCAAAAATTAACAACTGTGGAAGGCTGGATAAAGCTAACAAAGTAACGTTGAAGTTCATGTGCATTACACAATTTAGAATATTTTGGTAACCACAACAGCCTTAATCTCACAAAAGGGTCTTTATCTGCTTGTTCAGTAAACAAGTATTCTGTTATAGAATAAACCTGGGGAAGTGGTTCTGATGTTTCGGAAATTAATCTATCTTAAGTTTTAAAATTCAATCTGGAGCAAGCTGACTGCTCTCGTATTCTCTAAAAAGGAGTAACAGAGGATGAAATGAGAATTCCTGACTATTTCTGTTAGAGCAGACAACAAGACAAATTTTTCCTGCCTGGGGAAGGGAGTGAGAAACAAAACAGATTTAACTTTCAGCCGGTATCAGTCTAAACTGAATGTCACATCTAGCAATCTTCAAATATAATCTTACCAAATGTCTTGTCCTGACCTCCTTGAGCTCCTTGTTCTTTTTGCAGAAGGCTGTGGGAAAAATCAGTAACGCTTTTGTCATGTTAATTTGATGTATGCAAGTGACTGGCTTTTCCTGTTTTTTTAGATGAAGATGAGGATGAAGATGAAGAAGAAGACTTTGAAGACGATGACGAATGGGATGATTGATCATATATTATATTATATATATATATTTTTTAAGGTGAATGATATACTAAACACTACTTTCTGTCTATGGATTCTGTAAAATTATTATGTAAATGTTCTACCAATTTGCTGTATATTTTTGTTGCCTTTTGCTTTTTTATTAATCTGTGCAATACCTCATTTAATCTGTAAAGGTTTGTCATAATCCTCTACAAAGCTACTCCCTGTTAATGTGTGCAAGTTTACACCTGGATGATCATGTACATGTGAATACTTTCCATTCCATCAGTAAGGGAGTTTAAATGTAATATGCGAGACTGACAAAAACCTTAATGTAATTTAGTTATAATGCAAGAAGGAAAACACTATTTTCATACCCTACTTTTTCTGTATCTAAATTTTCTTATTAAAACCTAGTATAGCACTATGTTCTTTAAGTGATGCAGCTCTTAGTTTATTTAGCCCCTTCATTTCAGATGCGATGCTACATGAATGTTGAGGCTGTTTTATACTATTGCATGGTTTCAAATACATCACAACATTGCAGTTCAAAACTTAGCAGTATACTTAAAACAAAATCACTGCAGAAATGCACAGCTAGTTGAGAAGATTGCCTTGCCCTAACTGTAGCAATACTGACTGCTATTGAACAGCAGTAGTAACTGAGCACGTTAATTAGGGAGCTCTCTATCTGGAGTTAAACAGGATGACTTTACATTGTATGTGATAAAGGCATCAGGCATCTTTGATGCAGACCAGTTCAGTCTTTTTTTT
>WBMW01001199.1:896557-945071 GCA_013396635.1 Penelope pileata | reverse complement strand
TTTTTTTTTTTTTCCCCCTAGCTCTTGGCTTTCAGAATGAAGAAATGTAAATTACTGGGGGCTATACTGGAGGCTGGCAATTGCTACAGTTTGATTTATTTTTAAAATCATTTTCTTGTGGTTTTCAGGCTGAAGGGCTGCGTTTAATGCTTGCTTCAATAATGTTTAATTACTTTTAAAAATTTGTAGGGCATTGGTGTACTAATAAAGTAAACATAAGCGGGATTACTTTGCAGTCTTTGTGTTATGGTACATAACAAATGCTGAAACACCAATCCTACATCCAAAAAGTTGGAAAGCCATTAACTCACAATATACAGTTTGACTACGTACTGAACTTCATGGCAATATTCTGTTTCCATATGTAGGCTTTAAGACCAAGGGTTGTGATGAAGATCAAGAACCCTATTCACAAGATTAGTATTTGAGTAAGTGGACAGAAAATGGGATTCTCATTTCACAGCTTGCACATTTATGATGTACTTCATAGTGCAGTAAATATTGGCATATCTGCCTATTATAGAATACTAATCTATGCTGAGTGGGTATTTAATATCTGCAGCATTAATTACTGTACTTACTGTAATTTTCAGGTAGAAAATCTTTTTCAAAAAAAAAAACAAAAACAAAAAACATCTGACACAGAATGTTTAGTTAAGTCAGTCATATTTGGAGCATCGTTAATGCATAGTATCCTGGGTCCTTGACTGTGGTCAAGGTATCAAACTCATTTTAAGTTATCAGAATAATATTGACTGAAACCCAGTGATGACCTGATCTTGGCAGGCTGGACCTGCGTGATATGGCTTGGATTTCTAACCCAGTTATAACTTAGTCTCTAGTGAATTAATTTAGTCATATGAGAAGAAAGGAAAGTTGCTGAAAAGTAGTGGGAGAAGTAAGGTTGTAGTTAAATTATTCAGAGGATGCTAACTTCCTTCTGAGAGTAATTTAAGCACATAACATGAGGAAAATAATTTCCAAGTGGTATAATTTTTGTGCAGTAACTTTCTCATTGCCCTCTGCTGCTGGAAACACTTCTTGCTAGCTTTGCTGCTGTAATGGTTTGAGCGTTGGATCAAGTGCAAGTGCAGCCGGGGGTGGCTAATGGCAGTGGAGTTAAGAACTTGTGTACAAGGACACTGTTTGTATGGCTTTCATATAACTTCTGGCTCTTCGTTTTTTAACTGCATATAGGGCATTTTACAATTAAGCAGATGAGGCCTAGAGGTTTTCCTAACATGCTACTTAATAGATATGTTTAGCTGTTATGTTCCCAGAGTTGGAATTTCTGTAATATAGGTAGTAATTAAGCATCACAGTTCATTAATCAATTTTCTCTTCCAGGTTTTGGGAGCTCTGAAGTTACGTTCTTGAGTAAAAGTTTAATTTGTAGATACTGGCCAAAGAAAGCTTTTGGTATTTCATTTCCTTTTCTTCATGCGAAAAGTACACTCACGTTCTGTGGTGTCCAGGTTAATATTTACTTTACAATAGTATATGTACATGATAATTTCAGGCATAAAGACTGCAGTGGCAGTTAAGTTAGTCACAACTGCATGCTTCAGCACTCCGCCACTTGCACTAAGAGCAGAAGATAGCATTTCATGATACTGGTGCATTGTTGCTAAACATTGTGATGAAGGCCTCTCGTATATATTCTGGTTAAATGACTGTCCAGATAGCCTTAGCAATTAACAAACTAGCATGAGGCTTTTGTATTTCAACACTCTATGTGCATAGACAATATCAGCTAGCCACTTGTACGTATGGAATCCGTAAGAACTTCTCAATCATTCAGTTTTCCATTTATCAAACTGAAATTTTTAGTATGTGAATTTTTGAAATGTACAGTGAATAGGATGTTGCACTGGTGGCAATTCATCATGGAGCATAATAAAATTAATTTGACCCAAGTAGTGTAAAACTGTGTGGTTTTTAAGTGCTAATCGTGGCACAGCTTTTAAAATAGATGTACAGCTTGCTTATGTTCTTTAAAAGTAATTCTGGTTGCCTAGCCAAGTTCACAAAGCAGTAAATAGTGACTGTCAAACCGCAGTAGTTTTCGTGTCTGGAAAGTTGGATTGTGCTAGTGAGTAAACACAATGAGTAGGAATGTGACACCCTGTCCTCCTGGCAAATCTCACAGCTGCTCAGCAGCTTCTCTGGAAACAGCTACTGCTGCAGGCAAGTGCAATAATACAGCAACATCTCAAGGTCAAACAAACATGGCGTTGTTAATCCAGCTCGAGTACTAACTGGTTAGCTCTTCTCAGTGAATGCCGTGACTTACCGGTTTTTACAGATGTAAATGCTCACCTTGTCTGCTGCAGTGCTTGGCTCAGTGCGCTTCAGCCTGCTGTCCTCCTCTGAAGCACCTGAAGGGTCTGGCATTTCACGTTTTTATCTGGTGCACACCGTATTCTCACCACCTCTCTGATGCCTGGGCTGTAAGTGGAAAGCAAAGTTGAAATTGTTACCTTGAGGATGTGCTGAATTAATATATAATTTTTTCTCTGCTCAGTAAACAGAAACTTAAAAACACTTTTGAAAGGATATTTTTTCTTTCTTTCTTTTTTTGTAGTTTTATTTGACAGTGGTTATTTTCCCAAGCAAGATGTACATGAAGAGGAAAAAGGAGATGTTCTTTTGTTTTGAAGACTGTTACTGATCCATTGCAACCGCCTCTATCTAATCGTTAGAGGAATTCCTGGTCTCATTAAAGCTCCTGAAGCTCCAGTACAGTGATAAGCAGCTTTATTTATAGAAAAGTGTAAATGGGTTAGGGAAGCTTAGAAGATAGAAAACCTTCCCTCTCCTCAAAAGGGCTGGTGCAGTAGGAACGCCTGTTGCTCTCTGCTTATTGCTTGAAGTTTTCTTGTGAGCAAAAAGGACAGGGTAACGTGAACTTTCTCTAAGGTCGTGTTTGAAGGTGTGAGGATGTCTGTGCAGTTACAGAGGAGTCTTCACATCAACAAACCATTATAACACATCCAGGATTTGCTTGGAAAAAAACACTGGTTTGAAATCACAGGTTTGAAAGTGTGAAGGTGTTAGGAAGTGAAATAGAATCAATGCCAATGTTGAAATACTGTTTTGACAAATTTTATTTTGTGCTGAGCAGAGCAGACTGTGTAGTGACTTCTCAGAACAGTGATTTATCAGGCATTCAGGTTCTTGCTCTTGTGTAGTTCTGGGTAATGCCTTCAGGACTCACCCATCTCTAAACAGCTTTACACGTGCTTGCAATGGAGAAGCTTGATATTTTGTGCTTATTATGTTTTACCTACTAGTGGTAACAAACATACCTGAAGGCTGTTCTGCTAGTGTTGTGAGGAATTTTTAGTCTTTTTGGAGTGAAGCTCTTAAGCTGTTACTTTTTCTGTGATTTTCCTTCCCGTGAGCGTTAATTGTTTCTTCTGAGTTTGTTACTCAAGCAGTATGAATTCTAAACTTGCTACTCAAGGATTAGATGTAAGGTTTTTGAGGAAGAAGCTTCAGAAGATACAAAAACATAATAGCTGTTCCGTGTGCTAGCTGAGGGACACAATGGTATCTGGAGTTTAAAGCTTGAGCGTAAGAAACACAATGCTTGTATTGTATATCAGACGTGCAGTATTTGCTTAAATGCCATTGGCAGGCACTCAGGATCCACAGTTGGCTCATCCAAATGTTGCTGCCAAAAACCAAGGGACTGCCAGAGCAGCTGAGCTGCGTTTGAAGCCCTCTGTCAGTTGGGGCTTCCCAGGTGGTTGGGGTGTGGGTACACAGACTGCCCCAAAGCTCGTATCTTGTTCTGAACTCCTCACCCCCTTTTTCACTGGATACTGCTGTGCGGTTTTCTGGTGACAGCGGCCTTTTGAATGAAAACACTGCCCGTTTGGTGAAGGCAAGAAATGACCCTCAGTGTGTGTAGTCCTTTGTCGGGGTTGTGCCTGTTGAGCTGTCAGCAGAAAATCTGTCTTTATTTTCCAAAATAAAAATAAAGCAGCATAGACCTATTTTACATTTAAAAAAAATATAAAAAATTCTGTGGTTAGTGTCTGGAGGATAATTTGTTTCAGGACAAAAGGCAAGAAACTGTACTAGCTAGTATACTAGCTGGATGTGTTGTCCTTCAAGGACCTACATCAAGAATTAAGCTTTTATCTGTAGTGGCCTTAACACCCCAATCCTCCCAGAATGCGTTACTGAAACTTACCTGCTGCTCCCAGGATGTGTAAGGGTACTTCTGGAGAGCAAGCGAGCCACTCTGCTATCAGTTATGTTAAACAGTGGTTGGCCTGAACTGGGTGTATTTAGCCATGCTGGTAGTGGAGCGTCTGGAACAAAAGCAAATACAACGGCTGCTCCGAAAGGAATGCCCTCTATTTGATTATGTTGGCCCACGATGTCAGAGGCAAATGTTGGTGGTATGGCAGGAGAGGTTGAACCTTCCCGCCAGCATTCAGTTCCATTTTGTTGCCGTGTGACAGATGGCAGCAGAGGGGCAGCCTGACACAATGGCGTCTGACACGGCAGTGCAGATGAAGCAAAGGTGTGTCACTGAATTCCTCCATGTGGAAAAAATGGCACCCACTGACATTCATCGATGCTTGTTGAACGTTTCTGGAGACCAAACAGTGGATGTGAGCACAGGGAGGGGAGGGTGGTGCGTTTCAGCAGTGGTGACAGCGATGTTCCAGACGGAGCAGATCTCTGGCAGGAGGTCTCCCTGCAGACTGTTCTTAGAAAAGTATTTGAATATAGCACGTTACGCTGGTGATGTGTTCCCCAGCCAGATCACCTGTCTCATGTGGGTGACTGCATATGGAGAGAATAGTTCTAAACAATTTATTCATGGTGCGTTAACCCAGTTCTTCAGGAATTGCCCCAGTTCTGATGCAAGCTATTAGATAAAGTAGAGTTCTTACCAGGCTGTTAGACCTGAAATTGAGGAGAACAAGTGAGATCATTGCAGATCTTTATAGTTTCTGACTGTCCAATGAAACTAGATTCCTTAAAAACTTTAAAAACCATTTTCAGTGCTAGGCCCCTTGCCTTCAGCCTGCTCTTCAGCTGTCTCTATGTAGACAACCATTTTGTCTAACGCCAAGCAGACCTTCTCTTGGTGCTTTTTGGAGGAGACTCCAAGGCGTGCTGCCCGTCGTGGAGGACCGGTGGCGCGGGAGAGCTCAGCAGTGCGTACAGGAGCCCAAACAGAGCACTGCGTGAGCCCTGTCCCCACACAGCAGGCCCCACTGCTCCCATCCCAAAGCACCACAGTGCATGTGGACACCCACCGAGCAGGCAGGTGTGTACACTTCAGACACTTAGATGTAGGTGTCTTACCTGAAACCAAACCTCAACCCATCCTGCTCTGTGCCTCAGTACCACCTCTGTGTCATGGTGGTAACAGCCCATCGAAGGTAGCGCAGAACACAGCACAGAATGGTTGAGGTTGGAAGGGACCTTGGAGGTCATCGGGTCCAACCACCCTGCTCAAGCAGGGCAGTAGACCAAGGTACTGCAGTCCAAAGATGTGGCATTTAAAATATTTTTAAATAATGTCTTGTTAAATTGTAATGATCTCAGTTCACAGAATAAAAACATTTAAGATTTTTTTTATTATTAGACCTGATTTTCAGAAGTGGCAGGCATTTTTAAGCTTTCAGAAAACAACAAAATCTCAGCCACCTGAGTTCCACATACGTCTGTATCACAGAGTTAATCCGAGCAGTTGGGTTGTTTCTGGGTGTAAGTTTGGGTTGTACTCTGGTGTTGCCTTAAGCTGTGCTTTTGAATTTAATCTCTCTTGTGCGATTAGAATGTTGGAAACCGAGCTGCAGCATGCAGTTCCCTATGGATTTAGCTTTAATAAGCTACATACGAAAGATGTGAGTTGGAGTAGCATTTGGAACTTAAAGAGCAGCTGCTAATCCTGTGGTATATGAGAGAAATGTCCTCCCCAGGTTCAGCAGCAGGGCCCATCACAGCGGGTCCCGTCAGGAGGACCTCACTGTGACGGACAGTGTCAGAAGCTTAACTGATCTGAACACCGAGTCCCCGCCAGGGTGAGCTGCCCCGGTTCGTGAGGACTGCGGGCAGCGGCTGTACGGGCTGCAGCAGCTCTGCCCCTATCAGATGGCCGCGGAGCTCTGCCTGTGTAATGCAGCAGAATTCACTGCTGGCTGGCCACAAGCGGTCACGCATTTCTTCCTGGAGATGTAAAGAGCGTTAATTTTGCAGGTGTAAGTTATAAAATCACAGGAATGGGTCGCTCTTCTGAATTCCTGCACATCTGCAAGACTGAAGGGTGCAGCAGTGCAATTGCAACTTTCAGAAAACTCAGGGGCCTCTGAAGATTTTAAGTACAGAAGGCATTCTGTTTATGGCTTGGATTTATTGCAGCTCTGTGATTGCTGGCTCCTGCTGGTTTCGTCTTACTGTCTCGTCTGCCTCTATCATCTTGGTTTGAAAGGGGCCATCCTGTTTTCATCAGAGTGCACATTAAAGCTCTGACTTTATTTGAGGAAAGGCAGCCAATAGCTTTGAAGTGTGTGATAATATTTTTGGTGCTGGGTGACAGTCACACTACATCGCCAGCCTCTCAGACCATCACGGGATGTTGGGAGAAGCTGTCACTGGATGTGGCTGAAGTCAGATTGCTTTATTTTCCTCTCTTATATCGCATTTTTACTACTCGTACTTGGCAAATTAAATACTGTGCCAGCTCCCTACTGCAGCTGCAGGATGTGCTCCACACTTCCTTCAAACTGTTGCATTTGCCATATATTTTGAGATCTTAATGAATTTATTAATCTTTCTGCATAATTTTGAGTGAACAGCTGCACTGTCAGTTTAGAGACAGAGAGCTCTTCCAAGAAACACAGGAGCAAATGTAGCTCTTTAAATCTGACCTCCTGTTTTTATTACTATGAAAACAGTGGATTCTAATTTAGTAGCATCTATTTTGCAGCATTGAAGAAGGAAAAAAGAAACAAGATCTTTGTGTTTTGTGTTGCTAATTTGATCAAAACTGGCAAGATGTTCCTGCCCAGGGCAACTTCTTGAGGTCTGGCTAAACAAAACCTCAGGCATATTCCAACTCCAAAGCTTTTTATTCAATTTAAAAATTGTTTTTTCTCTCCACCTGACAGCATTTTATTCAGGTCCTATAAGCCTTTTCCAAACACTCATCAGATTGGACTGCAAGAGGTTCTGTAAAGGGTTCAGGCATTAAAATGCTGCTGCTCAAGGTACAAACGGGGATTTCAGCAAGGCTCCCACAGAAGCTTGTGACAGAGATACATCCTCTGTGTTTTGCTCCTTATATTCAGCATTATATTTTATCCAATCGCAAAATCTTTCCACAGTGCCTTATGGAGAAGTATTGAGTTGGTGTTAAATCCTGGTATAAACTCGATCCGTTAAATTGTTGGCATCTTCTGGGAATAGCCAGGATGGGGGGGTTGCAGCAGGGAACGCAGTGGTACAGCTCTCTTGCCAGCAGGTCTCAGTCTCAGAAAAGAGAATGTGTTTAAGTGGTGTGCAATAGTTCAGCCACGGGCGAGGTGAGGAATGGAGATGCTAGGCTGTGGAGAGGGAGAGCTTTATTATCTTCATTGAGCAGCTCTCTTGTGTCACAGCTACCTGCTGGGGACACATGGCTTGAGGCTGTCTCTGCGTTTCATCACTGGTTCCTCTTAAACAGACGCAGCCTCAGAGGAGATCGTACCTGGTGTACAGATACAAGGTGACATCGGAGATGGGAGCATCTGGAGCAATTTGTGCAGGATCCACGATCAAAGCCCTGAAACATCTCCAGGGCACGTGAGCTTTTGGCAGAACTCATGGAGCAGAAACAAAGACTGGAATTGCAGGCTTGAGAAGGGATTTGTCAGGCTATCTGAGGCAGTGACCCACTGCACAGAAAGATAACAGCAGGTACAAGAATATGTCAAGAGATCCATGAGTTCATATTACACTTTTGACTATTCTTGCAAACTGAAAAACATTTGGCCATGGGCAATTGTTTGGCAGTTCAGAGACTTCAGCTCTAGAAAGGACATGCTTCAGTGGTACTAGAGAAGGCACCTGCAATAAAAATCAGGCTAATTCTGCACACTGCATTGCTTTTATCAAATTCCTCTGATAGAGGTTTTTAACACTAGAACAAACTTACTTTATCCAAATTGTAATTACACATTTCATGTGTGGTGCAGGTGCTTACGTAGCTGTAAGCATCTGCTTTCCAAAAAAATATGTGAAAGAATTTCTTCAAAATATAGAAAAGCAGCAAAAATGTATTAAAAATGGTTCCTAGATATCTTTTCTTTGGAGACATTCATGCTGAACAACAAGATTTTTTAGATTGATAGTGGAAGCTTCAGTTTTATTTTTCTTCATCCATCAGAGTAACCTCTCCTTTCTGTTTGTCAGACTTCCAGCCACCAGGACAGGACCCTCTATCCTAAACACTCCCAGGGACTTAAAAGCCTTTCTGTACTTTCATGTCTGCTAGGAAGTGCTTTTTTCATCAGTGGTGAGACATAAAATGAGAAGATGTTTAATTCTTTGTTCTGGTTCAGAGGCAGCAGGAAGGAAAAGGCACCTTGAGGGAGCTTTGATTCATGCTGCCTTGGTGGTTTAGGGTTGACTTTTCTTTACCTCATGGATTTTCATCTCCCATCACCTAAGCAATGCAAGATGAGGATTAAAGAGGAAAAAAATTGCAGTGTCTTTTTACACAACAATGTGGGGCCCAGCACAGGTACATGTGAGAGAAGGACTGACATTGATGAGAGCAGCCTGAACCCAAGCTGCTGACACTGATTACTCTCTGAAAAGAGTTATTAAACAGAAAAATGTCCCAGAGCAAACACGGAAAAAGCAACCCTCGTCTGCAAAGCACCAAAATGCTTGCTGGGACAGCACAAAGGGCTATAGCATCTTTAGTTCCTGCTGTGTTTTTATTCAGCATTCCTCTCATACTGCCGTGGGAGCCCTGTGCAGAAGCAGCCATGCTGATATCATGCAGGAAATTCTGCCATGTGTTAGTCCAGGTGTTCACATTTTAAAGCATTACAAAATATCTGCTTTAAGAGGTGGGAAATCAGGACAGAGCTACAGCTTCAACAGTATTACCAGACTAAATCCATATTTTCACTTAAAAGCTGTCTGTAATAAATTATGCAACTCTTGTTCTGCTTTCAGGTAATTCTCAGCCTGTTTCAACTAAATCAGATGTACTGACTTTATGGTACAATGATGTGTCTGAAATGACTTGCCCAAGTCCATTACTTGCTTTTAAATGCTAGCAGTGGCCCTGAGGCGACCTGTGACCTCAGGGCAGCAGGCTGGGAAGACAAGGCACTCATAACCCATCAGAGTGGGGTGGATCTCAACATCTTTTCCTGAGGAGTTGGCAGAAAGGCTAGGGCTAGGTGGACATGCTTCTCATCTTCTTTCTCCTTTACAGGGAGATCATCGCAGCTCTCCCAGCCCCAGCCAGAGGACTGAATGACCCTGTGGAGCTTTTCCATCCCATGACTGTCTGTAGATGTGAACAGTTTCACCACTCCCCTCAGGAGGAAACAAACCCTCCAGACTTCATCAAAGAGGAAGTCAGAGAAAGCAGCGAGTCCTTGGCCCTGAATCAGCCCAAGAAATGCATTAACCCTGAAATTCAAATAAGGAAATAAACAAAGCTACAGTCAAACTGAAACTGCCTTGAGAGAATTTAAGACCCAAGGGAATGGCATGGAGCTCCATCAGAGTAGGGTCAGGCTGGATATTAGGAAATGGTTCTTCCTGGAGAGGGTGGTAGAGCACTGGGACAGGGTCCCCAGGACAGTGGTCACAACACAAAGCCTGCCTGAGTTCATGAAGTGTTTGGACAACACTCTCAGAAATATGATTTGATTTTTGAGTGGAACCAGGAGTTGGGCTCAATGATCCTTGTGGGTGGCAACCCTACCCAAGGCAGAAGGGTTGGAACTAGATGGTCTTTAAGGTCCCTTCCAACTCAAGCCATTCTATGATTCTGTGATTTTATGATTCTCGGGGGTCCCTTCTAACTTAGGATACTCTATCACTCTATGATTCTATGATTCTAATCCACCTGGAGATAGGGTTAAGTATTTTATCAGCTTGGAAAGAGGCTGACTTGGAAATCAGCTGTTTAAAAACCCATCGAAATACAAAGGAAGGAAGTCCAGGAGTGTTTTGGTTGGACCCTGCTATGGGAGTCCCATCACAGAAATAGCACGCAAGACCTGGAGAGTCAGGCTGATTCTCTCACTCTGATGAGATCTTCCACCCTGGAAGTGGTGAATTGTCCCTTTCCTGTTGAAGTCACATTGAGTCACATGTGTCACATTGAGTCACATGTGACTTCATTGTCACTTTGTCCCAGGCAGCACTACTAGTGTCAACGTGACAGGACAATGCCAGAAAACTGATGGGCAAGTTGAATGATGGGGAGAGAAAGCTTGGGTCACTCAAATACCTACATCAGATAACAACTCCACATTCCCAATTACTCACCATCATGTCTCCTCCCCTGGCACCACTGCCTGAATATGCTGGTGGGGAATACGGCTGAGGGGCTGTGGAGTGGCATGCTGCAAGGGGAGGTAGTTGGCTGTTTAAGTATTAAGCTATGATTCATTAGCTGTGATTTTGCTTAGATCATGTACAATAAGCTGTGGCCTTACTACCTTTTGAATAGATGAATGTCAGAGAGCCCAGTACCCCTAGCACTGGCTATCCTGCATCTAAATGGTAGGATGAAACAGCATTTTGTGATGGTAACATACTACACAGTCACTCACAGATCACAGAATCACAGAATCATAGAATGAACCCCCCCCCGACACAGCTCCATGCTGCTCCCTTGGGTCCTGTAGCTGTAACCAGAGAGCAGAGATCAGCTTCTGCCCCTTCACTTCCCTCATGAGGAAGCTGTAGGCCACCATGAGGCATCCCCCTCAGCCTCCTCTTCTCTGGGCTGAAGAAACCAAGGGACCTCAGCTGCTACTCATATGTCTTGCCCTCGAGACCCTTCACCATCTTCGCAGCCCTCCTTTGGGTGCTCTCTAATAGCTTTATGTCCTTCTTATATTATGGCTGCACACACTGCTCAGAGTGAGGCTGCACCGGCACAGAGTAGAGCGGGACAAACCCCCCCCTCACCTGGCAGTGCTGAGCCTGCTGCACCCCAGGGTACAGTTGGCCCTTTTGGCTGCCAGAACACACTGCTGACTCATATTCAACTTGCTGCTGACCAGAACTCCCCAGATGCCCTTCCAGCCACTCTCAGAGATGGCCAAACCAGAATTATCCATTTTAAATGGTTCTATGATGTGTGCAGTGTGGATGGTACAAAAAGTAATGGGCTTAACTTTCCAACCAAGAAGACTAAGCACTCCTGAAAACTTTCCAGTAATACATATAATGGATGATTGTTGAGGGATACTAGGTCTCCACCTACAATGTATTTTTAATGACTGATTTAATTATGTTTGATCTTGCATTGGAGCAATGGCAGCTCCAGAAGCACTTTCTAGAAATAACTCCTATGTTCTGCAGAGGTAGAAAGCTGACACAACTTGCTCAATGCCCTTGAGACACACTGTGTCTGATAGCAGCAAACTAGCAGAGCAGGATTAGAGCCCGGGATTGTCTGACACCCAGCTGTGAGCTCAGCTCTCCATGTGATCCATGGGATTCATCGCAGCGGGAATTTGAGACCAGGAGCCAGTGGCACAGCAGGGTGATGCAGGCTGTTCAGCTGTGCCAGGTTATCAACATCCAGAGTTCTGTTGTCACAGCGATCACAAAGAGCCTAAGGGTACAGATCCAGAAGAATGTAAGCCAAACGCATACTGTCCAGATGCCATCATCTCTGTTTCTGGCCAGAGATTCTCCTCACCTCCCTGCACCAATAGTGCAGCACTGAACCTGCAGCGAGAAGTTTGGGGAATCAAACCAGCAGAACAGTGTTCCTTTTTGTTTGATTTGTTGTTTTTTTCTTCTAGGTTAGTTTCGTGTTTGTTTAGTTCCCCTAAGTAATTGCAGAGAGATACAAAAATGCACAACTAGGCAGGCAAACAGGGATCACCACAGTGCCAATGCAGAACTGCAAAATTCTCCTGGGGAAGCTCTGGCTGGTGCTGCACCAAAAATCCAACAGTTAGGGTATTTGCAGTGGCTGGAACTCAATTAGACTATTTTTGATCTCTTTAAGGAAATTGAAATTGAGATCATGAGTAACTAGACAGAAGTTAAGCCTGTCATGAGATGCAGTCTACAGAGTCCACTGGGGACAAATGAGACAAATGAAAGTCAAGTAACATTGCCCAGCCACTCACCCAAACCTGTGTAGTAAACCTGGATGAAAGGCAGAAAACTTTGCACTGGCTGAGTGCTGCCTGTGCAGTCATGCACCTTTTGGACCAGCGTTGCTGTCTGTCTCATTGGTTTACAAGATGGGCAGCATTTGCTTGTATCTGCCTGCTCTACACAACCAAGACCAGCCCGCTATGGTAAGTGAAGATGGAAAGCTGGGGTTTGGCGGAAGTGTTCAACAGTGTTTGAAACATGAGCCCTGTTGCCTTCCAACTTGTTTGTGAAACACAGGAGCATATGCACATATCACAAATTTAAAGAGCAGTAAACTGAGACCTAGCAAGAAGAGCGATCCGACTTTGTGTACACATAAACACTTCCTTCAGGTGCCTGTGAAATTCACTGCTAGACATGCAGCTCATTTACAGGCCTGAAAAACATTCATTGGTATGTTAGTAAGCAAAATAAAGCGTAGCTCTAAACGTTTCTCAGATAAATCCCTGGAAAGAAAAACCCAATAAATATTTAGCCCTTTTCGGGTGGATTGACCTATTACTTTCATAAGAATGTCATAATGGGTACAGAAGAGAAAAATTTCTGGTCTATGAAATTGAAACTTTGGACATCTCCTGCACAAGAAATGTAGTCTGATGGATATATAAATTCCTTCCTACAAGCCGCAAGCAGGTTATCCTTGCTGAGTCTTGTGAAATGATCTCTTAGGCCTCTCCTGGGAAACAGCCCCAGTGTATTCTCCCCAAGCTGGATGAGTGATCCTGACTGTCCTCTCAGTTCTCTGGATGTCTGTTTATTAGGCGGCTAAATCACAGAAATTGTGTGTCTTCCTTTTGACAATGCTTTTGTACAGCTGTCTCACCCTTGGGGTTCCTCATGGATTTCTTGACCTTCATTTACAAAATTTCCTGCACTTGGTCATGGGCTGTGCTTCTCTTACTGTTTACACTGACACTAATCCTATTCACACAGGTATTCAGCCAGTCAAAACAAAACCATTAGCTTAAAGGAAATTTAAAAAGTAAAAATGTTACATCTTGTAGATCCTGATATCTGGAGATTTTGGAGCAAATTTCAGTCTGTGTGATCATAACCTTACAAGAGAATGAGGCAAATCAATCTCCAAGGCAAAGCAGAGGCACAAGAAATTAAGGAACTTACTCAAGACTACACAAATAGCAGAAGCACAGCCCAGGACATAACCCCCAGTCTTGGCTCTGAGAAACATGTTCTGGCTCTTACCTAGGCTCACTGAGAATTTTTTCTCTGACAATATTTTATAGATAAGCAAGTTTTCATGTGTTAGAGATCTGTAGAAAATGATTCACTTGTGCTATTAAAAAGGCTTATTAAAATTCATATTCATTTTAAACTGAAAAGGTAAAATGCTTCAGATAGAAATAAATACACCTGACAGGCAGACTGTTGCCATGGTTTCAGTGAGGGCAGAACTTTCGCATATTTTCATTTCTCTTTTGGACTGATCCATCTTTTCCACACAGAATGGTTACACCAGCTGCTGCACAGCTGTTGGTGGTATTTGCCACCACCTTCACGAAAATAAAGCCCCTTAACTGCTTTGCACTAGCTGCAGTTCATTCCTTCACCTCCAAATCTCAGTGCAAGGCTGCATCCTCCCTGACTGTGATGCACCTTTATGCTCACACACCCATCAGCCACAGAAAGCTGGGGCAC
Source organism: Penelope pileata (assembly GCA_013396635.1). NCBI lineage: Eukaryota > Metazoa > Chordata > Aves > Galliformes > Cracidae > Penelope > Penelope pileata. The sequence continues at coordinate 931,031 of WBMW01001199.1, read as the reverse complement.
AGTGCAGACGCAGTGGCACCGGCCAGTCCATGACAGGAGACTCACTGCCACAGCAAACCTCTCCAGTAGACCAGTGACATAATCCAAACTCATAGCTTCAGCTTAGTGCTTTGCTTGCAGCGCAGCCAGCTTGCAGTCCCTGTCCTTCATGGCTCTGGGTCTTGGCTTGGGTGACAGCATGGGGAAGCCCAAGTCCCACTCAAAAGGTGGGATTGTGAGAGGTCCTCCTCAGATGCCAAAGGCCTTTCTTGGCTAGCAGCTACTGAAAATGATTCCTCTGTACTTCTGAGAGCAAGACAATCATCTGACAAAATTACTAAAGTACTGTAAAAATCACATTCAAAATCAGAAACTCTTTTGCAAACTTTTGCATAACCAAAAAAGAAAAATATCTCGTGCTGCATGTATGAAAGCAGCTGCTCCAAATCACCAGCTGCTTCCAAAGAGCAGCTTCTCAGCAATGGTTACAGGCACACAATTTAATTTCCGAGCAAGGCTTAGTCTTTTGGTTGCAGGTTTCCTCCTTGTGTGTAAGCCACCAGTATCACTGCCCTATTCAAGAACTTAACATTCAAAATGAAGACGTTAAGCTAGCAAGTCAAAGGAAACTTGTTGTAATGCTAGATGAATGCATCTAAAAATGAATTCTGTCTTAAACACAGGGTCTTGGAAACAAAGATCTATCAGACAAAAACAGTGTGTGTATAGTGCTGGACTTACCAATTTGTGAACCAGATTTTCTCCCTCTTGCATTTGGCTCCTGTTGGTATCAAGCATAGACAGTATTAAGCCAGCAGTTAGTGAAAGATGTTGGCTTCCATGTAAGAATCTTTTTATAAAGCCGTACCTGACTTGCACATGTTTGAAAATAAAGCATCTTATTGCAAATTGTAGGAGCTTTTTTACAGCTTTCACCACAATTATAGTCTGCAGACCTTGTGGAGTTATCACATTTAATAGCATTAAAATAACAATGGCAGGACCTTCTGTGTCACCAGCTTGAAGCATCTGCTACTGAAAGTACCATACCACACTATCCTTTTCATGAGCTTCTTGCATTATTTTAATGTCAAATTTGCCCATTCTTTTTTAATGAGAAAGCTCTTTTAACAACCCTTATGTTCTATTAGGAAAGTTCTTCTAATTTCTAATCCAAATGTAGCTGGGCACGGTTTTTATGTATTGTTTTTCTACTGCTAACAGCATTCTGTAGCTGAACAGCTCTTTCCCTTTTGCAGTATTTATAGACATGAGCTGAAATCCTTTTGAGCCTTTGTTTGGCTAGACTGAGCCCACCACCTGTTCTCATTTCTTCTCATCGGATAGCTTCTTCAACTTCCCAATTATCCTAGCCATTTTCTGCCTCACTTCCAATTCAAAACAATTTGTCATGACTATTAGTTACCAGAATTGTACACGCTCTCCCAGATGATATTTCACTTAGGCTTGCACCCAGGAATAGTTCTTGGATCTACATCTCCCATTACAGCCACCAACTGCAGGTACTTTAAGGTAGCTAGGAGTCATTCTCTCATCAACCTACAGAAAAGTTTTCTCTTTTGGCTGTGGAGCTGCTCTATCTTAATCATTACTTTCATATATCTGATGAAATTCTGAGGAAACCATCTGAGTTGGGGAGTGGATGGAAATCTTGAATACTCACAGCTTCTGTGCTGGAGGCAGCTGGTGTGCAGGTGAGGGAGGATCCTTGGCAATAATCTCCTGCTCCCCTTTGCCTTGCAGCCTCCCAAGTCCCAGGACATCCATCCTCCTAACAAATTTTGCTGCAATTGTGCCGCATAAGCTCCTCTGGCTTCCCAGCTGCACGTAGCACAGACTCAGCCTCCACAAATGTAGGTGGCTTCACCCAGAGGGAGGTTTGTTGGCCACCTGCCCTGCTCAGTGGGAAGGAGGCACCTCTGTGGGGCCGGGGAGGTGAGCACAGTGTGTTGTTGGACCAGCACATCTACCCCTAGCTGAGTCCCACAGCTGCAAAGGAACATGGGCTGCTACCCAAAACCTTTAACAAGGGGCTCAGCAGGAGGGCAGAAAGTTTCAGAAGACATGGAAACAGAATCTCTTGGACTTCTTCAAATTTCTTCTCCTTCTATAAGCTCAGATACTTCCCCAGATGATAAGGCACAAACTGAAGGACTGCATTTACAGGTAAAAAGTGAAGCTCTGATTTTTCTGGATCTTCAGTAGGTCAGTTCTTCTGCAGTGTTTTATGGCATGGATGCTCACATGCAAACAAATTACAGGAAAGAGCCACAGCATGAGGCTGCAGCAGAGGGGGTGCGTGCTGGTTGGTGTAGGCAGAGCATGGGGCCTTGCAGGGCAGCACAGCTCCAACCACCATGCAGTGCTACTGCCCTTTGCCTGCTCCTGGGCAGCCAGGTGACAGATCACCTTTGTGTCATGTGGTGCAGAGCAGCTGTGGGGCAACAGAGGGACCCAGGGTCAGTCTCAACCGCCGCATGAAGCTTCTGTTGCCTGTGTAGTCCCCCTCTCACTCATCTGCCTGTATCTGAGGGAGCACTCACAGGAGAGTGAACAGGGGAGGCAAGTTTTGGGTTTTATCTTCATCAGAAAGCTACAGTGTTTCTGCTTTTCAGGAAGCTGGCCATTTCTGCCATTCATGATGAGATAAAGCTCTAATAACGCTTAGGCTGTACCTAAAGACACTCTAACCTGTTGTCTTCCTCTGCCTCTTCACCCCTCTAGTGACAGCAAGCACTCGGTTATCCTTTGCAGCTCTTCTATTGCTGACCAATTCATTTTGAGAGACTTCAGTGTGTGTGCTTTCTCCGACTGGTCTTTGACAGAGTGGACAGGGAATCCTTTGAGGGATTCCTGCTTCCCAGGGCCTCTTTGTTGAGTCACTCAGCCCTAATGAAGGCACAGGAATGTGCAGGAGCTGACCTAGGACATACTTTCCATATAGGCCAAACAAAAGGCAGCCAAGCCTTCAAAGGAGGTAGCTTTCCTCCCTGTGACTGAAAGGAAGGGTGTAGAGAGTGAAGTGAGTTTGTCAGCAGGCCCCAGGCCCCAGGGAGATGCACAACTGCAGGGATGTTTGCGCCCTTGTGAGCTGAAACTCAGTAGGTGCACAACTTGGCATCCCTCCACTCCTGGCTCACGCTGAACTGGGAGGCGGCACCGTATCTCCCAGAGCAGTGCTGTGTGCTTGTCATATGGTGCCCACTCACCTATTTGAGAAGAAAACAAATGGCTTCTTGGAAACTGCTTGTGCCCCTGAGCAGAGCAGGGCACAGGACTGCCACCCACCCAGGCACAGAAGGGGCTGCCTTCCTCTTCAGCGGGGCATCAAATGTTAACAAGGTGTTTTTAGGGCCCCTGCCTCATATCTCTGCTAGGAGACAGGCTTTGAAATGCCTCCAAGTGAAAGTGCTGTGAAGTTTATGTAGGCAGAAGGTAATTACCCAGATTAGAATTTGGCCAGGACACAGAACTGACACTTCATGAAGGAGTGTGCCACAGGAGCTTAAATAACCACAAGCGATCGGCGCTTCCGTGACTTTACATTTTAGCTGAAACGCTAATCTCCATCAGTGGAGAGGTGATGGAGACAGGGCTGATGAGCAAGGTGTCAGCAACTGCAGGCTGCAGCTTGGACTCAATCTTTGTAAGGTCTGTGTCCATTTCTCTTCCTCTTCTTGAATATGTGAGCTATAAAGAAGTAACTGAAACAGCTGTTACTGACCTGAAAGTTGAATTCTACCTTCCTTTATTTTTTCTTTTTCTAAGTTTCCTTCTTCAGCATTTTTCTCTTTCCTCATCTGCCACTTTTCAGTATTTCTCTGTATTGTTTTCCTTTTCAATACCAGTTTTCACTTCCTATACAATTACTTTCCTCACTTCTCTCTCTTCCCTTGAAGTCTTCTTTTTTCATATTTACTTGTCTTCCTCCAAATCCTCTCCATTGTGCTTTCCCTGAGTTCTCTATCTTTCATTGCCCCTTGGAACTACTTAGTTGCTTCTGTCATTTGATTAAACATTTTGTTGCTTCTCATCCTCTAAAAAGCTGTCTGAGGTTGCAGGTCTCCTCCTGACCATGACTGCATTCCAGCATTGCTTCCATCCTCAAAAGATCCCAAGCTCCAGTTTCTGTTTGGTCATGAGAGACAAACCACAGATTGGTTTTTATGCTACGGGAGACCATGCCATTATAAAGGCAGCTAAAGACTAGTTGTAAGTACCATATTTGCTGTGATAGCAGGTTTTGAGCTTGAGACAAGAGGAAAAACGTTGGGAAGTGTTTCAGTTGGTTATACTTCGCTTTTGGTTGATTCTACTCAGCAACTACCAAAGCAAAGAAATTTAAAATAGAAAACATATCTTCATTATTTTCTTGCTGTAACAGTAACTTTCCTGGCAATTCACTAATGCATCCCTTCTCTGTTACACTTCATTGCCCTCATTTTGGGGAAATCTGTCTGGTGAATATTTCCAGACACAGTTTTACCTGTACTTTTTCAGAACCACTGCAGTGTTGGTTAACCATAAATAATTACTTCTCTTTGGTGCGTTTTCATGTAAAAGAAATACTAATTCTGTTATTTATTGCTGCAATAAGTAAACTAATTAATATTTAGTTGTTTCTCAAAAACCTATATGTCTTCTTGACCTTCAACATCTTGGCTGCTGCTTGGTTTTCTTCTTGTTATCTCGGCCTTCATAACAGCTGAAGAACCCAGAACCATAACTAATTGGGCAGAGCAGGACTGCCTACTACTACACAAAGAAGGGCTACTCATGCCATTGCGTGTGATGAGATACCTCCAGCTGTGCGTCTCCAAATCATGTTGGCTCTGCTTCCACCATATCATACTGACAATTCACACCCAGCTGGTTGCTCAACTTGTATCGTATGAAAGTCCTTTTCCACCTGAATGCTACTCTGCTCTTCAAGTTTCTGTCTGACAATGTCTGCTCTGGGCTTGGCTCTGCTTGGATACAGTAGTTTGCACTTGTACAAAATGGCTTTCAGTTGAATAGTTCTGCTGTACCTTAAAATATCCAAAATAATTTTAAACCCTAAGTCAACATGAACTGCAGCTCTGTTGATCACCCACTCTTCCTTTTCTGTTAGGTCAAAGTTTAGGACCTGGTACACAACACCAGTGGCCTGACACAGCCTCCTGCTTGATTTGAGTTGTATACAGCCTTATGAACCACTGTCTTTTCTGTGTCAGTATGAAACCAAATACAGGCTCAGGTACAATTCTCCAAACAAGCTTGATGGCTGTAGCTGAGAAAGATCTCAGGTACTCTCCTGGGAGAAGTTCCTAACGTTCATGAATTTGAAACAAACATCTGGCAAGTTTTCACGCACAAAAAATCAGGACTGTGTTTCTGGTTAAAAGCTTCAAACTGTATTTATTGTAAATTCATGGAAAAAAAAGGAGGAAGAAACCAGAGGTTGGTAAACTATTACAAGTCATTGTGAAGAACTTGTCCTATCTGATTTGCAATCAGATATTGAAAAGAATATCTAAATAAGCAGCAATTTCTCAATAGAAATCTCATTAAATAAAAAAGAAAATTATTTCCATATTTACAGATTATAAAGCAAATGTATCCTTAAAGCATTGTTTAGTAGTTAGTGGGTTTATTTCTTTGAAAAGAAAACAGAAATGGTTTGAATCTAAGAGAGTACTTCAGAAGCAGCTTGCTGCAGTCTTTTATCACTGGTGAACAGCCCAACAGCCTTTCCTTGACCGCTGCAGTGCTCTGATTCTTCTGTCATTCAGGCTTTCACCGAAGGGCTTCTGGTACCTCCACCTACAAAATGGGGAGTGGGGGAATCTCATTACATTTGCTGTACAGTCTGTATATCAAAATTCCTTCCTGCATTGCAGGCACTCTCCCAAGCTCCCTCTGCTAATCATCATCTCCTGTAACAAGCCCGAACCTAGGAAAGTAAGCCACTTTCTGTCAGAGTCTCAATTAAATAGAAATCAGTGGGCTGAGAAAAGCCTAATCAGAGGAAAATGTCCTCTCAAGTATTTTATGTTCACATTTCTAGGAATGTTTTTATTACATATCTTTGTACTAAAACTAATTGAGCTTGTGCTATAGCTGAGCCATGATCAGTTACTGAAATAAGATCTCTTACTTACCCGCCTTAATTGTTTTATGCTGCTTGCTCGAATCGCTTCCATAAGGTCATCATGGAGAGACCTTTGTGGGGTGGAGGGTCTGGTGGAGGGTCGTGAACCTTCTTCTGATTTTCCGTCTGAGACTGATTTTAGAGAATCTTTAATTTCTTTCAATATACTGTTCTCATGTTTTTTGCTTTTTTTGCCTTTTTTCTTTTTCTGTCCATTCTGTAAGGCTTTTTTTGAGCTTTCTTGCTGTTTGATAACTTCAGCTATATTCCTGGTTGGTGCCTTCTTCTCTGGAACAACAGGGGGAGGAGGAGGAGGTGGCGGTGGCGGGGGGGGAGGAGGAGGAGGGGGGGGAGGAGCTGGAGGCTGACTTTTTGCTGGCACTGCTTTCCTTGGGAGCTTTGGAGAGGCCCAAGGTGATGTATATGGCGAGGAACGAGGAGTGCCTTTCTGCAAGACTTTGGTCTTTGGATTGATGGCTCCATCACAACTTGACTCTTGTTGCCGTTGCTCCTGCATACGCTTCTGCCTTTGTTTATCCATATTTCTTGTTAGGATACTTGTCATGCTCATTCTTGGGCCAGCAAGGTCAAAGTGGTACCCCAGCTTGACCAGAGTGGTGTTCTCTTTCAACAGTTTGACTATGTCCATTTCCACCTGGCTGCCCATGATATGCCTCTGGTTGTGGAACCGTAACTCTGTTAGAACCTTGTTGTGCTGCAAAGCTCTCATGATGGCCAGTACTCCTTTTCCTGTGATAAAATTTGACTCGATATTCAGACTAGTGATATGCTGATTTACTTTTAACATACCAGCAATAGCTATTGCGACGTTGTCATCAGCATGTGTGTTAGCCAAGCTGAATGACTTAACTACAGTATTGTCCCTCAGGGCTTGAGAAAATTGTATAAGCATTTGCGAAGTGATATTTTCAATGTTATTTAGATTGACTTCTGTGGTGTCAGGGTCATTGCTCCGAACTTTTTCCAATGCATCCTCAATAACTGTTGGATTTCCACATGGGTGGATGGCACTGCTTTTAAAGCTCAGATTTTCGGTGTCTTTCCCATCATGGCCATTGAGCAAGTTATCACTGTTCTTCGTGCTGCTACACTTCTTATGTCTAACGTGGTCAGAACTCCTCCCACCCTCACAATTCATGGGTCTTTCACTACCTGCAGAATATTGCTTTTCCTCATCCTCATCGTCACTATCATCCTCCTCATCTTCCTCCTCCTCTTCTTCCTCTTCATCATCCTCTTCAGTATATGCCTCCTCAGACACTTCACTATTGCTTTCTGTGAAACACTCTGCTTGAATGTCTTCTGAATTGTCGTCTTCTTGCTCTGAATCCTGAACAGGAATGCAGGTGTGGGTGTTAAACACAATTGCAGTAAGATAACTACTGCCTTTTCTGTGCAAAACCAATTATTTTGAAACTATGTAACTTAACGCTCAAAGCTAAAAATAAATCCCCAGAAACAATGACAGTTAAGGGAGTAGAAAAACTATTTCAGCACCTAACACCTTTTTATCATTATTTCTCTCTTTTTCTTTAGAAAACAGATGATGAGTCCAAATTGGATTAGTTTTACTGATGTCAAAGATTTCTACCAAGAGAAAACTTCATACAAGGTATTGTGATATGGATAAACTTCATGCTTTCTGTGAGGTGGCATGTCTACAAGAGGCTATTAATTGGATTTAGATGCGTCCTTGCCAGCAGAAACACAAGACTACAATTTCAGAATGGACATGATCTGTGAGCAACAAGTTTCTTGATTTCATAAAGATTAGACAGCTGCATCAATGCTCACTCTCCCTTGCACACATTATCCAAAAAGCTAAAGAATGACTTAGAATACAAATAGTATCTGCATGTGTAAACATGGATGTTGATATGCAAAATAATATAGAATTACGGGAGTTACACAGAAAATGCTCTGTATGTACTAAAGTTCTATATACTTTTCAAAGCTACTTGTGAAGAAAAGATTCACATTCCCACAGCTAACAAGCAGCCAGGTCAATAAGCCCCAAATCACTTCATGTTTGCCAAGAGATAAGACACTGCTCCCCAACAGCTGTCACAGGTCAGCTGCAATACTGCAATGTGTTATAACTCATTGCCCAAGAAATCATTTTTTTTCTAAACTCCAACGTTATTTTAGTCTGTTTTGCGGACACCAAAATGTCAGCTTTGGATCCACTCCTCGAAAGTTCTGCCAGGTGCCCTTAGCAGTTTTGGTGGCAGAGGACAGTTCTTCACGTGCAGGAGCAGTAAGGGCTGCACCCCAGGAAAACCCCCATTGCCGTGTGGAGGACTCCAGAAGCTCAGCATTGTTGCATGGGCCGCGACTGAGCCCTCAAGCTATGACCAGCCCTCAAGCTCTTGCCCAGAAAGATCTCTGGTGTCCTTTTTAGTCTACTGGACAAGCCATAGTGTAAGCCTTTTTACTTACGTTTGTAAATGTTAACAAAATTTTAGAGGAATTATGAACCGCTTTACCAACATTCATATTTTCATAGTTAAGTTTTTGTAAAATAGTAAAGGGAGAGTGGGTATACTCTGTGGATACACAGTGACTGGGCTTTGTGCTTCTGGAACAAAATTGTTACTAATGTGGTAGCTGATTTTTAGAAATCATGGGCAGCTTTAAGTTTGCTTAATTATCTGGTTCTGAAAACACAGGAAAAGTTAAAATAATAGTAATGACAGATTGCATGGCATTGTTTCATGACCTTGAGCAGACTTCTGTGTTGAGAAACATGCAAAACATACAGCACTTGTAATGTTCACAGAAATTTGATTCAAATGAAATAGGACATCAAACTGGACCAACTCGCCATCCCTGAGAGTTCAGCACATGGAGGGCTGCAGGAGCTGACCCCACTGCTCTGCAGATTCTTGGCAGGAAGGCACTCCACTGCATATAGAAATGGCTGTGTTTATGCTAAGTTTATTATGGCACTGAGATTGTATCCACAGCTTCTGCACATGTATGCAGCCTTTTAAAAGCTGAGCACACCCGTTATCCTGGAAACCATCTGTACTGATATACTTTTATCTACCCAGACATATACACTAAAGCCTTCAACACAGCTGCATATGAGCAGAAACTTGTGCCTCTGAATGGTCTGCTAATATATCTTGATGACGCTGGATTAATAACTAAAAAAATACTTGATGTTTTGAGTGGCATTTCTGGGGATAAAGGAGGAATTTATTTTTCCATCACATACACTGTCAGATGATGTATCTCATAGTAATCTGAAAAACCTATGGAGGCATGCCCTTGTACTGTGGCAGCATTTCAGCAAAGAACTGCTGCCAGCAGCCAGCATGGCTTCATCTTACTTCATGGCAGCAACTCGATGAAAAGTCATGCCTGAGATAGTCAATACAAAGAGATAAATACCTCTGGAGGGCAAGGCATTCACCCTAAAAGGCTATCTACAGGATGTTTGCCTTCTGAAGGGGCTGATGTCTCACCACTAACTATAGAAAGAGCACAAATAGCTATCTTAAACAATGTGTCTGATTTTCATACAGTTGAGGGCAAGGAGATTGCTTTCAAGAAACTCAGAGGGTGTTTTCTTATTGTTTTCAGTGAAGAGAGCATTTGTGCCTTCTATACCAATGGGTGAGCATTTTCCTATTTATGGAGACATTAGGAAATTCACTTCTCAGATCTGAAAGTATAAAGGCTTTTCCAAGTACTTTAAGGTTTAGCCACTACCCATTGTTGATGCTGTGCAGACACAGAAAACCTTTGTAAGACACAGAACAAGACCTATTCAGAAAGCTTTTGGAAGCACCCAGGTTTCAAGTTCCAGGCTCAGCTGAAAAAAACATTAATCTCACCATTCCCTTCCTAGGACCTGACAAACAAGGAGTGAAGCCCACATCTGCAAGCTGATACTAATGGTCTGATGACAGCTAGTGCTCTGTGTGCTTGCTTGCAAAGACACTACAGCCCCATTCACTCGCAGGAAAGAACACTTAAAGAAACACTTAAGGAAATCGTGACTATTATTATTGCAAGCTAATTTAAATCCAAGTGATTTTTCTCTAAGAGAATATTTTATCTAATATACTAACCGTAATTATTTCCTTGCAAATGAACTGAACTCCTGAATCAAGGCTGTTAGAATTTCAGAGTCCAGTTTTGCCTTCTTTATCTTTTACGGTATTGTTTTTTATTTAAACATAAGAAAACATGTACTTATAAGTCTAGAATGTGGTATGGAGCAGTGCTTAAAAATAAAAAAGTTACATCCCCAAGTCCTTGCTTTGCTTTGAAATTACATGGAGCCTTTATGAGGACAAAAGTTGCTTTTTGAAAGAGCTCAGGCTCACAGACTGTTTCTGCAAGGGCTCAGAGGATGCCAGTATGAACATTAGCTTAGGCTGAGAGTGCTCATCACTTGCTATGACTGAGTCCTAGTTGGACCGTTCATTTGTAGCTCATGAACCAGCATTTATTACAACAATTTTTATTTGGGGGGACAAACTGCCTGACAAGCAGTAGGTTGCTCTTTGGGGAATACAGGTAAGTGTCTGACTGATTACCCTGCTCCAGGCCAACTTTTGGATAACTTACAGAGACCCTTTGACAACTGCTGCCAGCAGACTCCAGAGCCAAGGATCCACAGGAGCACCAAGGCATGAAAATCCTGCTACCTGCAATGCAGCTTCCTTCCAGCAAGCGTGAAGCCTCTCAACCACTTACTCAACTTCTGACATGCTATGTACTCAAAATCCTCATCCTGGTGTGCTTTCCAGGAGTCAAGGTAGGTAGATAGATTTGAAAAAGCAATTTATTAGGCTTTAAAGAAAATGAAAAGTTAAACGAAAGTCCACATCACTAATCTGGCAATAATTTTTAACCTGTCTCTTAAAATTGTACTTCTGCCATTTTTTTAATCGCTGCCAATATTATTTACAGGATTTTCTTCTGTTCTCAGCTAAGATTCTAATGTACTTCTAGAGAGGGTGCAAGAACTCCCTGAGCTAACACACAGCGCTTTAGCAGACACAAACATATCGCTGACAATATCCATAACAATGCTACAAGAGACAGAAACAAAATAAAAACTGTGATGAGATCACGCCAGGGAGGAACAAGCCCTAATATTTCCTGGAAACGGAACACCTTGGTGTCTTACCTTCTCACAAGCACCCAGCCTCTCTTTCTCCAAGAGCTTTTTGGTCTCCCTCTCCCAGTAGGCCATCAGCGCTTCCCTGCTGAATGTCCCGGTGGGTGTTTTCTCTGTCAGACTCTTTTGACGTTGTCCTACGGGAAGGTTGCGGTCAGGCTCGATGTCCTCCAGCTCCCGCTCCAGCTCCTTCAGCTCCTCTTCTGTGAGAGAAGCGAGGAGCTCATCCTCGTCAATGTCCTCATATTTGCTAAGCTCTCTTCTGTAGCCAAAGGTAGACATGGTCCCGTTTGGTCAGGCTGGTACAAACCTGGAAGGATCAGGCATTCACAAGGGCTAGATCGAGCACGCCGTATCTCGTTTGGTCAGCAACTGTTTCCCTGAGTAGCTGAGGCACCCTTTTAAGAGTAATCACCGGGGGCTTACGACAATGCGCGGAGGGATGAAAGCATGCTCCGTTTTAAGCATCAGACGTCAGCTAGACATCTGAACAGAAAGAATGTCCCACCACTGGTGTTTGCAGGTCCCTGGAAGAGGGGATTACTGAGACAGTGACCATTGCCTTATTTAGAGCAGCGGGCTCGTGGGAGGGCCCCTGCCTCGGGGAGGGGGGAGGAGAAAACCACTGCCAGCCTCGCGTTGGCCTCATCCTTAACAACAAGAGGAAAGAGCAGTGAAAATCCACATAATCCCAGGCTGCCACAGGCTGGGAGCGGAACGGCCTCATCGAAGCCCAGAGGGGCCCCACGGCCTTGCACGGCTTTCTGGTGGCACTGTCATCGTGGCGAGGTGTCAGCAAGAGGCTGCCAGCGGCGGGACGGTGGCTGGAGAAGGGGAGAAGGTCGGCAGGCCCACGCCTCACCTGCCAACACCACTCGGCAGGATTGTCGGTCAATTCGCCTTGCTCCGGGGTGATGGGGGGGTCAACTTGTTCCTTTGCAGCTGGTGCCAGATGTTGTTCGGGTGGAGGACTGCGTGCTGTGGGATCCCTATTAGAGGAAGCAGCTCTGGCTTCGTTAGATTTGACAGACCCTAGCAAATGAAGGCCTCTAGCGGGCATTCTAGTTAACAGCTGTGGCTTGCTGGAGCTGACAGATGGCAGCTGGAGAGCACCCTCAAATTCATATAAGTATTCATGTGTGTATATATATGTAAATTTCTCCTATATAGATACATGATAATTTTCACACATGCAAACATAAATATATGGGAACGATGTACATATATGTACATCATCATGTCTTCTAACAACTACTGTATTATTCTGACATTATTTTTAGAAAAAGGTATCTTCCAATACAAGGAACCACACAATGAACGCTTAAACTTCCCACTGTTGTTTTTATTAACATTAAATGATGGTAAACAAGCAAGGTTTTCTGAAACATCCAGTCCAGCACAATCTGCAAACCAGTGCTCTGAGAGAGACAAAGAGAGGAAGAGAAAAAGACAGTGAAAAAGTTGGTTTTGGTACAAGGAAGTAGGAAAATATCTATAATGATAAACGTTAACCTTACAAAATGATAAAATACAGTGTTTTTATTTTTAGTTGGTAAAGTCAGTATTTAATGGAAATGTAAATGAAAATAATTTGAACTATGTTATTGTTCAGCATTACCTCCTTTTGGTTAGTGTGGATTGGGCACTAGAACTGATGCATGTTTAGCCAGATTGTTCATTCAGTGTAATTATTATTCATATTGCTTTACTGACAATAGAGAGGGGAGAATGCACGATTTCCATGAACAGAGTTGGTAAACAAATTACATATTTCCTTCAGCCGTTTTTCTATATGAACTTCATGCAGCTTAGCTTGCTCAATAAGTAGGATGAAAGTTTAGAAGCTCTGGTTTTCCTAACATAGGAAGAACATTCATAAACCAGACTAAAAAATATTGTGCATTTGTAATCAGGTTAAATATATATTTGCATGTCATTTGTATTGACCAAATCTTTGCATGAAATAAAAATAAGGAAGTGGCAAAATAATTTGGCTGTGGAGCTAAGCGTGTTACCTTCATGGTATACAATATTGTAATGATTATAAAACATACTGGTTCACCTCTGTCTAAACAAGACAGTGGGTGAGTACAAGTTCTGCCTACTCTTGCAGCTGTACTAGCAGAACCAATACTTAGACCAAACTCTGCAAAATGGCAAAAACAAAAAGTTCTTTTTTTCTTTTGATTTTGTATTGTGGACACTGAAGCTGGCGTTGAACATGTATGTCAGAACTCCAACCAACTTTATTTCTTCACTTTGTCTATGACAGTGGTTCACTTTGTTTTCATTGGATTTGGTCAGAGAAACAGGAAAATAAAATTATCTTTCTTGAGAAGATTTCTGCAGACAACATTTTATTGCAAACATTTTTGATGGTGTTGGCTAAAACATTTATACCGGACAGACCTTCTGTTGGAAAATGCTTTTAGAAATGGCCTATATTTTATCAGTAGTGATGTACATATTGACATGTACAACACTGATATGTACAATATTAAACGCAAAGCATACTGCAAAAATATCAGATACAAAAAAGTTTGGAAGTCTTAGAATTTTCCTATGTTGAGAGTCCATAATACAAGGTACACACATACAGCTACCTGAATTGTCTGTTCAATGCATTCTAGCTAGAATTCTGATTTTGCAAACTCAAAGGAACTTCAAAAAGTTACATGTGTTTCTCACTTTTAAAATAATGTTCCAAATAATAATCATTCCAGCCCTTCACAGCAATATAAACATTACCTTCAACCTTCTACTCCTTGTAGACACATGATAATATATTGGAACAGTGATGGTATTTTTCTGTTTACAAAAATCTCATTATATCTATTCTAGGCCTGAGATAACAGAATTTAAAGATGTTGCAAAATATGGATATGCTTTTTTATTGCAAAGGTCTCTCCAGAAGTGAGGGGAGACTGGCGTTGTTAGGTGAGTTTATGAGAGATTTGGGTCCTTTCTTAAATCTGCACGACACTCATGATAATTTAGGACCGATTTATAAAAAAATGATGCTAAAACTGTAAAGACAAGTACTCACAGACCAGAAAATGCAGGGATTATATTCATCCTTGCATGCTGATAAACATGGAAACTCAGTCCTCAACTCCATAATTCTGCAATCATATGCTTCAGTCCTGGACCCATGAGTCCTAGGACCCTTACTGTCATTCAGTGTGCAGGAGAGAGCACACGTATTGAAAAAACAGCTCTTCGACATTTTTATCTTGCCCTTGTTCTTTGGTGTATCAAGATTACTAATGACTTTGTCTGCGTAGCAACCCTTTCAGAAGAGGTGGTAGCGTTATCCCCACTGTAAGGAGGAAGAGTAAGATCAAAACTAGCCACTAATGTAGAGTGCTCGCTGTGACATGTTTCGGATTTGCCTTTTGGGAGTATTTGGCATTATGCAGTGATTCATCTGGTCACTGCTCAGCCCCTGTGGGCATCAACCACTGCTGAAGCTGCCCACCAGTACAGCTCAGATCACAAGTTATCACACAGATTATTTAATTATGATTAAATTGACTTGCTCAATTTCCCAGAGAAACTATACTTCAAAGATAGGAGTGATTTTGTTTCCCTGTTATTATCATTCCTACATAAGACTTTCTCAGACATTATAAGCATTCATTAAAAAAAAAAAAAAAAGAAGAAGAAGAAGAAGACCAAAAAAAGCAGCAGTCTGGGAAAACCCAAAACCATGTTCCTATGTTCCTAATATCCTGCTGAAATCCTGTATGCGGGGAATTACTATTTATTTCATAGAATCATAGAATGGTTCAGGTTGGAAGGGACCTTAGAGATCATCTTGTTCCAACCCCCCTGCCATGAGCAAGGACACCTCCCACTAGACCAGGTTGCCCAAAGCCCCATCCAGCCTGGCTTTGAATACTTCCAGGGAGGGGGCATCAACGACTTCTCTGGGCAACCTGTTCCAGTGTCTCACCACCCTCACAGGGAAGAATTTCTTCCTTATATCCAGTCTAAATCTACCCTCTTCCAGTTTATAACCATTCCCCCTTGTTCTGTCATTATCTATCCTTGTAAAAAGCCCCTCCCCCGCTTTCCTGTAGGCCCCCTTCAGGTACTGGAAGGCTGCTATCTTCACTTTTACGCCGTGAAAACTCTTCATGCAATCAACAAAATTACTGGAAGGTTTACTTCCTTTGGGACCTGGGCTGAGATTAGAGAGCTGAGAGAGCCATTTCACAGGATTTGGTTTTACTTTGTCCTTTCAAACAGGACAGTGTGTAGGTTTCTGGCGTTGAGCAGGACTGGGCCCATTCAGAGGCAGATAGACTTTAGATCTCTCCTAGGGCAGGTGACTTATTTTCCAAACATTAAGGGACAAAATGCTTCTAAGTGCTTATGTCCTTTTATCCTTTCCAAGCAATTAAGTACAAGGGCTGCTCTGGAATTTATGCCTCCTATTTTAATATGTTGGCCCACAATGTCAGAGGTGGATGTTGGTGGTATGGTAGCAGAGGTTGAGCCTTCCCACCAATATTCCATTACATTTTGTTGCCGTGTGACAGATGGCAGCAGAGGGGCAGTCTGACACAATGGTGTCTGACATGGAAGTGCTGATGAAGCAAAGCTGTGTCATTGAATTCCTCCATGTGGAGAGAATGGCACCCACTGACATTCATTGAAATTTGCTGCACATTTCTGAAGACCAAACAGTGGATGTTTGCACAGTGAGGCAGTGGTGGTGCGCTTCAGCAGTGGTGTCAGCGGCGTTAAAGATGAGCCACATTCTGGATGGCCATGCACAACTGTCACACCAAGAAATGAAGAATGTCTTGCTCAGCTTATCCATGTGAATTGGTGGATTAGAACCAGGGAACTGTGTACGGAGCTGAATATTGGCTACAGTGCGTTGGAAATGATAGTGGTAATGTTGGAATATTGCAAAGTTTGTGCTGGGTGGGTACCATGAATGCTCACATGGAAACAGAAAGAACATCGTATGCAAATTTTTCAGGACCGATGGAACCAATACAGGGCTGAAGTTGACAGTTTCCTGGATCACATCATTACTGGTGATGAGAAATGGCATCACCACTACAAACCAGAGTCAAAATGACCATCCATGAAGTGACAACGTGAGAATTCCTCATCAAAGAAAAAGTTCAAGGCACAGCCCTCAGCAGGTAAAGTGATGTGCATTGTCTTTTGGGATAGGAAAGGGGTGATCCTTCTGGATTTCTGGGAACCCAGACAAACTATCAACTCTGACTGTGACATTGTGATACGGATTAAGCTGAAGAACCAGCTGCCAGAGAAGAAGATAACCTTTCTCTTGCAACACGATAACACCAGGCCCCATACTAGTTTGAAGACAGTGGAGCACATTGCCGATCTTGGCAGGACTGTCCTACCATACTCACCGTATTGACCGCATGTGGCACCTTCTGACTTCCATCTGTTCGGGCTGGTGAAAGAGAGACTGCGTGGACAACATTTTCCTAGCAATGATGTTGCCACAGCAGCTGTGAAACAGTGGCCCACCTCCATTGGTGCATATTTTTACGTGTGTAGCATGCAAGCTTGTTTGTCGCTGGCAAAAATGCATAGCTAATGGTGGTGACTAAGTTGAAAAACAGTGTTTTGTAGCTGAGACTTTGCTCTATCGGTGTCATTGTGCTCTTTGTATCTGCTGTAGTTTCCATGGAAGTAAATAGGAAGCATTACTTTTAGAGCAACCTACGTATTGAGGAAATGTTCTGCTTTTCACAGGTTTCCACACCCTGTTGGCTCAGTTGTTGAAAGGAAGTGAGCAACATCTGACAGGCAGTATGCATCCTCAACCAAGGTAAAATCCACAGCTTAACCTTCACCATCTGGTGAGCACAGGCAAATGACAGCAAAGCACAGTGAGTGTTGTACAACCTTGTCCTCAGGCGTGGGACATGGCCTGTCCCCAGGACACTGGCTATTTCAGTCACAGCTTCTGAGGACAGCCTGTCAGACAGATGCGTTGGCTTGTATCGAAACGCCAGCCCACGCTGCAGGAACAGGTCCAATTGCCATAGAGCACGTTAAAAACAATGCAGCCACAGCACGTCTGGGCTTTTCTGCCCCCTCTCATTTTGCATTCTTGCCTTTCCCCACCTCTTTTGCACCCCTATTCCTTACCCAGTAAGGGTACCCAGTAAGGGTACGCCAACCCTGATGTACATCCCTCATGCAGGCCCCGAGGCTCCAGCCCCAATCTCCTCACTGCTGTGGCCTTCCATGCCTCCTTTCCCTGAGCTCTCCTTCCCTCCCCTCATCCCACATCTCCCTCCTGCCTCACCCTCATTTCCTCATCTTCCCTATTATAGAGATGTATACATAGATACCTATCTCAATTATTGTATGGTGCTTCCACAGGCCCAGGTTGAATGCAGAGTCAAATGGCCAGAAGAGACAAAGGGTCAGCAACCTGGCATCCCGGCAGGGCTGTCAGGCAGACTGATGGGACAGGCTGTGGCTCTTTCTCTCGACAGACCAGTGTTACTTTAGAAAACTGCACACACTCTACTGTTCTTGAAAAGGATGCGTCATCTCCTGCATTTAACAGTGGTATCAGCATTGCAAATGGGATAAAGCATGCACTGAAGGCATTTGAAAGAACAATTTTTCAGCTGATTTTCTCTATGACAGATGATTCTGCCAGTTCATCCCTCCCAGTGCTGCTGTAAACATGGAGTCACGAGGGAGAAAAAGACCTCTCTCTCNAAAAAAAAAAAAAAGTAGAGTGAGTTTAAAGATGACTGTGAACCAAAACCAAAAACCAGTATTTGCTTGGGAGTCAGGCTCAGCAACCTAATTCAATGACACATTTTTCCTGTTGACCCCCTGGCAGCACTCCCCAGGCCAATGGGAGGGCAGATTGGAGGTCCTGATTGTAGCTTAACAACTCAGACCCATCACAAACAATGATCAGCTTTCACTCAAAATCATGTGCATGTGGACTGCCCTGCTGCTCAGATTAATTTTGAAAACAGCAGGTGGGAGTACCAGCTGCTGGGAAGGTAACCAGAAGTCTGGAGAACATCTTACATCACCAAGCCATGGGGCAACCCTTAATCCAATGCATTTTGATGGCTGGAGTGGTTGGGTTGCCTTGCTTATCAAGGAGACAGAAGAGTCACGAAAAGGAATGTCATAGTAATGCCAAAGAAAAAATCATAGAAAAGAAACGAATGGGTTCTGGTAGTGCTGGTGATGGGAAGTGTGCAAAGATTCATCTTGGAAGGGGACTCAGGAGGTGAACCTGAGTGCTGGGAAGCACCAGGGAAAAAATTCAGCTGGGTAAAAATAAAAACATTTCTGGACTAACAAATTCCTCAGCCTTTGGTTAAAAGAAGGAAAAGGTGAGATGAACCTGCTTATCTCTGACAGCACAAACTATTCTTGCCACAGTTTTGCTCAAAGCACTTCTCCACGTCTCTTATGACGGTCCATTTCCTCAGTGCCAGTTTCAGCTACACCAAATTGCTTTGTACACAACCATGATCCTAATGCTCTTGCTTTCATATAGCTGCTCGTCTCCTTCAGGAAGAATGCCAGTCTGCTTTACAAACATTACCAACAGATTTATGAGCTATGAATAGAAATCATTTCACTCACAACTTATGTACAGACATGCAGGCTGTTTAGAATTACAGGGCAATATTGCTCACCAGTTTGGGGCAGGAAGTAGAGGGCGCTGCACTGCAGAGAAAGAAGCAGAAGTACTCCTGAATGCAGACATAAAGCAGTTTTTAGAAGCATAGTTTGAATGGGACACTATTTAGGCATCTGTACTTGGACTGTTCTTTCCCCAAAAGCATGATAAAATACATAACATCTGCTAATGTAAGCATGGCAATGCGTATAGTATTTGGAAATATACCAAAGTTGCATGTCCAGGTCAGAGTATGTAGCTCTTAAATTGTAAGTAATTACAGAAAGTGCATGAATTTACTCCTTTGTTGAATGCCTTTGCCCAGTTCTCCTGTGCAGTTTAGCCAAATGTACAGTTTGTCTTTCAGATTAAAAAAATAAAATGCTCTATTTCATTATGCCCATGGAGCAACACATGTACTTACCTCTGTAATTAACATTTTTTATGTCATTTTTACATTTATGTCAGGGTATATTAATAAATGATAAAAATCATAAGGAATGAAATACAAGCAGCAGTACTAAGTGAATTCTCTATTTTCTTTATTTCTGTCTATTTTCAAATAGCCCATATTAATAACGATAGGAGTTCTGGGCACTGAAACTACCATGCATACGATATGCAGAGAAAAGTCAATGGTTTTGCATTACAGCTTGATCAAATGTAGCGATTTCAACTGAAAATGTGAATTTTGAAAATGAATACTTTGTACATGTCACCAGAGCTACACTACCGTATCAGCCCTATTAACTACTAACAATGTATTTTTTACAGCTTTTCAGGAGAACCACAAAACACAAGTTCCTCAGGGGATATTCTCCTGATCTAAGTACCTCTTTTGTTGGTGTGAGTGACACTTAGGGGAGCACTCCAGAGAGAAAATGTTTCCTATTGCAATATATACCTTTAAATATTTAAACAGTAATTTGGTGCACTTACCCACATACTTCTTTCTGATTTATCCAGCATTGGTCCTGGTAAGGGATCAGAATGGATTTCTTTTAAGACTATTCAGTGCATTTGGAGACAGACTGTGTGTTTTTTAATCAAGATCATCATCTGTAGGTGCAGAAAAGGACTCCAAAGGATAGACACCTTGGATGGCAAGGATCCAGTTTTAAGTACTGCAGCCTAAACAATTGATTTCCAGTGGAAAGGTCAGGGAGGGAACAAATAATAGAGCCATTAAGGCTGAAATTCACTGTGGCTGGAATTACTTTTCCTAATACAAACTTCTTGAGCAGAGATCTATCAATGCTAATGCTCACAGAGGAAAAAAAAAAAAAAGAGTGGGAGGAAGGCTTTAAATGGAGTGACTCAGCTGGCAGACTCGAGCTGTGGCCGAGTACAGCAGAGAGGCAAAGCTGGCTGCACAGAAGAAGACAGGGGTGAGGGCAAGAGACTGTTGACCAGGCACATAATAAAGGGATTGATGGAAAACCCAAAAGAGATGAAACCTGTTCTACTCCAGAGATAAGCACTCATGAGTTTATGCCACTTTTCTCCAAGCAAACCATAGCTAAACAGTCAGCTATTTTAGGAGCCTTTTACTACCCCAAGTAAAGGCCAGAAAAATCCATTTACCTATCCAAAAGTAGGTAAAGAGCACTGCTTTTTGATTGTTTCTTCATGCATGACTCCCATTCTATCAGGAATAATCTGAGAAAAGGCAGCTCAGGCACGAAGAGCCCAACCCAGGACACTGACACCTGCAGAGAAACAGAAAAATTGTCTCCCACTTGATACCCAGAGCAAGGATCTGCCGTGCCAGCTTCCAAGATTAGATGGTGGCCAGTGCATGGAAGTTTTATGAAAGGCACACACAACATTATGGTCTCTAAAGGGAATAGCTGACCATGTAATTCATGGCTGTGGTTTGGTCCTCTACCAAGCTGTGAGAATGCAGCTACAAAGTCCGTCTCACTGGTGCTGCAAAGGCTGATGTAACCACAGTTGAATGTTTGGCTCCTCAGAGAACTCATCAGCCTAGTGCAGCTGTTTGTGTCAGATTTTATGAGAAACAGAGACCAAATGATATCGCTGCTTTCAAACATTGCCCCCAAACAGACTGGAGTCCCTACCCCAGAGCGTGCCTGAATCAAAGCCAGGGCATTTAATTATTTCTCACAGAGGTCGCCCATGGGGTATACATGCCATGGAATTGGGTTGCGATGGAACAACCAACGAGTCACACCCAAACAGCAGAGAAAATGAAAACCCAGCATTACAAGGGTTCATTCAGAGTCCAAATAAGGAGGAAAGAGTAGTTTTTTCCTCACAATTTCTTCTCTCAGCCAAGGCTGCTGCCTTCTCTTCTTTTCACACGTTTCCTGCTCTCACCAGCACGTACTAAAATCCACAAAAGTATTCAATGGTCTGGCTGGAAAACATGTGAGTCAAAGGACTTGTGTTCAGCTCCTACTTTGCCATAAGCATGGCACAGACTAAATAGCTTCCTTTCTGTATCTGTCTCATCTCATATTCCATTTACAACAGAATTTTGCCCCTCACTCCACTCAGTTCAAGGGTGCCTTGAAGGCATTCCAGAAGCTTTCGTATAATGTTATATTTACTTTAGCATCCAGGGGGAAAATTCTTCAATAAATAAGCATCTTCAGTGTTGAGGGAAAGAAAAACTTTAGAACAGAATTAGGTCACCTTCTGCAACAGGCTGCCAAATAACAAAAATGGCCCAGACGTATTGTTAAAAACATAAGCACAATAAAGCTTTATAACTTACCTAATGACATTTTAAGGACTAGTCCATGAGATTTTAAACATTTCAGGCAATACTTTGCCCTAGAGCTGAATGCTTTGATGCCAGAGGCGATGTAACTATTGCGTGAGGCATATATAGAGCCCTAAATATAAACCTTGGTCTATGAACTAAAATTACTAATGGAATTTGGCTCTAGCCACAGAAAGGTTTTAAAATCTCCTGTCTAAAGCTCTATTTGATCATGTTTCCTTTGCTGGTTGCCGTATACAGTATCAGATATGTGACCATCCAGATCCTTATGTTGTGGTCACTATATTCACTAAAATTAATGCTATTTAAGGCTTGTTAAGCCCATATTTCTGCTTAGAGATTCCCACACAGAAAAATCAGTTCAAAAGGTACCCAGCATGCATGCATTTAGAGTGGTATGTTGAGGATGTGTTGGCCTGCAGAGTCTCGCCTGCAGACAGCCATGTTGGTTTCACTGAGCACTCAGCCCTCGGGCCTTTTGTGGAGTTACCAGACAACTGGGACATCCTCCTGCCAGCGGCCTGGCGCATCTCCCACATACCTAGAAATTATGCACAAATGACTGAATTCTTCCTCTTCATCCTGTTCAAAACTTTTGGCAAAATGACAGAGGACATGCCTTGGAAACTCAGAGTATTAGCCCTAGTGAGAGCAGAAACAATAATTAAGCCTTCTGTTCAAACCCTCTCCATGTCCTAGGCCAGTAATTTTAACTTGTTCAATTTTATCCTGTAAATATGTTGTGAGGAAGGACAGATCTACAAATGACTGAGGCAGCTGCTTTTGGAAGTGGAATTTACATTTCTGACTGAGGTGTTATTTATGACAATCACACACAGCAGATACAAAGCTCTGAAGAACACAGAAAGCCAGCCTAAGGAATGGGGCAGAAGGATGCTTCAGCTGATCTTGTGTGTGCGTGTGTAGCAAAAGAAGTGCAATCTACTTTTAATAGAATAATATAAAGAATATTTAATTGGGTGTGTTTTATTCTAGGCATGCAGAGAAACATACTGCCAAGTGCATCACAGCATGACTAAGGGTCTTGTTTGGTCTGGTTGAGAAATGAGCTGACAAAACTCTGTAGGAACCATGACTGAAGTTATGACATTGTACCGTTTCTCAGCTAAGGAAAAATGCTACTTGATTTCCTGCTTTGTTTTTCAGTCAAAATCTACTCTTTCTTTAAAAGATCCTGAAATCCCTTTATCTGTGCCAGGCATTAAAGCTTGCTATACTGGCATGCTGTACTGACAAGCACGTGTACCTGGGAACACTCAGCAAAAAACAGCTAAAAAGACTCTTTGAACTGTTTGGAGAATTTTATGACAGAATCATGATTTTCCAAATATAAAATGTGCTACATTTCATGCCAATTACACAACAGAGGTAATTTAGAGGTTTAATTTTCCTTACCAAGTTAAATTAGACATTTATTCTCTTTTCTGGGTAAACACATGCCACAAGCTGAGAGGAGCTTGTATTTATCATTGTCATTAGGAAGACTATCAGGAAAATTCTTTTGTCCTTTATTCATCTAAAATCCTATTTAGAGTGGGTTTTTTCTACATAATTATTATAGTGCCCTTATTGTGATTTTAGCCTAGATTCAGAGAGTACAATCCTGTGTTAAAACATGAGCTTTAACATGCTAGGCTTGAAGAAAAATTTGTTCCCATAAAAGAACTAATTACAACAAATATCAGAATGTTGTGAATGTATATAAAACATCAAGCAGCTCTTCAGCTAGTAAAAAAATAAATTACAGATTGTGCACAGTTATTTTAAAAAACTACTCTAAATGTATCTCTTTTCCATACAGATCATATTCTTTATACAGGATGTAGTTCTTGAGAACTGGTGGAAATGGACACTTCTTCATGGATGACAGTTTCTGGAGTCTCCTCAACCCCATGAGTTTACGTATCTTCAGGCGACACAGATGTTTCAATGGGCGAGGATTATCTAAAAATAAGAGAGAAATACTGGAAAAAACAATATCATTAACAGTGATTGATTGCCCTAATAAAATTAATATGAAAATCTATTACCTTGGGGCACTATTTTTCCACTTCTGAATAAAATACCATTCTTTTTACTTCGAAACTGTGATGTTACATGCTGTTGATATTAATCAAACTTCTTTCAGATATCTGCCTAACACGGTATGCCTCCCTTTTAGAAATATGCACACTGCAACATGTCACCAAAGCAGGACATTATTTAACATAATCAATGGTAACTGATAAATGATCTCTCATTTCTCCATGTGTACTTGGCACCTTCAATTTCTGCTCTATGAATAAGGCACCAGGACCAGACCTTATCAACGCCTGGATCTGCTGAATCTTCTAAGCCAACACCTCTTACCAGAATTTACATCACTGGAAGATTTTGATTTGACTTAGCCTTTCTGAACATATCAACACATTTCAACATATCTGATATATCCATTGTTAAGACAACCAAATTTTTTTGGTGTTCCTATGACACTAACACTAATTAAATGGACTTCCCCTGTATGCCAGTATAAAACACCAAAACAAAATTAAATACTGGATTAAAATGTAAATATTATGCTCCTAAACAGCTGATGTTAAATAAAATTCTATTTAAAAATTGAATGCAATAGTCAAATAAAATTAGTTTTTGCAAAGAGAACTTTTCATATATTTCCCAACTTTTAAGTTAAGGTGTATGAAACCTATCTCTAGCGCCACCAGCAGTGGAAAGCCTAAATTAATTTGTAGAACTTCAAAAGTGAAAACATACACAGAAGCACTATTCAACTACGGTATTAATAATGGCAACTCTAGATGTATATCTTGCAAATCAAGAAATGGTGGTACACTGGTTGCAATGGTACACTTACTGTCAACGCCTCTCACTTTGAGCATAACAGGATTTAAAACATGCTCTTATGATAATCTTTGAATGACTAACAGAGTTGAGAGATCAAGAGAGCAAAAAGGATGAAGTATCAGCAATATTCATCTATAAAAATGTTGTATCCTATAGCTGTGCAACGATTGGAGTTACAAGGCTTCATATGGAGTCTGAGAAGTACCTCAGTGGTCTTGCTTCACTTAAGAGGTTTCCCAAACAACGACATTCCTTATGAGACTAATTCTCACCACATGCACACTTACCATATTCCAGTCCAATTAACTTATATATGATCAGTGGCTACAGTTACAGATCTGTCTCAACCTGAGGAATGAATGACAGGCACAACTTGGTTCTTAGTACACACTTTGACTGCTATTGGATTTTGGGCTTGCATGACCTGATACAAGCAATTAAAGTCTCCTACAATAAAACATGACATTGGTAACTGGAAGTTAGATATTTACCCAATATCTGACGTATCTCCGTCCATTCCTTCTGTGTTTCTAGGACAAACTTAATTTTTGTGCATAGAGGAACATAATCCATGTAATCTATAAAAACACGAACAACTTTTCCCGCTAAGTGTTTCAACCAGGGAACAGCAATAAAGTCACAGAACTGAAAGGGAAAACACATCAAAGAATAATTTCAAAATATGTTCAGATGAATGCCAAAATAACACATTTTAAAGCAATTACAAAAGATAATTAAAACAAAGTATTAGGAATGAGATTTAACAGCCATAAATTGATGCCTATGTAAATTACTTTAAAAGCCATCTGCTTCCACGCTTAACCTTTCTGAGCTCTTAATTCCTCTGGATATGCATGAAGGCCAATAGCCATTATAAGACTGCTACAATTTCCAGCACTGTTTTGTTCAACAGCGATTTCTCTTTGTAATTGTATCCCTTCCATTGGTTTGGATAGGAACAGAAATAACAATATCCTGCTCTGCAGTTTCTTAAATTTTCCTTCCTAAATCTCTAATATACAGGCATCACACTAAGACCACTCTACATAAATAATTTTCCCTATCTCAGATTCAAAAATGAAAAATAGCTTTTTTAACTCTTTTTAAAACAAAAAAATGTTTTATTTCAGTAGGGTGTTATAAAAGGATTTTGTGAGTATATTAAGCTTAATTCTGTACAATAATCAGGAACTTTTAAAGCTGGCTAACGGAAAGAGGAAAGCAAAGAGAAAGAAGGTATGTATTTACTGGATTATCCCTTATTACAGAAGAAGTCCACCCTGGGAGAATCTCTTCCTCTGGAGTTGACCACACGAAAGAATTTCCAAAGATATCTTGATGCATACAGTCAAAACACATCTCCACATTATATCCATGATTCAGCAACATCCTCAGCATCACCTCATCATTCAAGGCATACTGGATGGCACTGGGAAAATGCGTATCGTTAACCAGCATGAAGTAGCAATTTACGTTTGCTCCGTATGAGAGGAGCAGCCTTACTATTTCGTGATTACCAGCTCTCACTGCCACAAGAAGACAGTTTAAAGGATCCTTGTTTGGATTTGCACCGGCTTTCAGTAATATTTCAGTGCAAAGAACGTCATTGTTAGAAACAGCAAAATAGAGTGCAGTTTTCCTTTCATCATCGTAACTATTTGAAATGTGATCATCCAAGACAGTATTGACATCAAAATCACTTTCAATAAGGAGCTCTAGACACTGTGAATTCTGGCCATCTGCAGCTGAGTGAACAGGGCTTAATCCACTCTTCTGGATTGCAGTTTGGGATGTGACCGGAATGAGATACTTCAGGACCCTAAAAAAACAGTGAAGAAAGTTACTCACTCTCCTGCATGAGGAAAATCACCATCACATAGCTATATGCTAACTTACCAAGTAAGCACTTTACACACAAAGATTCTAATGCAGAAACACCTGTTTTCAGCAGTATCAAATAGGACCTTGTGTTTCAGTATTTTCATTGCTTTTCACTTTAGTTCTAAAGAAGTACATATTTTGCTTTGTGTATGCTAAAATAACACTTAAAAGCTGTTTCAAGAGGACGTAACAAAGCCATTTCTGAAACATAAATGGTCTCTACATTTTTATATTTAGCATAGTGTTCTTCAATGTGACCTTGAGCCACACTGCATCTTAAAGAAAAACATGTTCAAACTCATACTCACAGGTAATGCCCCTCATAAGCGGCTTTGTGTATGGGAAGCAGCCCTGCCTTATTAGGCACATTGCCACTTCCTCCATATTCCAAAAGTAGTGCTATGCAGTCTGGGTTTCCTCCTCCAGCTGCTTCAAACAGTATTGATGAACCATCATCTGCTAAAGCCTGGACATCACCACCTTGAAGTAGGATAGAGTTTAGAAATATATCCAAACTGATTTGCAGATCAACATAAAAGCAAGCCCAGAGAACTTTCCTTCTTATTTTTAGATGTATTTAAATTAAAACTTCATGTAAACACAAAACATTTCTTGTGACACATTTAGCCTTCAAAGGCAAAAACAAATCTTGTATAGATCCAAGTTCAAATGTATGAAAATATTCACTTGAGTGGGATCTGCTTTGACCTTAGGTGTTATAATTGAGGATTTTCAAAATTCTGGCCAATTTAAAAATATACTTAATTGCATTAATTAATACCAATACCGTAATTAATTAATTAACTAATACCATACATTGTTGAAAGGAAGGAAGGGGATGAAGAAAATGGGACAGGAGTAAACAGAAGGGAAAGCAGGACATGTATAGCTGTAGGTCCCTCCTTCATTGAAATGGATCAGTATCAACTCTGTCACTCCTCTCACCTGGAGTATGGAAGTATAGGAATACTCACAAATTCCTCCTTTCTTTCCAAGAAACCAAATCTTCTCATTCATCACAACTCTTCCTCTCCTTTTCCATTACCACCCTAAACGACCTCAGCAACCAGGCAAGATGTATGCCAGTGCATAGGTTTATTTCCTTTTTACCTGACTACATACCTTTATGAATAAGATGCTCCAGCACATCACAGTGACCATATTCAGCTGCAACACCTAATGGTGTTACTCCATATCCATCCTTAAGGTTTGCATTTCCACCGTTCTTCAGAAGAAGAGAAACAAGATCTTTGCGTCCCTGTTTTGCAGCTTCATGCATTGCTGACCAACGTTTTACACATGGCTGGTGGATCCTACAGTTGTGTTTAATCAGAGTGGATGCCATTTCAAAAGAGCCACTTCTTACAGCTTGAAGATATTAAAAAAGGAAGAAAATAGTACAATTATATTCTCAAGTATGTTGTCTTGAAAGTTAAAGATACCTAGTAAGTTTAGAGGAGCTCTTTCTTCTGCACTGATATGAGGAAATTCAGAAGATTTCCACTCCTAGAAATCTGGGAATCCAATTCCATGTTAAATAAATGATCATGAGAGCTGCACTGGAAATTCAAAATCATACTCACAGGTAATGTCCCTCATGAGCCTCTTTGTGCATAAGAAGAGGTACTTATTAGGCACTTTTCCTTAAACATGATAATCTGTAAAATATATCAGCTTGGATCACGGAAGGCAAAAGGAGCATCAGATCAATTGCAAGGAAATACAACAATAAAAACAACAAAATATTAGAAAATAGTCCTTACTTGTAAAGTTGGTGCAAGCATTACAATGTCTATAGAAAATCCCAGCTGTGATTTAGTCATCTGGTAACTCTAATCCTAGCGTGTACTCAGTGGCTGTTCTTAGCCAAAGCACAATTGACATCTGTCATCTCATGTTCTGCCCTTTTGACGTGCCAAGTTTGAAATTTCCATAGATAACTACACCTGCAAATTATTTACATATAAAATAGTGATCCAGAGCAGGAATCTAATTTTACTTCTGAACTATCCTTTAGAATAGCAGATCTTTCCACTGACTGGCAAAGCAGCTGAGAAAGGTCAGCATCACAGGGCTAGCAAATTTAACTTTTGTGAATGTCCCATTATACAAGTAAAAAGGTTTTTAATAGGCAATAGTCTTCATAATTAGATAAATTGCTTTGAAGTGAAGCATTACTGAATGTACCAGGAAGCAGAAATCATCCCACTAATTTTCTTTTCCAGCATTTATCTTTATGCTGAAGAGCCCTTCATTCCAGAGTTTTAGAATTAAGAAGAGAAACTGAATTATATTCAGCTCTTAACCTCATCTGTTAAGTGTTAAGCACCTGATCCTCTGTTTCACTGAGACTAAGATCAAAATGTGTGATGCACAGCAATACCTATGTCCACATTCTCAGCTGTATGTGGCACAAAATCACAAAAAGCATTGCATAAACAACAAACAGCTGACAAACCTCATTTTCAGTCATTCATATACAGAAATATTTAGGAAAGCGAATTACCATTGTAAGGTGATTTTTTTTTTCTGTTGGCCATACTTATTCTTTCCAAGTTTCCTTAAAAGCTAAGGCTGAAAATAGCTTTAAAGTTTTAGACTTAAAATTATCGAAAAGAGCTGAAACAATGGAACGCAAGACACCTCAAAGGAAACCTCCAGGAACACCTCAGGGCCTTAAAATGTTAACGTATTAATTACATCTGCTGAAAACTAACAAAAATTCATAGAACTTATTAAATACTGTCATTTGTAATATATATTGTAGTTTGTTACACAGTATAACGATACTTTGCCATATATATGAGAATTACATTAATTTCACAGATCGATTCTCTTTAGAAGAATGGGGATGTTTGACTTTCAACAGAAACAAGAACCTGATGATTGCTAAGCTACCCGCATAGACAGAGGCTCATTTAAGTCCACCAATAGCACGAAATCTTCCAAAGAATCAGCTTTCTTTAGAATGAGATATTATTTAGAAATGCAGTTGAAGCTTATTTTCAGTGGAAGAAGGAAGGGAAACGAGATGGGAGATTTTGAAATTGAAAATTTCTACTCCTGAAGAAATCATCCAATAAAGATGAAATCTTCAGTAACCTCCATACTTCCATGAAAAGCACATTCAAGTCAAAGTAAGAGCTTATTCTTCTACCTGACTTGAACCTTAAGATGGACAAATGTGATCAGCTTGCTAACAGCCTCAGAGTGTTAGAAGATACTGAGAAGATGCCTCAAACAAAAAGAAAAGGTCACATTCTTAGGATTATCTTTAAGTACATCACAGGGATCACCTAAAGGATAATTACTGCTGAACTGAACACTGGGTACATTTCAGTGAAGTGCTGGGCATTTTGTTTCATCTAAAAGAATGACCAACAGCTAGAATATATAAGCCAACAGAAGCAGTGAAGTGAGTAAGAATTACACACAGAGATAAGGATTCACAGAAATGGGGCTGAATTCCCCTTGTTAGGGTTAGCTTTCAAGTCTGCAGAAACAGATGTGCCAGTTTAGTGGAGTGGATGGGTTCCAACACAGTGAAAAGAGGCAATTACCAATCAGAAGTGGAGTTTCGCCTTTGTCATTTGTGGTATTGGGCCAAACACCTTTTTCCAGCAGTGTTCGGACATTTTCCACAAAGCCAGCTTTTGCTGCCAACGTCAGTGGTGTTTCTCCATCAGATGTTTTGTATTCCCACATTGTTTTATAAGATGCTAGAGGTAAGAAAGTGAGAAAACATAAAACTAAATTAAAGCACAAGGTCGTTAATGCACACATATACACCAGCAATCCTTAAATGCTAAGTCTTAATGAAAATTCCTTGTGTAATTATGTTTATCTTAATCTAGCTGGTACTGCCAGACTGAATACTGAATATTCATTTTTGCTCTGTTAATTCTATAAGTTTCTGAACAAAGCATTAAATAGCACTCCAAGTTCTTTGCTAGTGTAAATTGATGTAACATCCCAAAAATAAAATTTGCCTGATATTTCAATGACATATGTAAGATGCTCCATGGAGGATTTCTTCATACTGTTTTAGTAATCAGTTCCAGCCTGCTGTTGTCCACGTCTGTTTTTTGGTTCTGTGTTTCTTTGCTGCTTCATCTATCTTCTGTGACATCTTTTCTTTACTCACCATCTAAAATGATTTCCAGTATTTGCTGAATTGGCTGAGCTGCAGCCTCATGCAGAGGAAACCACCCTCTTTCATCAGCTTCATCCAAAGCATATTTCCATTTCACAAGGTCTTGGAGCTCAAATACTTGACCTTAAGAAATCCAATAGATAAATGAGATGAAGTTGAAAAAATTTTATAAGGAAAGCTCAGTTTTGCACAGGGACAGTCTTATTGTAGGGTTTTTACCTTGCTTTATGGCTGTTACAATTTTCCTATTTTCCTCACTAGGTGGTACAAAACTACCCAAAAGAGAACAGAAAATAGAAGATATAAGCAAATAGTGTATGCATTATATTATTCATTCAATATTTTCCATTAGGTTCTCATCTGAGCCAACTTTCTTCTGAATATATCATCTACAGTCCTGCTTACCTTGCAACCTCCTAAGTTACACCTGTACACCTAGACCTTCAGAGCAGCCAAAGTTCTCAAGATAGGTGCAGAGCCTGCAGCAGGCTGGCCTCCTGAGCAGCCCCCAGAGCATGTGCCTTGTGCCCCTTCCCCTGTCCTCTCCTGCTGTGGCAGTTTCCAGAAGGAGCTGTGAAGTGCTCCGACAAATCTCTTCATCTGGTAAAGAATTCTGGTGAGGACTAAAAAGATGTACTTGCCACATAGTATAGAAATGAGCCCTTCAGATTCAGAAACTTTAGACAGTGAAGGAAAACATGATGGCATCAGAATGTCAATATTTTTTAATGAAGGAAAGTTTGATGATGTGAATTGCACTGTTTTCACTGAAAAATAATCGTCAGTATTTCTAATAGTATTATTGAAACCTTCATGAGACAGAAGTTAAATGCTGGTGTCCGCTAGTGCATTGAGCATCTTTAAAACTAGATTAGATTAAAAAGGGGGAAAAAAAATAAAAGAGGAGCAGCCAAGTAACAGAATTCCCAGTGACTCCAACAAGAGCCCTCAGTGACAAGGGAGATTCCAAGCAAGAGCCCTTGACAAAGACCCAAACTCTCATGAGATCCCACAGGAAATAAAGAAAGGTCAACAGTCCTCCACAAGTTACAGTTCTATACCTCCCTTTTAGTTCTGAGTCAGACCAACCTACAACACGTATTTATGGGATTGTTTCCAAAGAACCTCTCTACTAAGACAAAGTTTAGTTTTGTTTCATGTATACTCTTGCCATAAGAATGTAAATGGCTATGGAAAGTATTACTTTAGCTAAGTGAGTCTCATCTCCCTAGCCTCTCCACCACTCCAGTGGACAAGGACAAGGGGAAATGGCCACAAAGTGGAGCACAGGAAGTTCCGCACCAACATGCGGAAGAACTTCCTTCACAGTGCGGGTGACGGAGCACTGGAACAGGCTGTCCAGGGAGGTTGTGGAGTCTCCTTCCCTGGAGATATTCAAGACCCGCCTGGACACCTACCTGTGCAACCTGCTGTAGGGAACCTGCTCTGGCAGGGGGGCTGGACTCCATGATCTCTAGAGGTCCCTTCCAACCCTACAATTCTCTGATTCTGTGATTCCAGAAGACACGTTGCTCCAGAAGGCAAAGCACAGCAGAAGCCTGCTCTGGCCTTCAGTGTTGCCTCTCCAGCACAGAGCCCTGAGTAATGCCATGGAGACGATTTCCATCACCCCACACAGTTCAGCTGAAGCCTACATTTCCTAATCAAAGGAATCAATCTATCTAACATTAATGTCACATATTTGCTGAACACTTCTGTAGGATTTTTTGGTTTTCTGGTTTGCATTTTTCTTATACACATACATATCTGAGCGCACAGGGGAAGGCTGGAATATTGAGTACAAGTACGGAGCAGATCACTAACAAATTCAAAGTTATTCTCTAGAGTCTGACATTTTAGAAGTGTTTTAGGAAAAAAAAAAGGAAATCTACATTTCTATTTTGTTTATTCTTTCAGGCAGTGTTTCACTGAGGAAGATGCATAATGGCCAAACTAAGAACTGTTTTTAAGGACAATATAAAGCACTAAATATCACTATCTCAAAACACTACAAACATGGCATAACCTCTCACACATACTGAATTTCCAGTACCTGTCATTATAGCTGGAAGACACTGGTGGTTTGGCTGCATTTGATTCTTGAATGCTAAGCCGTATGGCATACTCAGTGAGCCGATCTTCAACCAAATCTTCACTTTCATCCATCATTTTTTTATGGCAAACTATATTGATACGCTATCTTGAAATACAAACATACTGGTTAGGATTACATACTTCTTAATGTTCTTTTTCAAAAAAAATATCACAACCAAGTGTTTCCATCAATTTCTCTTAATTTCACAATGTTTTGGTAAGTTTACTTCTATATAAAAATGATGAATGGTGATAGAAAACAACCTTGGAAGTGTTTAGTACTGGACATGCCTTTTAGAACAGTTCTTTTTACTGTTCACACAGTGCATTTGTTCTCTACAAACACTGGACAGCTTATGAACCATAAAATATACTTTTCCTCTTCATAAAGCCGCAGTTACCAAATCAGTGAATACATGATTTCGATGCACACATGAATATCAAACAGTATTCCCTCATGAATGATTCCTCACCAAAAACAGGAAATCACAAGGAATTTATGAGCAAAACATAAACACATACACAGAAAAAGAAAACACTCAAACCATATTAGAATTAGTTATTGAGAAGGGTTTACAGTACTGAATAAAACGTATAATCAGTTTTAAGGGCGATCATCCCCCGTACACAGAGAAGTTACAGACTAACTTGACTCTTTTGCATGGCAAAGAACAGAGAGGTTGCGGATGTCCTGTCCCTGGAGGTGTTCAACGCTGGGTTGGATGGAGCCTGATCTGGTACTAGATCTGGTTGGCAATCTTGCCTGAGGCAGGAGGATTGGAACTGGATGATCCTTGAGGTCCCTTCCAACCCAAGCCATTCTGGAATTCTATGATTTTCCCTGCTTCCCTTACCCCAGGTGGCACCAGCAGCATGTCCCCAGCTGACCAGCCACGGGGTTTCTGAGTGGGAAAGTCCACAGCATATCACTGCAGGTCACGTGGTGACACAACATTCAGTTCTGAATTCAAAAGAACTTTACTAGCCAAGCTTTCAGCTGTAACCTGCATTCACCACTCCTCTCCCGGAGCAGAACTGAGCACAGATGGGGATGTTTTCTCCATTAAAAAATAAGGGATTTAAAGAGGATTCCAAATACATCCTATTTATGTTAATATAATAATGTACAGGTTTTTGAACTTGACAGACAGATACAACAGAAAAACTACAATGGTCTTCTGTCATTACTTTTCAATTTTAATGATCACTGATGTATTAAAAAAAAATCCAAATCTTGCTTTAATTTTACACTGCCAAGGCATGGGCTATCAAAGCACACTATGCAGTCTGAGTCTGCACTGTTTCTGCAGTCCTGACATTTAATGGACATTCGCAAACATTTGGTACATGAGCCGCAGTGATGCGCAGGTTGTGCCAGTTATTTTCAAGGTGTGAGGGTGGCTGGAAAGCTCAGTGGATTACTAACGGAACATGTCAAACTTTTTAGCTATAGTCACTAGTTTAATTCAGCCTGCTCACATCACCACCTGCAACTGTGAACTATGTTCAGTGTGTTTTCTGCTAGTGACATCACGTCAACCAAAAGCCTTGCTAGTAAATTTTAACTATAATTGGAAGGAATGTTGCTCTTTATGTCATCTCGCTGTAGGTTACTTAAAATATGACATTTATATATCACAAAAGATTTATAAGAACAAAAACTTTTTCCAAGTGAACTTTAGGTTTTGCTAGAATTTCTGTGCTTGGTTTGATGTGAGTAGCTCAGCACATGCTTGGCCTTTAATCAGACCGGAGACATGAGATAAAGGTTTTTTTTTTTT
>WBMW01001199.1:671065-896521 GCA_013396635.1 Penelope pileata | reverse complement strand
TTTTTTTTTTTTTCAGTTTTAAACTAATATTCCCTCAGTTTATGCAATAATAGAACACTTGGCATTGTGAAATTGTTGCACAAATACGTTGCCCAGGGAAGCAGTGGAGTGCTTGTCCCTGGAGGTACTTACGAGACGTGTACATGTGGCACTAAGGGACACGGTTTAGTGATGGTACTTAGCAGGGGAGGTTGTTGGTTGAGCCGTGCAATCTCGAAGGTCTTTTCCAACCTAAATTACTTTAGGATTCTATGATATTAAACAATTACAATAAGCACGTGTTGCATGTTTCACAGAACAGCTACTGCAGAGTGTCCTAAGTTTTCTGCAAACATAGAAGAAACACTGTAGAAATTATTTGGAAGCTATTTTCTGTAAAACGATCTTCAAGACAAAGTGCTACTCAGATTTCTTTTTTAGAGAAATTTCTGCATTGTCCCAGTAATTAATAAGTGAAGCAATGTACCATAGCCAACATCATAATCCCATACACAAACACTTTATTACTTAGTTTAAAGCACACAAAACAAAATCAAATCAGTAAGGGACTGGAGTTAGAATGACTAATAAGTCAAACTTCTCTTGGATTCAGATTCCCAAATAAAAGAGATTGACGTCTCTTTCAGTATGTATTAGAATTATGGCACAGGCCTTTCACTGCAAGAATGGGCAACATGAATTAGAATTAAAAACACACTTCAGTCTGATCTCCTCTCAAGGAAAAAGTATACAACGTTGTTCTCAATTATCACCTCAGACTGCCAAAAAAAAAAAATTCCACAAAAAAAAAAGCCCACCAATTTAATGGACATTTTCTTCCTCTTTGTAAAATAGACCTTTACTTTGTTCGTAACAGACAGTACTTTTCTATAATTTTCTCCCTTCTTTCTATTTGTCTAATCAAGGATTCAGCATAAGTCCAAAAGATTTCATACACAAGCTAGGCTGATGGCCAGCACAACGCAGACACTTGTACCAAAGCTACCTGATACACTCGTACACATGCTACCTGACACTAAATCTGCTGTATATGCATGGATGTTCAGAAGGTGTGGATGTTGTAGCATACCAAAGTTTAGTTCCATGCCATTGCTGAAGTTCATGAAGGATCCTTTTCATGAGTCATGAGCACTGCATTAGATCTAGACCTTCATGTCCTGCAAGCCCTACTGAAGTTGCAGTCCTTAGGAGAATCCAGACTGAATTATTATTGTATTACAGCCCATCATATTATACTTACCTTGGAGCCTGAACCAAAACCGAACTATGTGAAAGGAAAGACTCCTGAAGACTTATGTAGGGTTTTGATGAGGCCCTTACATTGAAAACTCACTGAAAGAAGGCTGTTTGGGTATATTATAGTGTCTTTATGAAGATGTTCACAAATGGTTTAATCCCGTGAGTTGATCAATAACGTCCAACTTCACTGATTCCAACAGATTAAGAGCACAGAACATCTTGCAGGAGAGTCAAATGCAGGATAACAAGAAAATTCTTTTACTTTTCAAAAAATATACTGTCTGTCTGCCTCCACTTTACCTTCAGTCGATTAGGGGGAAGAAATCAGTCATCATCTAAGCTTGTGGTCTTTTTCCTGGCCATACAACTCCCATATCCATTTTGGCAGCTATCCCCTGCTTTGCTGTAGTCCTCAGAACTGATAATACCACAGGCAACAGAGAGCTCTGCTTGAACAAGAACCTAACCAGAAAGATGCCAGGTAAGCAGTGTTTTAAAATCACTGTGTTTTTTTCAAATCATCTAATCACACAAAAATTAATAACCTATTATAAAACGAAAAGTTAGTAAGGTAGCAACCGACTGACATGCTAGAATAAGTAGAACGTAAACGGCTCTCCACAGCACAAGTGCTGGACACATAGCTAGAAGTCTACACATGCCTTGAGAGCCTAGT
This sequence comes from Penelope pileata, assembly GCA_013396635.1. NCBI lineage: Eukaryota > Metazoa > Chordata > Aves > Galliformes > Cracidae > Penelope > Penelope pileata. The sequence continues at coordinate 894,606 of WBMW01001199.1, read as the reverse complement.
TTGCTATATCACTGCTGGTAATATGCTGTGCTAAGGTGACAAGGTCCAACAGAAGCGTGGATGTTCCACTGGGATCACAGTGGAGTGTAACAGCAAGGCTGGTACACTGAGCTGCAGCAGAAACATCCCTCTTAGGCAACGCAGCACTGAAAAGGCTAAAAAGCTTATTAGCAACATTTTCTTCCAGTCAGCTATGGAAATTTTGTAATTACCAGACCTAGGCACTAGGTCACAAGAAACCATTGCAAATGCTCACTCGAAATTTTAGTGGTTTTGTATTGAATGTTTTACTCACATAATATTTGGAGTAGTTGGACACTATTCTGATGTTTTTTTTCCACTTCTACTGAAAAAGCAAAGACATCAATTACTGTTGCTTTACTCACAAAAAAATAACAAAAAAAAGTTTTGCTCTCTTAAAGTCATTGTTTTAACTGAAAAAAACCTGAACTAGCTGCTAATCATGAATATTGAGTCTTTCCTTGGGAAGAAGTGTATCAAGCACTTACTATTTTTAAACACATAGGTATAAAGTTAATAATATGTGTTAATCTTATTCTCATTTCTTACCCTTAAAATAAACTAGACAATCCTAGCTTTTTTCTCTATAAATAGAAGGCCCTTAGGCATGCAAAGAGGTTATTCATAGCAATAAAATAACAGCAGTCTAAATTTGGACTCGCTCTATTAAATATTGCAGTTTCAAACAATTTCAGTTAGTCTAATTGGCGAGCATAAGATATAGTCTCACCTTTTCAACCCATTATCTTGCCACTGTTACTCTGGGGCCTGCATTTTGAACAGCCAGGAATAGCGACCTGCAAGCTGATGTGTCCTGTGATATTTCTAAAATTAAGTACGCAGTTGCTAGATAAATTAAGGTCTGACCTTGTGCAACTGTAACATAAGCAGACACAACCCACAGGAAAGTATTACACATGACTTCTCTAAAATCTCATCAAATGTAACATGAGGTCTGGACGGTATAGTAAGATTATCTGTGCTCTCATTGGTTCAACAGCTCTCATTAAGAAAATAAATTAATTACCAACTTAGCTTCAAGGACAACATTAACAAAATCTTGTAACATATTAACATAAAAGAAATCTGGGAAAGTTTAGCCTTTAACTGCATGTAGATTCTGTCATATCATATCAGCAAATACTAATCACTACCTCTGAGGCTGGTACGATGCAAAGTTTTATAGATTCAACGACAGTCAATGATAGCACTTATTTGCTTAGATTTAATAACTTGAACTTGGTCAAAGAAGCAGGAGATACAGTGATGTAAAAGCAGAATAACCCAGCAGTAACATGAAGAACAGCAGCACCCAGCAAGTTAAATCATAGCAGGATGGAAGAAATAGGATTTTTTTTCCTCTAGCTCCTATTTTTTTTCCTCAATCCTATCACTTCTGCTTTGTTTTTATTTTAACTACATCAGTTACTATCTTTACCAAAATGTGTACACAAAAACGGAACATGATGAACTGAAACAGTGAACTTCCACCAACAATCTGAAATCAGCTCTGAAGTTTGGACTCTGGAGGATCCCTGCAAAACATCTGGGGAAAGAAAGCACAAAGCAAATGCTATAAACCTATGACAGTTCTGAGAAACAATTACAGGCAGTTACAGTCAGATGTTACTCAGTAAAAATCGTCTGGTTTCTGTCAGGCACTGAACAGGCTGCCCAGGGAGCGGTGGAGTCACTGTCCCTGGAGGCGTTCAAGAAACGTGTGGATGTGGTACCAAGGGACATGGTTCAGTGGGCGATGGTGGCGGTAGGACAGTTTGGACTAGATGACTTGGAGGACTTCTCCAACCCTGACGATTCTGTGACTCACACAAAGCACCCCAACCGCCCGTGCTGCGCATTTACCCACACTGGAGACTGAAGCACACAGCACTGTGATTTCTGTGCAGTGTGTTTCCAGTAACACCTTCATTTAAATAAGTGCTCTGCAGAGTACTGTGAATTGATCATAAGGTTTTTATTTGGCAATTACAAGTAGACATCTCTAATACAAAACACATTTGTATTTAAAAATAGATACTCGCATTCCTTCAGCTGAGTGCTGCAGGCGCAGACAGCACCGCACTGCTATGGCACACCCACTCCGCCTATCAGCTCCAGAACCAACGCTGCTCTCGAGCCGAACGCCGCTCCCAAGGAAGGCCGCACCCAACCAGCGCTCAGGCAATTCCGCGGCCGCAGCGCTGCGACGCCCCCTCCGGCTGCCGCCCCCCGGCGCGAGCGCAGAACCGCGCAGCGCCACACCCACCATGCACTCCCTCCTCCCCGCCTCTGACTTCCGCGCATGCGCCCTACCTCACCTCGCTCAGCGCGCGCGCAGCTCTACGGCGTTGAAACAGCGCATGCGCAAGGTCACACGTACTGCCGCCGTGCACGCGCGCCGGTCACGGGCCGACCGGCTTCGCGCTGCCCGCCGGGATTGGAAAGCGGCGGCTACGGCGCATGCGCAGTGCAGCGCCCTTCGCTGTGCCCTCCAACTGGCGACCTCAGGCGCCCTCCCGCTGTCGCGCGTGCGCGTGGCGGCGGCCCGGTCGGCGGCGGTGCCGGCGGTGCTCGCAGTGCGGTGCAGCCATGGCGGGGGCGGTGAAGAAGGTGAGGAGGCGGTGCCGAGGCCTTGAGCTGGGCCCTGGCGGCGTTCCTGAGAGACCGAGGGAGCGACGACCCGGGGGCGAGCGGGGCGTCCCGAGATGCGGGGCCGAGGGGTGCAGGGCGGAGCAGGATGGGGCCCTGAGCGCTGCTGGGGTTGGCCCGGCCCGGGCGTACGGGTGCGCCGGGCACGCGGCGCCGAGAGCCGCTGGGCAATGCGAGGCGGGCCCGCTGGGCGCACCCTCCTGCGCCGTCCGTCAGGTGCGTGCCGAGCCGCAGCGGAACCGCGCGGGAGCAGCGGCGTTGGTGCAGCGAACGTTTCTGTGTTCTCTTGCAGACCACGGGGCTCGTGGGGCTGGCTGTGGCTGAGAACCCTCACGAGGTACGTCGTGGGTCTCCGTTCAGTGCAGACCGCCAGCGAGAGCTGCGAGCGTTTGCGTCCTGTGTTTGTGTGGGCACCTGGAAGCGGGGCCGACTTAGTGGCAGGTTATAAAACCGTTCCGAAGTGATTGAGGAGGAAAACTAATTCCTGCCGATTTAATTCAGATCATTGGAGTTATTCTGCACGTGTACTTCTTGCTGCATGTACTGATTAGAAAAACCTTTTTTGTGCTTTTAGAAATTAGTTTTTGATTTATCTCTCATCTCCATTGTAAAAGTGAAGAACTCCTTAAATTCAGCCCTTTATACGTGTGATACTCCATTCAGAAGCAGGCAGGTATTTTCCTGCCTAATTATGCTGTGTTGCCAGTACCTACAGAGATAACCTCTCCGTGCCAGGGGAGGGCTGATTTTACCCTTCAGAGGCACCGTTTGGGGCAGGGCTGGGTCAGGGCCCTGTGTTGGCAGGCACTGGGATGCCTCAGTGCTTCTCAGGACCCGCGTTAGGTGGTTCATGCAGCGGTTTGGTGCTTGCTTGTTACTCTTCAGGGTGAGTAATGAAATTATGCTTGTCACGTTTTGCTCGATTATTCTGGAGGCATGAGCTTTGAAAGGACTTGAGTGATTCTTCAATTTCTCTCTGCTTTGAAATTCCCAACTATGCAACAATTCTATTTCAAAAATGCTTCTTCTGTCAATATTTAGGAATGGTGTCATAAACAGCCATTGTGACAAACAATATTGTTAAATGCCAGTTATTCCCATTTCACCAACAGCCTTGTCAGGCACCTTTTGAGTGAAGGTGACAATTTTTTTTTTTCCCCCAGAGATTTGGTGTCCAGAGCAAAGAAATCAACAGTGCTGTGGTTAAAGTATAGGCTCTGTGTCAATCCTCATTCCATTTGCTGTGTTTTCTTCTTTGTATCTATTACTGCAGTATTCCAGTTCTGTTGTGTATCACTCCTACAGGGCATTTATTCCTCTTTTTGTAGATAGTTAACCAGCAAATGGGACAAAAGCGTAATTTCTTCATGATCCTAATGTGTCCTTATGTGCTGCATTTAAATTTAGCAACAGAAGTTTTCAGGTTTTAGTTTTATTTAAATCTGGATATCACTGAGAACGTTGCACCAGCACATGGAGACGTGCAAAACAACACCACCAAACAAAAACAACAAGAAAAGTTATGCTCTGGCAGGCTATGTGCTTCTTTATCTCTTTTCTCAGGCAGTTTTTCAGAAGCTGATGGCTCAAACATGAATTTGCCTGATTTGTGAAAAGTGTGGTTAGTATTAGAACTACAGCTTTTGCTGTTCCAATTTTTCATTAAATATACTTCAGATTGCAGTTTGTTTTTAAGGAATCTACTAGCAGTAACTTCTTGGTTCTGATAAATCCCAGTCCCATCTTAAATAGAATTCTGTGTTTCAGGCTTCGTTATTCTGTTTATCTTACATGTCTAGGTTGAATTCTGTACCTGTAACACAAAAGGTAGAGTGCAAACTGTTAGGCTTAGTAGGACAAGTAATTGTGTGATTCTGGCTGCAAATTTTAACCGTGTCTTCTGATTGCTCCAGCGCCTGCGAATGCTGTACACAAAAATCCTTGGTGTCCTGCAGAACATTCCCAAAGATGCAGCATACAGGAAATACACTGAGCAGATTGTAAATGAGCGATTTAACTTGGTGCAAACAGTAAGTACAGTGCTGTGTTGTGAGTGTGACACATGGGGAGATTTTTAGGATGAGAAAATGACTTCCAAATGACCCGGTGTTTTCCAGGAGTATAAGTAACTTTCAAGTATCAGTTCAGAAATAATCGCAGTCTGAGGTCTGTTTTATTTTTTTTTCTGAAATATTTTGATGTGTATCAGAAATAACTTAATTTCTCTTACTGATATTGCCTGTGAAAATTGGAAGAAAAAATATTTTTTGAAGATCTATGAAACTAGTATGTACTTTTCACACGAAAAATGCTGTCCTCTTACCAGTGTGTTACGTTAGCACAATCGTGTTGGATATTTAAAAGCAGGTTTTGGTACAATGAACTATGCAGTGCTGATACTGATAATGTGACTATTAGAAGGTCACATCTCATTCTTTATAAAGCTAAGGACAACATTTTCTTTGAAGGTATATGCTTCAGCACTTAGCTGTTAATGCTTGTTTGGATGTCATTAAATGGTACTCTTAACTATTTATCATTGAAAGCCTGGTGTTTGGTTTCCAATCAGAAAAGCCTGGGAGGTTTTTTTGATAATGTAAAATGACAGAGGCCAGCTAATTAGATGTTGAGGAAGGCTAGAGTGTGATCTGTCCAAATTAGTGTTTTCATGACATATCCATTCTTTTTCAGTAAAACTAAATCTTTATTTATATGTTTGAATACTCAGGAAACTGATGTGCAGAAACTACAGGACAAACTGAATAGTGGTCAAATAGAAGAAGTCATTGTACAGGTAAAAGAGAAACTTAAGATTAGATACAAGTTGGAGTAGTGGTTTTTAGCATTCCTTTGGATGAGTTTTTGTTCAGAAAACTGGCAGTTTTCCATATTTTTCCTTTGCAAAACAAATAGCAAAAAAATAAATTGTATGTATATATTTCAAGAGAATCTTAATTGTCATATAGTGAATGGGATGGCCATGCTAAAAATGAACACAATAATAGGGTAGTGATCAGCAGCACAGAGTCCAGCTGGAGGCCTGTAACTAGCGGTGTTCCCCAGGGGTCGGTGCTGGGTCCGGTCTTGTTCAACATCTTCGTCATCGACCTTGATGAGGGGATAGTGTCCACCCTCAGCAAGTTTGCTGATGACACAAAACTGGGGGGAGTAGCTGACACGCCAGAAGGCTGTGCTGCCGTTCAGCAAGACCTGGACAGGCTGGTGAGTTGGGCAGAAAGGAACCTGATGAGGTTCAACAACAGCAAGTGTAGAGTCTTGCACCTGGGGAGGAATAACGGCATGTACCAGTACAGGCTGGGGGATGACCTGCTGGAGAGGAGCTCTACAGAGAGGGACCTGGGGGTCCTGGTAGACAACAGGTTGGCCGTGAGCCAGCAGTGTGCCCTGGTGGCTAAGAAGGCCAATGGGATCCTAGGGTGCATTAAAAAGAGTATTGCCAGCAGGTCGAGGGAGGTGATCCTCCCCCTCTACTCTGCCCTGGTCAGGCCTCAGCTGGAGTACTGTATCCAGTTCTGGGCTCCCCTGTATAAGAAAGACAGGGACCTCCTGGAAAGAGTCCAGCGGAGGGCCACAAAGATGATAAAGGGCCTGGAGCATCTCCCTTATGAGGAGAGGCTCAGTAATCTGGGTCTGTTCAGCCTGGAGAAAAGAAGGCTGAGAGGGGACCTGATCCATGTTTATAAGTATCTTAGTTGCGGGAGGCATATGGAGGTGGGGAACCTCTTTTCCGTGGTCAGTGGGGACAGGACAAGGGGCAATGGCATTAAGCTGGAGCACAGGAAGTTCCGCACCAACATGCGGAAGAACTTCTTCACAGTGCGGGTGACGGAGCACTGGAACAGGCTGCCCAGGGAGGTTGTGGAGTCTCCTTCCCTGGAGATATTCAAGACCCGCCTGGACGCCTACCTGTGCAACCTGCAGTAGGGAACCTGCTCTGGCAGGGGGGTTGGACTCAATGGTCTCTCGAGGTCCATTCCAACCCCTGCAATTCTGTGATTCTGTGAACTCATGGTTACTATGTTTCACATAAATCGCATGTATGCTTACATTGCTTCTTGCAGTATGTTAGCAAAAAAGAACAGAAGATGACTGAATTATATGGGGAGGTTAATGCAAATAGACTGGAAAATATCAGGGGTGAGGTTACTGTAGTCATTGGGAATGGCTAGGTGAACAGATGAGGCATTTGGGGTGACTCGACTCATCTCAAAAATTGAAGACCGTTACTTTTGGGGAAAAAAAAATTACGCAGTTAAGGATTAAATTTGAGGTGATCCCTAAGCATAGGTAGTGGCTCATCATTGAGATGATGAAACTGAAATTGTAGTAGTATAGAATTTAAGAACTTGTTTATGATCTTTATTAACAGGCTGAAAATGAGCTTTCCTTGGCAAGAAAAATGATGCAGTGGAAACCATGGGAGCCTCTAGTGGAAGAACCTCCTTCTGACCAGTGGAGATGGCCAATATAATATTCGAAATGGTGTAACTTCTTGAAAGTCAAAAAAGTTAAAAAATAATCTAATACTGACAGTATCTTTAAATTAAAGAAAGTGACTTCATAAAACCATGTTTTGTCTTAATGTCCACTTATGTTTAGCAATTTAAAGATTGCTACAGATTTCTTGCAAAAATGGCTTTAAGAACATGCAGCTGCTTTACAATCTTTGGTTCATTTCTGTCATCTGCTGGTAACAGGATATTTATTTGTGCCTGATTCTGCTGTTATAATCTGTATTTGTATGTTAGCAGATACAGATAATTCATTTGAAATCTAAATCAAATTTGTAGAATAGTATGATCCTGCCCTTTTCTCTGTTAGGTTGTGTATTTTTGCTACCTTAAAGCCAGCATCAATGTCCTTATGACCATGTAGACACCAGGGATCTGATGTAATGAAAATTAGGCTTAACAAAAATAATATTTTCTGGTTTTCAGCTGAATCACTGTCTCCATCTGGCTGACTCCACTGGCCACAAAAACACTCATTCTGGCTCAGGGAGGTGCTGAGAAGACCCAGGATGTCACTCTTTAAAGTGACAGCAGGGAAAGGTTTCTTGATTGAAAGGTTTCTTGATTAGCAGGCAGGATACCATACTTAGCATGATACATGTGGCACAAACTTGAGTACTGCTCTTTGCATGTATAGAATTTGGTTTTACAATGGCTTTGTATATAAACATGTATACTTGATGGATTGATTTGTATATTATTGATTCAGACCTGGAATATTACTAGTAAGAAAAAATAATGGATTTTTCTCAACATGTGGCTAGGTTCTTCTTTCATTAATAATCATTAATTATATCTTTTACATAATGTCCTAATCCCCTAATACATTAATTGTATACTAGTAGAAGAGAAGTTACGAAGTACAGCTAGTACAAGCTACATACCGCTTGTGTGCACTTTGTCAATTACTTTCGCTGCATCTTTAAAGTTTTTTCCACTGATTGTTACTGCAATTACAGAATTTTTAAACTCTTGAAAAATTCAGAAAGTTGAAAATGTTTTACTTCATTTCTTGTTTTTGAAGGCTGTTTCAGCCTTGTGAAAGCTGCTTTCTTCTGAGATAAAGCCACTAGGTGGCATTCCAGAAGAGGATTTCACTGAGGCTTGCGAACATAATTTCCATGTGAGATAACCCTAAACCTGAATGAGGGTGAGCAATGTCAGATGAGAAATGAAGACAAATGGTTTTAGGCAATAAGTATTGAGCTAATCTGAGAAGAAGGAGGGAGGGGTTGGATGGGACACCAAAACAAAGTATTTTGACTTGTAATTGTTGGGGGGAGGGGGGTAAGTTGGCAAAACATGGTAACAGCTACTGCAATTTTTTCAATTATTTCATAATGGAGATAGCAGCTGAACTCCTGTTACATTCTGTGCTTCCGAAGCTGTATCTGCCATGAGAATTGGCTCTCCCATGAGCTGGTGAATTACATTGCGGGGGAGAAGTCTCTTGTTATTGGCCCACTGGTGCTGACATTGGATAGCCAGCATTAAAACGGGTCCACACATCACAAGTTCAACTCTTCTCCCCTTCTCAAGCGCACGAATACATCCTTACTACAGACTAATGTAGGTTGTTACTGCCTCAAGGGGCTGTTTTGGGAGCTGTTTCCTAATTTATATTCACAATGATTTTGCTGGTCTGTAAGTCTTTCTTTCAGGTCTCTCAAAATAGGGTTGTTGTTGTTTTTTTTTTATCTATCCAGAACACTGTATTGGCCTTCACACATACTTTAATTTAGGAATCATCTCAAGTTTTAAAAGTTCCATTGAAGCCAAAGTCTAAGGATAACAATTCGAGAGCCTGTTTGAAGTCTGCAGGATGGGACCTAACAGAGCTGGAGCCTGCTAAACCAGAAAACATCCAGACTGCCACTTAGCATTAAACAGTTGCTGCTTTCTTGACGAGAGATCATTTTCACAGCTGATACAATTTTGACCCCGGAGACCACCGCGCGCACGCGCGCAGCCCCGCCCCGCGTTGCTATAGCCGCCGCGACGCGCTGCCGGCGCGGGGAGCGGCCGCCATGGAGAGCTGCCCGGGACGGGGCGCCCTGCGAGAGCCCTGCGGGGAAAGTACCGGGTCGGCGGGCGCTGAGCGGGGCGAGGGGCTGGCGCGGGGCATGCCGGGAGAGAGGCCCGTGGCGCCCCCCCGGGGGGCGCGGCGTGGAGTGGGGGCCATGGCCCAACCGCCGCCCGCGGGGCGGTGCCGCCGGGTGGGCGCTGAGGGGGGGCGGCCCCGGCCAGCGTCTATCGGGTGTGTGCTGTACGCCCGGAAAGCTATGCCTATATATATATTCTATGCCTATGCCTATATATAAAATGTTCATGCATATATATTCCTTATTATGGATATTCATATATACATAAAGGTTGTGCTGGCTGCTGTCACAGACCAGTGGGAAGTGTTAAGTGTTCTGCACTGAGTGGAAGCTCAGACCTTAAGCTGTTCTAAACAGGCTACCTGGAAAGGTGTTAGGAAAAGCTTTTCAGGATATCATTGTCCCTGTGATAGTAGCGATGTACTAGCATGCATTTTTGTATAGGTAATGTAGTTACTACAGAACCACAGAATCATTAAGGTTGAAAAATACCTCTAAGATCAGCTAGTCCTGCCATCAGCCCATCACCACTGCACCTGCTAAACCGTGTCCCTCAGTGCCACATCCACACGTTCCCTGAACACCTCCAGGGACAGTGACCCCACCACCTCCCTGTGCAGCCTGTCCCAGCACCTGGCCACGCTTTCTGAGAAGAAATTTCTCCTAATATCCAACATGAACCTTCCCTGGCGCAACTTGAGGCCATTCCCTCTTGTCCTGTCGCTGTTACCTGGGAGCAGAGGCTGACCCCCACCTCACCACAACCCCCTGTCAGGCAGCTGTAGAGTGCAATAAGGTCTCCCCTCCCCTGAGCCTCCTCTTCTCCAGACTGAGCAATCCCAGCTCCCTCAGACGCTCCTCACAAGACTTGTGCTCCAGACCCCTTGCAGCTTCATTACCCTTCTTTGGACATGAAGAAAAGTGTTTTTTTATTTTTTTTTTTAAATTTCTGCAGAAAGGTTAAAACTTGCATCCCACTCAGTGGATGATGGAAGGTGCCCCGGCCAGTGGCCCCAGCGCTGCTCCAGGTGGGACGCCAGAAACAGAGCAGCTGCCCGCTGGCAGCGGGGAGGCCAGGAGCACACAGCCAGCAGGCGAGGAGGCTCTGCTTCACACGAGCACCACGCAGACGGGAGAGGGCAGCGAGCCAGCATCCCCGCAGGAGCCGCCTGCAGAAGGACTTGGTCAGCGTGAGGCGATGGACAGCAGTGAGCAAGGTGCATCTGAGCCAGGCGGCCCGTTCAGCGCATCACCTGAGAACACTTATCCAGTTATCATTACAAATTTACCTGAATTAAGAAGTTTGGAAAGAGAAGAAGAAACATCTCAAAATGCAGTGCTGTCAGAGAATATGACAAGTTCAACGGTGACAGGTAAAGAAGTTGGACGTCACTGCTCTAAAGGGATTTTTTTCTTCAATGTGGTTATGCCTTCTTGCACTCCCCACACCCTTGTTCTGTTCACCTTTGTAGGTGACTTTTTAAATTCTCACATAAAATGTGTTTGAAAATGTGGGGAATATATTATTTATTTCACATTCTGATAGCAATTTTTGGACTAACATGACGTTTTATAGAGTGATCCTTGTTTGCAGAAATATGCATGAGCATGTGTATGTGTTCTGTACAGGTATTCTAAAAATAGCAGTGCATATTTCAAATATAACATGAGCTACTCACAATTTAAACTAGATCCTTGCAAGCACCTTCCTATTTTACCTCCGAGGTGCTCCTGTAACTTACCTGTCACTCTCCGTGCCTTTCTCCTACAGTCCCTGAAGTACTCCAGCATTTCCTGTACTTTGTTTTTCTCTCTTCTGGGTGTCCTGTGTTACCTCCCCTTCTCAAGTCAGTGCCCCACTTCCTTAGGCCTTCAGAGCTGAAAGCAGTGCATCCCATTGCGCGTGTGAGCACAGTGGGCAGCCCTTCAGAATTCGGAGCTGCTGACTGCCTTCTATTGGCTGAGTTGTGTTCAGTCGAGTACCTGGCCACCCCTCCCTGGAAGGCACCGTACCAAAGCCTGATGGCGTATCCTATCTCTAAACCAAAAAGAAGTAATTTCTGGAGTGTCAAGCGATGTAAATCTGGTTCAGAATGTAGGCTTTGAACAAATGCCACAAAGCCAAGTATTGTGTGAAAAAACAGATTCAGCCATCATATGCTTAGGTCATGTCTAAATTGGAGCAGGATTGGTAAGATCTTCAATAAAAGTTCTCTGTGTACATGGATAACTTTGATTTAAAATTCTATATTTGCAAATAAATACATTTACTTACTGTAACTTTTCTAACTGGGATATGAATGAATTTTTATGTGGTGACAGTATTATGTTAGATCTTTCTTTAAAAAGTGTATAATACTGCTTCAACTTTTGAAGAAAACTGTTTTCCTGCTCAAAAATCTATGATTATTGTGTCTTGCAATGTTTCAATAAAATCATCTAGGGGTAAACTTGAAAAGCTATTTCTTTGTTTGGTTTGAGAACCATATTGGAAATTGATTTTGTTTTTATTTTTTAGGAAGCACAACTGAGGATAATGAAACTGTTATGTGCGGTAGGGCTGAATTTCATGAAATTATCCAGTCTGAGAAGTTGCGTCTTGATCCGGGACTTTTACTTGGCAAAGCAGCTCAACAGAACTACTGCATGCCAAATGTCATCACTGTCAGAGTACAAACGGGTAAATGGTGTTTTCATATGTGTACCTGTAGATAGACACGTTTACCTCTACATATCTGTGTAAAGATAGAAATATTGTTTCTTTTAGTAACAGATTGACATTACAGCAGGTTCATTTATTTATCTGTCTTGTAACTTCTGTTTTAACAGGTTCTGATTCATTCCAAGACGTAGCTGTGAAAATTGAGAGACCTACTTTTTGTAAACCATTTCTGGGTGGATTTAAGAACATAATAACAGGAGTGGAATTTCATAATGCAGGATCACAAACGATACCCGAAAAACGACCTGAAAAAGGAACTACATTATTTTGTAGGGAAACACAGGTAATGGTGCTATATTGTCTTTTTAGAGATATATATGTATTTTATTTTGCCAAACAACAGAATGTTGATATAATTATTTCAAGTAGGAATGAGGAAGCAAATCAGCAATAAGTATGCAATTGAATGTATTTAATAGATGACTATCATTAGTCTTGTGATTTTAGTTATAAATAGCTAATTTTTGTACTTTACTTCTTACAATGAGAAAACAATCAGTGTATTTTGTTATAATTTGACATGTATTTTTTTCCCAGACAGTTTTTGAGAAAAATAAATGTCAACAAACAACAAATCCAACATCAACACAGATGACTAAAAGTGGCCTGTATGTCTCAGTCATGAGTGACAAAATAATAATACCTGGAAAGTATTTTACAGCAGAGGAATACCATAAACGTCGTCTTGAAGCAGTAAGTTCTCATCTGTTTGCAACTGTATCTGCAAAGCAAAGTAGTGACAAGGTTATTTGGATATTTAATGAGTGTTCAAGTGTTCAAAGAGTGATTTTAACAGTGAACTTTAAAATGACAGCTTTATCTTCACATTTTGTTATCTTTTTGATACAGGGTAAGTGAGGTTCTGTGCATTTACAGTGTTAGTGTTTTCAGCAACATTTGAGACCTTACAATGCCTTAATTATTAAGCATTGTGAATTTACTGCTTTCTGTCTTAAGGTAAACTTCCATATATATCGGTAGGAATTAAAATAGGCTTGCCTCTGTGGCATTCTCTTGATCTATTTTAGAAGGACCTCAGCTATATGCCTAATGCCATGTGTGGCCTCAAATAGCTAGAATATTAGATTAGGATTTATGTGACTTTCGTGCAACTTCTGGATTTTGTGGCTTTTGTCTGTATATATGTATATATTTACGAACAGCCTGGATGCGTGCAATGGGCCTGTAGGCTTTTTGCTTGAGAGTCTTTTGGTGCACTAAGATGCTTTGTGTAGCTGATTGTGACAACAGATTCTGGAGAGTCGTTGTGCAGAGGCAGCCTAATGCCTAAGCATTCTAAATTGCTTTTTGCAAACTACCTATTCAGTGACTGCACACCTAACTTAATTACTCCCCATCATCATGTTAGCTTGGACACCTTTGTAAATGCTCTAGTTCTTTAATTGCTTCTAATAGGCAGTCTGATTCTAACTAAATGGATGAACAGTTGGTTTCCCCAGGTCTAAATGGGATAATTGAATTATCATGGTTAGCAAGATGCTTTTAAAATCTTCTTGTTAGAAATCTTCTGTAAGAACTTATTTGACAGAAATAAGCATCTTGTAGAAATGGAACCCAGGTAGGTAACTTGTTTCCTCAGGACTACTAATAAGTTTTACTGCGATCATTAATGCTACTCACTGAAATCTGTAATATATCTGTAGGTAATCTATAATGCAGCTATAAATGTTACTACAAAATGACTTTGTTTTTCACTTCAAAAGCAAACACTTTGCAAATGTGTTCCAAAATGCTTCTCTTCACAGTAGCCTCTTAAAACGTGAAGGCCAATTTTGGTTTTAATCCCATTGATACTGTTTTCTCTATTTTTTCACAGCAGGAAAAAAATGCAGGATTTTTTTTATATTGTTGATGTATAACATTCTAAAATTATTTCTTATAGTGCACCTATGTCAAGGAGTAGAACACAGTACAGAGAAAAATGAATTTTGTAATTGCAGTTTATGCTTTAGTTTGATAACTTTAATCTAATTCCTCCACTGATTGCACTCCTGCAGTTACCTAAAAAAGTAACCAGGCTAGTATTCAGACTACTACTACACGACTGTTTTAATAGCATTTAAATTAGTCTAAGTACAAGACAAATCTTAGAAAATGTAGTTAAATAGCTAAAAAAATAACCGCTTAGAACAAAATATGGTGCTGTTTGGTTTTAAATTGATGATTCTTTGGTGTTATATCACACGTAGGTAATAGTATTACAGAAATATTTCCGTCGATGGTATGCTAGAAATGTAGTAGAAAATCTGAAGGAAAAAAAGAGATTAAGGCTGGAATGGGAAGCACAAGAAGAGTTACAAAGGAAAAAAGAGAAAGAAGACAAACTGAGAAGGGAGAATGAGCGAAGACTGAACCCTAAAACAAAAGAAGACTTTGACCTGCTTTACAATGCTGTAGAATGTAAGTTTTTTTGAAGGGGACACTCTTAAATCAATGTACAGTTTAAAAACAACTTTTTTTTTTTTTTTAAATTTGCAAGGGAATTTCTTTCATTTTCTTGCCTTATATATTGGGTTTTTTTGGGGGGGGGAAACTAGCTTATAAAATGGTGCTAATAGTTATGTTATTTGGGAGGGATTTTTGTTTTTGTTTTCTTTGTTTTCCCCTTCATCTGTAAGATGTAACATCAGCTAGAGGAACAAGATGACCCGATGTAAGGTCAGGAAGAGAAACAAGATTCTTCTATTTTTTTCTTTTATGAATCAAAACATTAAAGTAGCTCTGATGCATTTAGTTGCTGAAAATAATGCCATGAAGAAATCACAATTAAGATCCATCATTTGCCATTTAATTTTCATAATGGATTAAATTTTGCCCAGAGTTTTACAAGAGATGAGATTCTTCTGTTTGTCCACATCCACTTCTGCTGCTGTTTCTTCTCCTTTCTCATGTATTCTATGTTTCACAAAACTGCTGTCAACATTTTAAAAATCTGTTAGATTTCTAAAGGGCATCCTGAAAGCCTTCTCCTATCAGAGTGGATGGTGTCTGTAAACAGACAAGCACTTCCAAACTTCCCTGGTAAAATAAAGTGAATACTGCAGATAATTGGCTTAAAATCATACAGGAGAATAATCTTGTAACTATAACAAAAAATTAGCATATGCCCTTTTGGAAAAGCAAAAACAATAAAAAGGAATTTACCAGCATATTAAAAAACAAAAAACAAAAACCTGCAGGAGTTCTTCTAAAATGTCCCCTTTTAAGCAAGATACTTGCATTGTCATTTCTGACAGCTCGTTTTATCTAAGCCTAAGGGTGTGCTTACCCTATAACTCTGTGGCAGTTTTTACATTCCTGTCCCTATAGGAGAACTGGCCTAATGGATTACCCGATTCATTGCAAAACTACCAGACCAACCTTAAACCATCCCAGTTATTTTTCCTATGGTAAACTGAGCATAAATTTGGCAGCGTGTGTTATTCACAGAGCTTAGACTCATGATTCAAGAAATCCCAAGTCATACACTTATCTTGTAATTCTGTCATACTTTGTGTGGCACTGAACAAATTGCTTTGTCTAAATGTAGAAATGACATAAATATTACTGTTCTTTGTGACAAATGTAGAAATTATTACTGGTCTTAAGCTTGAAAATTTTGGGAATTATATCTTCCTGGGATTTGTAGTTGTTTGTTTTTTCTTTCCCCCTTTCTCCTCAGAGATGGTAAGCTTTTTCCTTCTGAACAATCAAATCTTTTGAAAGGTGATCCCAACTTGATAAATCAAAACCAGATATTCAAATAATCATTTTTTCTCTCTAATTATGGCATTTAGCATCTGATTTCTTTCAAATTTTTCTTTAAAAAACTGCTTTGTAGTTAACTTTGCTATCAAGTGTAATCCACTTTTTTTTGTATGTGTATGAAGAGCCTTATCTGCAAAGCTGAGAAAAAATTGTGAATAAGCACTGTTTTTTTCTAACATTCTTAGATATAAAACTTATTGTTACATAAGTGTCTCTTTTGCCTAATTTAGCATGATTGGATTCACAAACCAATAAAACTTCCAGCTTTGAATGTTGAGGAATTTAATATTTAGGCAACCTGAGAAGCACGTGCCACCTCAAAAACTGTAAAGAAATAAACTAAACACCGATATTTGAAATGTCTTTTCAACATTTTGTTGGAAATAATTGTTTGGTATCAGTCTGTTTGTTTGGTTTTTGTTTACAGTTGTTGACTAGTTGCTTCTCTGGGGACTTGCAGTCATGCTCTTTATTGTAATAGAGCTTAGTGGTTCTAGGAAGTCTGTTTTTTCCTACCTGCATCTCAAACTACTTTTACATTCTTATAGTGTCAACAGTCTACACAAGCTAAATCATTGTGACAGTAATAGAATGAGGTTATTGTCCTCTACAGATCTGTGAAGGTTATTGCTGCTGATCACAATATAGGGATATTATTACAGGGTCAGCCAGTGGAAGCACTTCCTTTTGGTGCAGAAACTTGCCTGTTGACTGTATGGTGCAAATGAGATGTATCTAAATATTCTAGTGCCAGCATAAAGAGACATTCATTATTTATTTGAAAAGTGTGAACTACTTCATTTGTTTTTTAAAAACCAGAATAAAAATATAA
Organism: Penelope pileata; assembly: GCA_013396635.1. Taxonomy (NCBI): domain Eukaryota; kingdom Metazoa; phylum Chordata; class Aves; order Galliformes; family Cracidae; genus Penelope; species Penelope pileata. The sequence goes on along the minus strand of WBMW01001199.1, from coordinate 877,980 downwards.
AGAGTAAAATTTCAATCTGTAAAACAGATAATCTGAGAGGAATGTCTAACTTGACTGTATGTACATGGTGAATCAGAAGGTGAGTATGGATAACTGACAGCCCCTTCATTTCTGCAAGTACAAAATTGCTTGTTGTATTTATTAACTCTACCTTTGAAGCTGCTGCCCCCTTCAGGCATATAAAGCTTCACATAAATTAATTCTATGCTGTGCTTTTGTTTGCTGAAATGGCTTTATTTAAAAATAAATCTTTGGATACTCAGAACTTGTCAGACAGCTGTCACATTAATACCAACGTTTGGAAAGCCTTAAGGAAATGAACTGAAATATTTTAAAATTGAAAACATAAGGCATTATAGATAAGGAAGCCACAGGCAGAAAATAAACCTTCCTCCCTTCCCTCCTCCTGCCTTTAATCTTACCTGGTGCAGGATGTTATGGGCTTTTTCAGTAAGCGTGCATCACATACTGGATTGTTTTCTTCACACTGTTTTTCTTTTGCATAAATATTCTGAAACAGTAACAGTACTTTGAGGTATTGTTCAGGAATGATGAAGTTTTGCATCTTACAGAATCCTCTAGAAAAATCTTTGGATGTATTTGAAATGGAGCAGACCCTTCAAAATATGCAGGAATTGTTATGATGTTTGCAAAGGAAAACAGTATTATGTAAACACAATGATTTTACTGAGGGATTTCTGTAAGGGCATATAGGCTGGATATCAGCAGTTACAGTCAAGAAATGGGTACTACAAAATGAGCCATGATAGATGTGTCTGCATGTTTGCCATTGGTGGTTTAGCTTGAGCTTCAAAGTGCAGCAGGTACCTGTGGTTTGGTGATTTGCCCCTGAGTCAGAAGGCCAGATGTTTCTACAGCATCTACTGATTCACACGCTGCTGTCGTTAATATCTCATGGTTTGTATATCACTTCCTTCCACTTGAAGGGTTCCATTTTAGAAGAGGAAAAGGAGAGTAAAAAGTAATGATTGTCTCATTACAAGTGCATATCCATCTGCCTTAAGTGGCAGAAGACAATACCACTCAGTATGCAGTGTTAAGATCTGGAGCACTAAACATGATTATCAGCCAAGTTTTTGTCTCAGGTTTGGATGAGTTCAGTCTTTAGATTTTACTCATTTCTGCAGGGAGAAGCAGTAGCACTAAGTACAAGTGGTACCACAGTAAGATTCTGTTCTTAATCTGTTGAGAAAATTGTGGTATCTTTTCTTGCAACTTTGATCAATTTTTTTTTTTTTTTTTTTTTAAAGATCCTAGCGTTCATATTGTTTGGAGCTGTTTGGGATTCATATAGTTATTTTTAGATGCAGAATCATGAAGAAATCATTGCATCACACATCTCCCCAGGAGCTAAATGATTCTTCTCACTTATTTTTCTCCTAAACCCTTTCTGAGTTTGGAGAAATTCTTGGCAGCGCGGAATTAATGTACACTCACACTCTCAGAACATCGGTATCATTTACATTATTTTCTGTGCTGTTCTGTGTATATTGTGCACAACAATCAGTTTGCTAATGCAGAAACTGTTTCTTAATTATTATAGAAAATTAATTACATTATTTCTTGGATACAAAAGTAGAAATTTCACTGAGCTTCTTCTAAAAAATTACATGAAACATTTATATCTGTAGTGTGGAGGCAGGAGGAGACTGAACAGATTAACAGAACTCTTACTGGAGCTGAAAGAAAGGCAGCACTTTGTGGACTCCTGGAACAAGAGGCACAGCTGATTGCTTCCATTGGGAGACACAAGCTAAACGCAGATGAGGAGAATCAACAAAAAGCAGTACTGCACTTTCTGAATAAGGTCAGTAAAGTAATTTTAGGCCGAATACAAAGAAAGTTCCAAAGTACAGGAACAGAAAAGGCAACTGCAACTGATTATCGAAGGATGAACAGTGAATCATTAAGATTGTGACCTGAGATTTACCATAGACACAAGTAACTGTGTATATAATATAAACAATTATCATTGAGTGGATGAATTTTTTATTGTTTAACCATCTTGCATAAAGGACACAATTCTGGTGGCACTGTTAACATGATTCTGAAAGAATTCAAAATAGCTAATTTGAGGTTATAATATAAAAGGACATTGCTCCCCTATATTTTGTATTCTGTGAATTAGAATGTTGTAAGAATTAATGCATGAAACTATGATATTTCTTAATCAGTTTTTGAATCTTTAGAAATCTGCCTATAAGCTTCTCTTTCAAAAACACTCAATTTCTGTAAACAGAACAAATGACCAGGTGATCTTCCTCTGCTATGTTCTGTTCATTGCTCTCTACAGTGAAATGCATGCCATTGCGTTTAAATGTAAATGCAGGCTTTTAAGCATGTATTTAGTATTGATGAAATTAAACTTTAACCCCACTGAATAAATTAATTGATTATTTTTTCTTTTTTTTCTTTCCTCAAAAAAGTTATCCTGCAGGAACTACATTTATTGTTTATTTCTCCATTGAGCCTAGGCCTTTGTTCCCCAGTCATCGTATCTGTCATTAAAGGAAGTATTTATTCCATGTTCATATACAGGATAGAAACCCAGGAGAACTTTAGCTGAATCTTGCATCTTACTGAACTCAGTGATTAATTTGCTGGTTTCAGATGAACAAGAATTTTAACTTGAGATGTTATTTTTGTACAATCATGGGGATGAAATTTGCAAATGCAGATGTTCTTCAGGCACTCCTCAATTTAAAAAAAAAAAAAAAAAGAGAATTAATTCAATTAATCCATATAAAGATGGTTTGGAATGACACTAGATTCAATGGCCCTTTCAATGTAAAATACAATTAAAAAGTCCTATTAAGTTAAAACAATCTCTCAGCAAACTATTCCTTCAGAAGAAAGTTCTTATTTATTTTTTATTTATTTATTTATTCTGTCTGCTTTCATAGTTGTGAAGTAATTACAAAAAGAAATACTGCAATAGCAATAGTTCTTGAATATCTAAGTTTTTTTTAACTCAGACCATTTAGTAATCAAAAAAGTAACACTTTTGTGCTAAGGAAATTCTTCATTCTTTTTATTATTGATTTATGGGAACAGGTCTGCAAAAACTGACTCAGTATAGTCTATAATCTTTCTTCATTAAGAACAAATTGCTTATCTGAAATATTGGTGTAACTGTAACTAGGTTTATTGTCATGATATGATTGAATTCTCCGTTACTGCTTTCAAGAGTGCAAAAAACCAGGAAACTAAATATTTAGAAATGATACCAAAACTGTATATCATTTCTATGTTAAATATTTGCTTCTACTATTTGACATCTGTTCCGCTATCATTGCAGAAAAAGAAACCTGGAACAGTATAGAGCAAATATATTTCTCTCTTAACTCTGTCTCTATTTGCCTGTTCAGCACTGCTTTCCAATGTGCTACCTTTTATAGACTACTTCCAGTATATTCTCATACAGTTTTCTTGCATCCACAAATCAGAAGCAAAACGTTCTTCAGTACCAGAATTCCTAGTGATAGTTGATGGCTGGAGATTCATGAGAGACCTGAGAGACAAAAGATGATGTCTTTTTCAAGTTTACTAGGTTATTTATTCATATTTTAAATTTATAATTTTAGGTATTTCAGTAAAGAGACCAATTTCTCTCTAATTTGACAATCTAGTTAGCTTCTTAATTTCTGCATCTTTTCCTGTTTTGTTTTGTTTATTTGTTTGTTTTGTTTTGTTTGAATTTAACATAATTTCGACTATAGTGTTTTTGGTGTTGAGCTAACTTGTTGACATTGATAGCAGCCTAACACAGGTAAAGAAAGTAATACATTCTGTATTCCTTAAAGAAGTAAAATATAATAATAATAGAAACATCAAAGTAATTGGGTAGTTCATTATGATTGTGACAATGTATTTAACCATGGTAGTATACAAAATTATTATACAAAATTTATTGTTGGAGTGCTAGATTGTAGCCGCCTTATCCAGTTATTTCTTCATCTTTGGGTTAAAAATGTAAATGCAGACACTTGCCATTAAACTTATAATACCTTTCACATTTGAAGAGTGCAAGCTTCTCTACTTTCCTGCAGTAGCCATTGTGACATGAAAGTTGCTTTTCCATGGAAACATTTGTTCCCTTCTTTCCTATTTTAAGCATGCACCTTAATCATGGCGGTCTGTTTTCAGAATGGTGTCTATTGGCCGTGTGTGTGCTACATTCTAGGTTATTCTTTTTTATGCTAAGCTCATTCTTTTGCATTTGTATTTTGAAGAGGAAGTACTCGATTAATCTTTTATACATCAACCAGATTTTTCAGAGATATTCCCATAATTATTAACTATTGTTCTGTTCATACCTTTCAAGCTTTTTGCTATTTCTGCACCCATCTTATGGGTTTATTTCTTCTCTTTTCTTACATTTTCCTCTTTGTGTCTGTGTTCTTGTGCTTCTCTCCTCAGGTGCTTTTTTTTCTGGTTACATGTCTTGGCAGCAGAGTGCAGTTATAATAGTCTTGCTCTCTGAAGTAATACAGATAACAGCATTATTGTAAATTCCACAGCACTGCCAGCAGACTAAAAGGCAGGAGAAAGTTGGGGAAAAATCTGTAAGTTCTGGTTTTGCTGAATACATGAAAATGGTCCTGAAATAAGAGAGAGCCTGGGATTCTTTTGAAGCACTGGAAATCTTGTTCATAATGATGAGAGCTCTGTTGTTCTGCTTTGTTTCATTTTCAGTCAGAAGTTGTGTCAATTCTTTTTTGATTTATTTTATTTTATATAATACCCAGTTTTGATGAAGTAGTGAGAAAAAATGACAGAAGTTACAGATACAATATCTTTATCTGAATAATTTAAATGTGATCATAGTAGAGTTGTTCTGTGTTACAAGTTGTCAGTATGGAATACTGAGACTGCTAGCTCATATATAGGTTGTGTAGACTTACCACAGGAATCTAGCTTTAATAACCATCTCCTAAGCAAAGCTGTGCTCATTGACTCTGCCTAGTGTAAGCAAATGACCTTTCTGTCTTACAAAAAGTTATCTCATTGAACAGGACCAAATGAAGGTACTGAATTTAAATTGTTGCCTATCTACGTTACAATAAAGCTGCAGCATGATATTTCTCCTAAATTGGTGGGAGGAGGGAGTTTGCTCTTTTTTTTAATTATTTTTTTAGTGTTTCTAATAGTGTATAAAGTTAGTGTAACAAAGTCATGAAATTATGGTAGACTGCTCCCTTTTTATGACAGAAAATGGCTTCTTTCTAGTATTGCAGAAGTTCAAAGATTTCATTAAGGAATTACGAGTTTTATTTTTCAGTAGCATCTGCTTTACTGTTGTGTTTTGTAATTGGTTTTTGCTCTGGATTGTGACTATTGATTAACAATACTTTAATCACAGTTCCACCCTCACTGATGTAATTCAATGTTAGGTATTCAGTATTGGACTCTCTTTTCAATTACTTTGCCTTTATTTTGCTTACCTAATTTTATGATTTAATAATTTGTTTAAAAAGAAGAAAACCGTATTTTTATGTGGTGTAGACTGTTTATATCTGTTTTATCTGTCTAATATTCTTGCTATTTTTATGTCTTATCACCATAGCAAGCCTGTGTATTTGGTCATAATAATGATCACCTTGATACTAGGGTCATATCCACAAAACTACTCAAGCATCTGAAGGTTTCATGAAGTGTTGCTATAGTTGACTTGCATCGAAATCACAAAGTGAAGTTCACAGATGTTTGTGAATAGTCAAGTTCCAAATACAGTGAATAATTAACACACAGAATGAAGTTCAAAATAACTGTCCCACTGTGTGATTAAGGACAGAGAATGGAATTACACAATGATGGGGAGAGGGTTTTGAATGCCATATTTCTGTTGGATTTAGATAATCTACCAGATAATCTAACCCACCGACTGATGCCCAGCCAGTTCCTGAGCAGCGGCCCCTCCCTGGCTAACTCCCTTCCCTTATATTTACATGATGTCATATGGCGTGGAATATCCCTTTGGTTGGGTTGGGTCAGCTGCCCTGGTCCTGTTGCCTCCCAGCTCCTTGTGCCCGCCCAGCCCCCTTGCTGGCAGAGCAATACAAGAAGCTGAGAAACTGAAACATCCCTGGCTCTGTACAGCGCTGCCCAGCCACAAGTGTAAACATTGCTATGTTATCAGTTTTGTTTTGTTTTCTTCTAAAACCAAACATACTGGACACTACGAGAAAAACTAACTTCTGTCCAACGAGGAGCTAAGACAGTAGCAGTGTGATTTGCAACCAGAGCCAGTCTTGTAGAAAGAGGAGAATGCTGGACTTTTCCAACTGAGTCGTGCATCTGATACCATGTAATTTCTCACTGTCTGTAGAATTTAAAGATGTGCAAAGAGAACTGAAATCGTAGGCTTCTGTTGTGTAGTTCAGCTAGCTCCTTGCTTGCTGACGTAGGTATCCAATAAGCTGTAAATTCTTACTATAACTTAGTCAGCTTTACCAAAGTCTATGCCTTCTATCCATCTCTATAGCTAGCATGAACAGAACAGTTCTCTGGAGATGTTTTGTACCGCAGTAGACTTCAAGGGCTTAAATTTGCAATCTTTACACAGTCAACAGTCCCATTGATCTTGCTGATGGTTTGGAGGGATTTATGACTGCAAGATGAAATACAGAGCAAATGTATTCTAACACTACTGTCAGTAAATTCATTTTAAAGAAGCAGATCGTATCCTTGTAGGAGAATATTATTTATTATTAATATACTCAAAAATTTTCATGACCTGCAATTTTAAACAAAGTGCACAATTGAATGCTTGCTCTGGAAAAGTTACCGTAGAAATATCGGCAATAGAATTAGCTTTTTGTGTTAGTGGAGCATTAAAGTCACATCTCTATTTGCTCTGGTGAAACGATGTAGCAATGCACTTGTTTAGGTGGTGATCAGTTTATAACAGCTCAGCCATACAAATTGTTTCTGAAGTGTGCACAACCTAAGAGATGGAGAGCATACGATGGAAAAATCACTGAAATGGATACACAATACACACTCCGTGCCAGAGAACTACTTGAAATCTACTGCAGCGTTAGCATGAAGGACATCCCAAAAGATGAGAGAATAGATGTGCTGCTAACACTCAGAAGTACAGTGAAGGTATGTTTTTATTTTTCTATTTATGCTTGGCTTGAAGCTGCACTTTCAAAAGACACAGTCACTTAATTGTGTTGATATATAAGCAATGCTTCTTCTGGCAGATAGGTGCCAGGGTGATCAGCTGGCAGCAAAAGAAAGTCTAATCTACCACCTGGCATGAGAGAATAATTTGAATTCCACATTTACTCAAAATTCATGTTGTGCTTTGTGATGTACACATTTTTCTTCAAGATGTGTCAAGTTTTTAACCGCAAGGTTTTTGTCATTTTTTGTGTATTAATACATAATACAAATTTAGTACAAAGTTTAGCTTAGTATTTTTAACAATCTGATGGAAATCTTGACAGAGATGTATATGGCTATTACTGTATTTTTGTTTTTCTCAGTTCCTTGAAATGTCCACTTAGAACCTTATCATCTCTCTGTTGGCTTGGTTGCCACTTTTATGGCTGGCAAATACTGGTATTTCTTTTTCTTTCATCTTCCACTCCCCATCCCCACTGGCTGCTTCCAGTACTCCCAGTGAAATAGAAGCTTGGCTGCCTTTCTTTTAATCTCTCCCTTTCTCTCTCTTTTTATATTAATGTACAAAAAAATAATGAGTTTTAAAGTATTTTCAATATGATAGCGTTGACATCAAAGTATGGAATAAAACTCTGCTTCTTGATCTTACTGAAGGAAACAGACATCTTCCTGTTGGTTTTGGTAACAGCAGAATTTGATTTAAAGTCAATAAGACATTGGGAGCATTGCTCATTTATGAACTTCTGCTCCTCTTAATACAAGTCAATATTGTTGTAGGAAAAAAATGCTAGAATTTCTGTAAATTAGCACTCATACTTCAGGTGAAGAAACACTGACCTCAGTCACCTGCTTTCTATCTCTGGAGAATTTCTAAGCATTTGGAGTATTGAAAGGACTAATTTCCAAGCGTGATCATAAGTCCCCCAGACCTTTTGTGTGGTTACTCTTTTTCTTCTTCCCTTTTCCTTCTTTTCCTCCTTTTCCCCCCTTTCCTTTCTGCTATCCAATGTGTATATACACTATCTATCACATAGCCAAAGAAAGCTTCTTACAGAGATGGTGCTTGGGGCTTTTGGAGGTATTTAAATACCTGTAAATATTCAAAACAGTTTTCAGCCTCATTTTAGATGCTTAGCATTTTTTCAGTGCCTCCAGATTTACAGGTCTTCACAGCTTTGGTATACATACAGGCTCATTAAAGCAAAATTTGTAAGTATTCTCAGTTTTTTAGCCTTTTACATTAGTGTTGAAGGTTACTTTCCTAAGACACTAAAGGGTTCTTTTATTCTTACTGCAAATGTATGTGAATGATGAATTACTTAGAATCCACAATTTGCTTTCATACCTGCGTTAAGAGTTATTTTGGTTGCTTACATCCTTACTGTTGTGTTTGTTTGTTTGATTGTTTCCTTTTTAATTCTGTGTTTTCCTTCAGGAACATGAATGTGAATTAACACAGGAAATAGTGGAATTAATTGACAGGGAAGTTGATCTTAGGTCAAGAGAGGTGAAAGAATGCAACTTAGAAGGACTGAGGAAAAGAATTTGTACACTATTTCTTCAGTATATTAAAACTCCAAAGTTTAACCCCGAAGTTGCAAAGATACTTAAGGTATTATTCCTAGACCGCAGTCTGACTTAGTGGCATGAAACTAAAGATGTTAGACATGGGGAATGGAAAATCATGAAAGCTCTTTTGCTTCCTATAATCTTTTGCTGTAGAATTGCTGGAGGAGTTCCTCAAGAAGTAAAAATATACACAAGTTTCACATAAATAAACTGATATAGTCATTTAGGAAGCATAGATGTGTTTCTAACAATGCATCAAGTAGCAAGTAGTAGGATTCCCACATATGAACTTAAAAAATCTGAGAACTGTAAGTGATCTTACACACCTTACAAGATGTTGATAGTAAATTTTAATAGCAGTTGGGGAACCGACAGAGAGATTTCAAAGCAATTTTTTCTTTCACGGGAAGAAGGGCAGTGTCCCATGAGTACAGAAAGGAGGAATTGTTACTTCATGAAAAGCAGATACAGAGGGGAAGTAGAGATGGTGGTAGGCACCTGTTTTAAGTCTTTTATTAAAAAAAAAAATCATATTGAGTATTTTGAAATAAATTACTGGCTTGTAAATATGAGAATATTTTCATAAATATGTGTAAAATCTAGTCCTAACAGAATTAGGGTGACACACAAGTTATAGGAAGATACAGTGTAATAAAATAACTTTTTTTTAATCTTTTAGGTTCCACCAGATCCGTTAAAGCTTTACAAAAATGTTCACTTCTGTCATAGTTGCGAAAATTACTTACCATCTTCTGAGTTTCCTATTGCTGCGAATTCCCGCACCATTGGCAGATGTCGCTTGTGTTGCAAGCTTGATAATGAGGCTCGGCGACGAGAATCGTTTCTGAAGTACAGACTTATACTAGAAAATCTCAGAAAGTCTGAAGCTGATTATCAGGATGATGCTAAAATTGTTTTCTTAGTTCAGGTACTGTCTGAGAGAGCATTCATTACTAATAATGGAAACTAGTGGCTTTGACTATAATTTCTCCTTTATTTTGTGGATGTAGTTGACAGGAAAAGAACTAGCCTAAAAGCTACAAAAACTTCTTCCTGTGATATGTAATGTTCAGTACTATTAAGAAAAAGCACTTAAGGTCTTGAAGTACAGCTGTTCCTTCAAAAGTGGTTAGAAGGAATACGTTAAAAGAAACTGGATGTCTAGCTAACAGAACCAGATGATCCAAATTCTCTGGTACTACTCTGGCCATCCTCTTGCTTAAAGATACTGGCACAATCTCTAAAGGAACAATTATGTTTTTGTGTCTATGATATTGTTCAAGACATAATGCTAGTAAAGCAACTTGAGTCTCTTCTTAAAGCTAAATTGCTTTACGTTCTTAGAAGGAGAAAAAAAAGAAAGAAGATGTTTTTACATTCCTGTTTGACGTCAGCAGAGGATCTTTATAGTTGGAAGTTAGACTGTTTTGCAATCATTGAGAGAAACTCAATAAATATTTTAATTTTCTAAATTATTTACTATCATATATAATTATATGTAATCTCCTGCAGTATTGCTAAGTAGCTAATGTTTCTTAATCATTACAGGAATAACTCAGTTCAAAGAACCTCTAGCCGTTGTTGTCAGCAATTTCTGTCTCTTTTAGTTGTTATTACTTATTTTGTCAACAAAAGAAATTGACATTCAATATTCATTGAGCAAGTTTATAGTAACTGCAAAATGTTACTTTTTGAAAATATTGAACAGCCCAGATTTATTTGAACTTGCTGAGATTTTGCAATAAAAATCTCTACAGTGTCAACATTCATAGCTCAGTTTTTTCAGTATATTTGAAACAACAACAAGCAAACAAAAGCCAGACGTCAATATGCCAAAAGGAAGAGTGAGTCTTTACTTATCCTGCCTGTGCTAAGAAATATAACGTAGATGGTGTTTGTTGAGACTGGTTTCTACTTACGCTGAAAAATTTTTCTTTCCTTTTTTGTTTTTTTCTTTTTTTGTCTATGTCTAACTTAGTTTATCTGAATATGTAAACATCCTCCAAACTCTCTTGGATGTCCCTCACGTCACATCACTTGTAAAATTTTTCCAGCTAACACCTTAGGTTGTGTGAGAATAGCGGATGCCTGGCCTCACAGAATACTGATGGCCATTAATGCGCTGAAATGTCACTGCTTTTTAACTGCTGAAAGTCCTCACTTGCAGTGGAATTTGGAGCTTTACCACTACAAACTCTCTAGAGACTGTCATTTTTATCCAAATTAACTTCACGTTCTTCTCCTTAGAGCTGTAAATATTTAAACAACAGAGATCCGTATCTTCACTTACTAATTTCCTTATTTTTTTCCTAACGTTTACTTAAATCACTGCATTTTTCTGAGCTATTTGCTTTTATATTCACCTCCCAACAACTGTCCTATTCCACTTCTATCCAGAAAACAGCTCTTATGCATCCAGAAATGACTCCAGCACAACCAGAAGTCTTTTGCAGCAGCTATGACTTTATTCACTGCCCAGTAGCTTCATTCATTGCCCAGTGCAGTACCAAAATAGGCTCTGATCTATGGATAGATGCAAACCTTTTGTGATAAAAGGTTTTTCTTCAGATCTCTTGCATGCTGATTCTAACCATGCTTGGGCCAAACACCATGAGTGCTGCTAAGGCAAAAAAGCAGTTGGTGTGTGTTATGGTAGCTCTGCTAAATTCAGCTAAATACAGCTGAAGACCTGCTTTTTGGTATCAAAATGAACTAGTTCAGCAGCTGTGTCAAGTCCTGAGACTGCCTTTTATTCTTTCAGAGAGTTTAACTATGCTGTTCTTCTTAGAATCAATGGTACACAGCGTGGCTTTGATTTTCTTGATGAGTAACATCCTGATGGGAGTGTTCATTTGAACTGAAAAATACACCAAACTCCTTTATCAGTTCTTTGCCTACACTCATTTCCCAGTCTTAACTTCTGAGCGTACTTGCTCCCAACCTGTCAGATGACAGTGGTTGAAAGTCATTTCTGTTTCGTGTGAGAACAGAGGAAATTATTTTTGAAAAGAATTAACTGTAAATTTTGTCAGCAAAACACATCTACTTTATGAAAGTGCAGATGTCGTCTCTTAAATCAAACTTTTCCCCATAACCAGAGAAGTTTTAACATAGAACAGGCTTTTGCCTATTTTTCAGGCAGAGAAAAGTCTCAATCCAGGAAAAAGGAAGAGTCAGATTATGGATCTTTTTTACATGGTACTTTATATACATCAATATCGATTTTAGCCAATCATTTGAGCTTTAAAGCTTAGCACAAAAAGATAGTAGTACTTGCTAATAAGTCTGCTTACAAGTTTCTGGCTTCTTAGAAGAAAATAACAGTTATCCCAAATGTTATTCAAAATGTTGTGAAAAGGAGGAAATACTGAAAATAGAAGCCAATTAGTGAAAACTAATAAAGGAGGACCAGATTTAAGACCAGATGTAGTAGTAGTCTTATGTTCCTGGAACCAGTAAGCATAGACTTATTATCGTGGGTGTTCTAAGCCCATCTTTTATCATACTTTTTTTTTTTGGCAATAATTTAGGTGAGTTCCTGGATTTTGGAAGGAAGATAGGTGAGAATAGGTACACGAGAATAGATTAAATTTCATTTCACTAAAGCACTGTGTTGGTATACTTTCATTCATCCTTTGTCAGGAATTTAGTAAGTAACATGGAAACACTTATTTAAATAAGTCAAGATTTCTCCTTACAGGAATTAGCCTTTTCAAATGGCTTGCTAGAGGTAAACCTGTTTAAAACTCTGTTTTTTACAGGCTTCTGTAGCTAAAAATCTTCTAATAGTGTTTCCATGACTGAGACAGAGAAGAATCAATGGAGAATGACTGAAAAACTCACTGAAGTTCAGTGACAATTGCTGTCTTAATTGTGTTTTTTTCATTTATGATTGCTTTTTTCAAGAACTACTAGTAATTTCAGATGGCTAGTAATAAAGTAAACAAGATTAATATAAATTAACCTGAAATGTGTGAAAAGTATGCCTAAAGACCTTTCTGTACTAGAGAGCCGTTACAAACATACCTTCCATTATTTTTTGTTAACATTGTAGTGTACCTGATCTTATGCGACCTCATTTGGTAAAATAAGAAACAGTATAATGAACACAATAAACTCTTTGCATGTCAGTAGCAGACTGAAGGAGGCTGTGATTTGGGGTCTGTCATAGGTGGGAGTTTTTATTGTCCTCACTTCCCACATTTTCCAGGCCAGATTATTCTGACTACTTGTAAACTTTAAGCAATTTAGTAGTGTAACAATTCATGTATTCAATAACAGTAATTCTAAACTCTTGAATGAAATCACAGCTCATCTCAGTAATAACAGGGATGGATTATCATCATTAATCAAAGAGGCCTGAACAGGTTAAAGCATGCTATATGAGGGAAAAAAAAAAAAGATTTAATAAACTTTGCAAGAGCATTTAAGCAATCAGAATGTCAAAGGAAGACAGGAAATTGCCATTGGTAGAAACAATCCAAGTAAGGATGTAGCATTTTAGAGACGATGTAAGAAAAGCGTAGTTAATAATTGCCACACCCTGCCAAAGGAAGATGTATGTCTAGACATTTTTTAACCAAATGATTGTATGATGTGCATAGAACAATATTTGACTCAAAAATGTATTTGGATTCTTACATGTTACCATGTTTTTGTTGTAGAATGAAATATGCTTCTTTCTTAACCTTGTTTTCCATTTCAGCAGCAACATCTGCAGTACATGATTGAGAACATATGGGGCTGTCAGTCAGCTCTTAGTGCTTGCAGTGACCTCTACGATTTGGTTATGGTCAGATGGGATAAACAGCAAGAGTGGTCTCCGTGGAACACTATTCTCCTCACTAAAGATGAGGCAGATGCACATGTTAAGCTGCATAACCTTCAAGAGGTAACAAATGATGGGCTTATTTTTTTCCAATAATTCTGCTGTTTTAATAGAATCCTCTGAGTAATGATGTTTGGCCAAAGTCCTTACACTCATCTGTGTTTAAACTGGCCCACTGTGACTATTTAAATGATTATGTCTATACTATTAAATAGACAAGGCAGTAGTCCAGAGGGCAGCTGGCAGAGTACAGCTCATCCCTAAACTGTCTTGCCCTGGTTCTCTCACCTCAAATGCAAGAAGCTTAGTAGCCTCATCCATGCTGCGTACTGAGATCAGTTCCAGAGCTCTGATGCTCACTCATCTCTGCTCAGGCATGGCTGGCCTAGATGAAAAACCTACGAAAGACTAACTGTAAATGTTGTGCCAACTGTGTGCCTTTGATCTAGCACAGGCTTCAGATGGTAGCCATTTTGGAAATCTTGAAATTATTTGATAACTAAATTGACAGAGCAAATAAATTGCTCTCTCAATTGAAGTTTTGCTTTGGGAACAAAATATAGTACGGAACTCTAAATGTAAAGGGAATTCAGCTATTCTGTGCATGCTCAACTTGTATTTTCGAGGAGATGTACTTACATGAGCATTACCTTTAAAAGTGAAAATCAGTTTAAAGATGGTAATTCCTATATTGACTCCTGTCTCATTTCCAGTCAGCAAGGCTATTCAGGCAGTCTGAATCTAATACTTCTCTGCATCCATAAATCTATATTAGTGACATTATGACAAGCAAAGGTTCTGATTATGCACTTACCTATTTTAACTCTTAAGGCTGGATGTCATTGTCAGAGATGCTATTAATTTGATTAGGTCGAGAGCTTACGCTTCTGATTTTAACAGGAATGATAATTTGTAGTAAAAATATTTTCATTACTTTTACATCATTGAAATAGAAATACTTTTTGATTGGATTTAAACTGAATTCATCCCCAGTAATGAAACTTAAACTACATTAGATGGAGTACAGAGTGAATTTTTTCAGCTTTTTTATGTTATTCAAGTATGATGAAAAGCAAATGGTAAACAAACTTCATCTATGAAGAGAAGCAAAAGTCTTGAATTTCTTATGCTTTTTATTAAACGTGTTCTAAACTGGTACACACTAATTATACAGACTCTTGAAAAGAACCATTAATTTTCCTATTCCAAATAGTTTCATTCTAAGTTGGAAATAAAAAATTCTGAACTATTCAGCTGTCTTTTATATGATTGGCAGAGGGCAGTAGAAAGTTAATAGCGAAAGCCCTCTGCATCTCCTGCTTCAGTGGAGGTGGGAGATAGGCCAGAAGAGTAACAGATATGGTACATAAGACTAACTTGAAGTTGGATGTTTTCACTTAGCTCTTGCTACAGAAATGGAAGTGGGCTAGTGAGGCCAGTGCCCTTCTTCAATGGTAATGGCCAAAGCTTTGTTTCAAAAAATGACTGTGAAATAAGAGAAAATGAGGCAAAGTTAAAATGCTGTAAGTTGAGTCATGTCTGTCACTCACTGAAACAAAGCAAAAGGGCATCTTAAGCACTTTCTTTAATAGTGATTCTTATTTATAACTATGACTATAGAGATAACATCTTTTTTCAACTGAGTATTCTGGTTATTTACATCATCTGAGCTAGTACTAATCATAAGAAATTATGAAAATGTGCTGGCTCAAACTCTGCAAAATGCTTGCTGCCGTGGTTATTTGTAAATAAACACTTTGATTCTTATCAAGTAAATCTGATATATTAATTACCTTGTGAGTGCTGTTATTTAACTGTTGCCTTTTTTGGAAATACAAATTTTCTTACTTGAAAAGAAATAAATGAATCTTACCTTGGATGGTTAAAAAATGCTAGAAGTTTTTCTGTTTTTAAAAGATGCTTAATATTTCACAAGGAGTGGTTAGTGATTTTCACCATAAGGTAGCAGTATAGAACTATAAAATGTTTTATTTCATTCTGTATTATGTATGAATAAATTACATGGTTTAGTTCAGTAAAGAGTCACTATTAATACTGTCTAAAATATAAAGCAACTTGTAGATTGCTGAACATTTTAATGGTATTTAATAGGATTTGGATTTTCTTTCCTTTCAGGCTTATGAAGCATCATTCATTCACGGAATAAAACATAAGCATATCCGGGCAAAAAAGTACTTTGCTCAGATCCCACTGATGACATCATTTTTGTGTAGAACTGAGAAGCAGGCTAATGCAAGTTAATTTTCAATAGCTATACATATTCCTACTGATACAAAAACATAACTTTTAGGTGAAGTTAACTGAAGTTAAAGAAGTTAACTGAATTACTTATTAGTACATTTCCCCTGGTTTTAAAGACGTGTTTTTTCATCAACACCATAATTGTATTACATAGATTAAAATAAACTTCTGAGTATAAAATAATTTGATCTTGACCCGTCAATATAACTGCATTTCGTGCTTTGTAACCTCATTATTTAAAAAGTAAAATACTGTTGATGAGATATGTACATTCATGAGCAATGGCTGTTTTGCTATGTATGCCTGCGTTGCTTGGAATATTTTGTTTGTAGTGTAATATTTCTGTTGAGGTAATTTAGCTAATTCTTTGTTGTCTTTTACTTAGAAAAGTAACACTAAATACATGAAGTTTATTTCTCTGGTTTTAGGCATACAGCAGAAAACCCCTCAAACCATAACCTATAGAACAAGAAAATTGATCTCCTCTTCCAAATAAGGTTGCTTTGCCTTGGATACATTGGTGTGAAAAAGTAACTAAACTTTTCGTGGCTCATCTTGTTGGTCATAATGGAACTGCCAGCATACTGTTACTGTATCCAAGATCTTTAAGTTGTTGTGAATCAGGCTTAAAATTTGAAAATACACAGTGCAGATTATTCAGAATTTGTTTATTTTTTGATAGGCTTGTTTTATTTAAAGTAGAAAGTAATTGCCTTCCTAAACCTACATAGTTACATTTTTGTTTGATTAGAGTTACAGAGAAAATTATTTTATGGTGTACATTCAAGGAAGTCCTACAGAATTTGCTAAGCTCTGTTGACTGCTTGAAACCTATATTCTAGACATGTCATTCACCAAGGACAAAGCTCTTTTCTCTAACAAATAGAGCTGCCTAATAAAAAGCAGTAGCATTACAAATATAGATAAGCACAGATTTAGCAGCAAACAACTGCTCAACAGAACATGAACATGCAGATGTGACTGGCCAGTGCACTCTAGCATCAATGGAACTCTTTCTACTGATTTTACCATTAAATTCAGTTTCTGGATTTTAGTTCAGTACATGAACTACTCAAGCATGTGAGCACTCCAGCTAATTTATGTACTTTTCAGGACTCAAGCCTTAAGGTAAGAATGGCTGCTAAGACTGGGCTTCTGCCTGAGTGAGAAAAAGATTTCTGAAGAGAACTATGGGTTGAAGGGCAAAAATGAAAGCATGAATCATATAGATAGTAGCCTACTTCTTTACAAATCTGTCTTTTTTTTTAAATGGCTATTTAAAAATGTACATTGCAACCACTGAAACATTTTGAGTAAACAATAAGAAAACAGTTCAAACAAATGTGAGAAGCCTCTAGTCCTTTGATTACAATGCCATGGGGTGTTGGAGATTTTTGGAATTTACAGAATCATAGAGTCTGTACTGAAGTGCCCTCAGGAGTCCACCTTGTACTCAAAGCCCATTCATCTATGAGGTCAGATGAAAAGCTTCATGTGAGCCAGCAGTGTGCAATTGCAGCCCAGAAAGCCAGCTGTATCCTGGGCTGCATCAAAAGAGGGGTGGCCAGCAGGGAGAGGGAGAAGATTGTCCCTCTCTGCTCTGCCCTCATGAGGCCCCATCTGGAGTACTGCATTTAGGTCTGGGGCCCCCAGCACAAGAAAGATGTGGAGCTGCTGGAGCAGGACCAAAGGAGGGCCGTGAAGATATAAGACAGCTGGAGCATCTCTCATACAAAGAAAGGCTGAGGGAGCTGGGCTTGTATAGCTTGGAGAAGAGAAGCTCTGAGGAGACCTCACTGCAGCCTTCCAGTACTTGAAGGAAGCTTATAAACAGGAGGGAAACTGACTTTTTTCATAGACAAATAATGTTAGGACAAGGTGAACGTTTTTAAACTAAAAGAGGGGAGATTCAGGTTAGATGGTAAGAGGAAATTTTCTACTCAGAGTTGAGGCACTGGAACAGGCTGCCCAGAGAAGCTGTGGGTGCCCCATCCCTGGAGGTGCTCAAGGCCAGGCTGGATGGGGCCCTGGGCATCCTCTGGTGGGTGGCAACCTGCCCGCAGTAGAGGGTTGGAACTGGATGGGCTTTAAGGTCCCTTCCAACCCATGCCATTCTATTATTCTATTAATTACTCGGGGCTTTATCTGTTCATATATTCAAAATGTTCAAGGATGGAGAATGCACAACCTCTAGTAGTTGACTGTCCTGTGTCTGTGCCTGACTGTCCTCATCTTAAAAAAGTTTATCCTTATATTCAGTTAAAAGCTGCTTTCTTTCAGTGAAGTCTGTTGTCTCTTATCCTCTTACTAGGATTAAGACATGCCTGCCTTAATTTTGATAATCTCTTCATAAATTTTGGAAAGCTGCTATCAGGATTTTCCCAAGCCTTCTTTTCTTCATGTTGAACAAGCACAGCCTCTCCTCCCATTTCAAATGCTTGTGCCTCCTGGTGGAATTTGCCCATAACATTTAGAATTGTATTATGCTTCAAAAAGGCATTAATTTGAAACTTTTCTATAAAAGTTACTGTGTTGCTTCACCTGTTGATGTAGGTTACAAATGATACTCAAAAGGTGCTGGACAAGTATGGAGGATGCACGTTTTCTCTGCATCAGACAGTGGTAAAGACAGGAGACGCCGACTCAGGAGATCAGAGCCAGATTAGGGACATTATATTTCTAGGAGAAGTTTTCTGGGAAATCCACCTGGGCATGTTTACATTCAATTGTCATTGCATTTTATCAGTAAAGGAAAACTGTTCAGATAAAGGGTCAGATCTGCCATTTTCTATTAGAACCAAGTAAATACTTTAAAAGCATAGTGGATCCTCTTTTCTTGAATTTCAGAGTTGCTCAAAAGATTATTTTAGAATCTGTTTGTAAAATAGCCCCTGCTTTGGAGCCTAGATTTTTCCTGGATAACAAGAACAAACGACTGTGAAGTGTCAGTGCCTCTTCAAAGGATAACAGACGAGGATGAAATTCTGATCTTGTTTAACTTCGGAGACATGGCCCAAGTGATAGGCTTATGAAACTCTTAAATTCTAGCTTAAAGGCTGAGTTCCTGAGGACTCCAGAAATACCAGTGAGAAATACTGGCTTTGCCTCAGTTCTTCACAGCTGTAGATACTCACTAACAGGAAAGGGAACTGGTGATGATGGCTTCCATGTCTCCTCCTAGCAGAGACACCTGGACAGTTAATACCTGAACTTTACCTCACTGGACTCTATTGTGAACAGGACTTTTTACAAATGAAGGAAAATTTGCCTTCTCACCACCTACCAGAACCATTTCCAGAAGAAAAAGTTCCTAGCCTTCCTCCCACATGCAGAAGTGGACAATATGTTAATTTGGCAAAGAACATGCATTTTTCCTACCCACTCCCAAGAGGAAACTCTGCTTTTTCCATGATGGAAATTTCCCTATTTATGTCTCAATGGAAGAGGAACTCAAAGTAATCACTCTTTCCACTTCCTTGACCCCTGAAGATGTCCTAATTGACAAAGCATTAATTCACTTCTTGTATCATGATGTGATTGTAAACAGTGATAAAACAGTATTATAGATGAAATATGTGAGGGTAGCAAAGTAGCTGCTACTCAGTATTTGGCATATAGAAAATACTTTTTCACCAGGAAATAATACTAATGGAAACCGATACGTATATAAAGATATCATCTAAATATTGGATTCTTTTGTATAAGACCCTCAATTTGAATAGGCCTATTGTCTGAGCTAGGAGAAAAGATTTTTTAATATACTGCTATAGTACTATGTTAGCTCCCTAACCTGTGGCTGCAGGGTCGTATTTGCATACAAAATGACTGGCATTTATTTTCATCACTGTTCTACAGATAGTTCCTTTAGCTTGTCTTGCACTGTAAATCGTCCGTGTTACAGGAGTGATCCCTTTCGGTCGATTTACAGTCCTAAATTTACCTTCATCCCAGAAAAATCTGGTATTCACACTTCTTTTTATTCCGAATTTCTTCTGTCAGGAATGTAGAATTGTGAAGTTGAAAGAATTGTTTTTTTTCTAAAGAAAAGGATTTATAAACAAAAGAATCCTCCATCATGTTGTTATTTTCTTCCCATTATTTTTGAGTTCCATATTTCAACTTTGACAAGATGAGAAATGTGAGATATGTGATATGAATACCATTGTAAAAGAAAGCATGTATGAATCCAGAGAAATAGGTAGAAAGCAAACACAAGGCATGCCAATATTAAAGCTTCTCTTAATACAATTATTTTTGTTAAGTGGAGCTATATAGTGATGGAGATATTTTCTTCTTTATTGCAGTTTCATAATGATTTCACAGTATTCTGGGTTTCAGGATTTTTAATTTTAGCTGAATTTTAAACAGTCTTCATGTACAAGCAGTTTTAAACCTGGACTTAAGATCACCCGTGGGTTTTCAAGGAGAAACCTCTGTGGAAAATGCATGAGTAAATCGAGCGTGCTTTTGTGTATACTGAAAGACATCAGTCTATATTGCTTAGGTTCCTCCTCACAGATAAAAGAACTTCTGCAATCTCGTTTCATCTTAATTAATTCAGAGAAAGGAATCTTTTGAAAAATCTCTCTTTGCAGTAGCTAAATTTGTTTTTTATCATTTGGCAAGAAATCTTTATTTTTAGAAGTGAAGAAAAAAGAAAAAAAGGAGAAAATATATGCAGATGCATTCAAGAGCCAAATTTTCTGGGGGAGGCAGATTAAGATCCCAGTCAATGGGTTCTTCTCATTCCTTTTTTTAGAGCTTTCTTCACTTCAGCCATTCCCAGACTGTGGTTTGTGGAGAGTTAGTAAAAAGGAAAACTCTGTTTTCAGTTAAAAGTTTGATCATAAGTAATATGGTTATCTGAGAGAAAACAATTCTTTTTTCTTTCAAAAAGTTTTAAGATTGTTTCTGTAAGGCAGAATGTGAAGAGTAAATCTGCCAACCGTGCTTCATTTCACTTGTGTGTGATTTGGCTGGAGCACGCAAATCCCCTCCAAAAGACCCAACTCAAACCAAGGGATGATCAGTTCTTAAGATCAGAACTTACCCTTATCAGCCAGAAAGAGACGAGGACAACATGCCTTTATTTTACAATTCACTCCCTTGTACCAGCTTCTCTTTTGTTTCCATTTGTCTGTTGTATGTCAACTATTTCAGAAACAAGAAGCCAGGAATCTCTTACATGACTTGGGCTCTTCATTCATGGTGTCAGCATCTGAATGTGGACTTGCAAAAGAATTTCCACATGCCAGCAGCGGGATTTTGAAGTGGTGTAAGTGCATTGTGGAGCCAGGAGTTGGACTCAATGATTCTTGTGGGTCCCTTCCAACTTGAGATATTCTATGATTTTACCCCTATGGAAATGTACTAGTTCATGCATGGAAAAAAAAGTATGAAATCTTCAAATACCTACTAATCATTTGCTCTTGTGGTGAGGTTCCTGTCAGAAATTAATTATTTATCTGTGTATTTGTTGGCCTTGATATCCATACATTCAGGCCAGACTGTTGAGGTCTTATTCAGATCTGAGAGTCCTGGCAGTGCTGGTCATGTTTATCAACTGTGTCAGTAATGGAGGAGAGACCCCAGAACCAACTCTTCATTTGATGTTTGAACAATAGTGAGAGACGCTGCTTTACTGCTGTGCTTCACAAAGCAAGGACCTCTGCGGTATGTGAGCTGCAGAATGAACAGAGTCAACCTCAGAAGGCATGGGATAGTGGAATAAAAGCAAGGGTAGAAGCAGTAATGAGCTAGTTCGCCAGACTGCCAACTGCAGTGCAGATCTAGTGTGTTCTGCAAAACTGAAAGATTTGCTGCAAATTCTGTGATTCCCTTAGCATTCTGCAGGCAATGACACTGTGCACTCTTGGCTTATATAATGCTGACACTCAATGATTTTTAATTTCTGATATGAAGAGTAAGTGTAAGAAGCAGTTACGGTCCATTGAGTTTGTGGGCAGGAGGTGCATGCAAAATCCATCAGTGCAGTTCCAGACAGTTCTGTGAGAAACCTGGATTCTGGAAGATATCATGGAAAGGCCAAACACTCCTAGAATTACACAGTATTTTGCTTATGTTGACTGAACTGCTTCAACTTACACTAAATTCTCTCTAGGGTGCTCCAGCTCTGTGCCTGTCCTTTGTGGTCTGGGTTGTTCTTACCTGTACGCTCCCTCAGACACACAGGCAGGGGTGTGTGAAAAGGGAGACGAAGGGTTTAAGAAATATCTGTGAGGAGGGAGAAGTGCAAAAAAAGGGTTAACTTCAATGTTATGTAAAGGTAGCATGGAGAACAGGAGTGTGTAGGGGACTGGCTTTATTACTTTCCTCAAAAATATTATTTTTGTATCTGAAATCGGATTTGAGATTGAAATTGAACAAATTGTCTCACATTAGACAGCAGAGCTGGAATAACATGCTCTGAGTTAAGGCAAATGGACTGGATGAGTCAAGCTGTGTGCGCGCTGATTCAGAAGCGCATGCCTTCGACTCGTGTTTACACATCATCTCTTACAATGTTCATTGTGCTTCCTTATTTCCCCTTTGTCACAACTTGCTTGAACATAGCTAACGATTTCTTTTGTGTGATGTCCCTAACATCACGATATTGGGACATTTGTCCTGGTGGCAACAAGGCCCCATGCCCAGCAGGTGCTGAACTCCTGCAGCACTTGAGTGGGACAGGGACAGCCCAGGGCTGCCAAGGCTGGAGCAGGATGGCAGGGGAACCTGCTTCCAGCAGGACGAGCCGTTGTGGTTCCGTTCTGCTCTGCACGAAACTTGCAAAGCACTCATGTCAGGCTCTGCACTGATTACAGCTTGCTCCTCGGTTTTGAAATTTTTGATTTTTTGGGTCAGTGTTGCTCCACGCAAATGATAGCTGAACGATTCCATGTTTCTGTGGATACGCTCCAAGCTTTCCATTTTCTCACTCTCTTCCTTCTTGCTGGAACCCGTGATGGGCAGATCTGCTGCAGAGTGCCAACCTGTCAACACCGCAACCCGTGCCACCAGCCCCCAGCACATGTGCTGAGCTGAGCTGAGGGACACAGCAACACGCAGCGCGGGGGGGAGGGGAGAGCGGGGCAGAAGTTCTGCAGAACACATTTGGTGCAGCACAGAAAACTTTTCTATAAACTCCATTTTGAAGGCAGCTATCAGCCCGCAGCTATCAGGGAGCTAGAAAACAACATGACAGGAAATACGGACTTCACGGGTCCGTAACACANGGGGCGGCAGCGGCATGGCACGGCCCGGCCCCGCCGCGCGGCCGCTGCTGCGGCTGCTGCTGGGCGCCCTGCTGCTGCCCGCCGCGCCCGGGGGGCACGTCCCCTTGCTGCTGTGGTCCTCAGGCAGGTAGGAGCCGGGCGGCTGCAGCCCCTGGTGCGGGCGGGTGTGCGGCGGTCCCCGCGGGACCGGCTGCTGGGAATAACCGCTGGCAGCGGCGTGACACAGCGAGTGAGTTTGCCGCTGGGCAAGGTGCCTAGCGGGTGGACTTACCCAGTTTTGTATGGAATTTTGGTGCTGTGAACTGGGCAGTAAAACCAGCGTTGCTCAGATCGAAGCAGATGGGCTCTGTGCACCCCGCGGCCGGGACGGCTCCGGTGGGGCTCTGCGGCTCGGCACCAGGCGGGGAGCAGCGAGGGCTGCCGGGCCGCTTCAGCCCGTGCTGCCAGCTCCCCAGCCCGCAGGGTCTCTCATTTATTTTTTTTAATATATATTTTTTAATAGGATGCACTGCTCTCTGCACAGGCATCAGTTGTTAGAAATAACGGAGGGTTACCCACGCTGCACACCCTCTCGTGGAGAGCTCCTCTCATTCCCCTGCAGAACGTGCCTTGTACCTGGCTCAGCACAGGGCCTCGTCCCGGCTGGTTCCTACTTGTTTCTGTAACTCAGGCAGTCGGTAGCACCTGCAGAGCGTGTCACGGTGCGTGCTCTGTGGTGCCAGCTGGCCTCCAGCCCTGAGCCATCCCCATGTACTGCGGGCTCGGGGCTGTGCTGCGGGGCTGCCCTGACACGGGGGCACGCGGGGTTCTGTCCTCCGTACCCGCCTCGCTCTGGATTTGCTCTTCTGTAGAGTGAAAAGGGAATCTGCCAGTGGTTTGTTGGCGATAACTGTGTCCTCTCAGCGGGTTGTGCTGCACTCATGGCCTTTCGTGAGGCTCCCAGCTGCTGTGCGTGTTAAAGCACAGTGAGCTGTCACCGGGAAGATAAACGTTGCTGTCCTTTATCCCAGCGTATGTCTCTTGTCTTTAGGCCAGTTTATTAAGGTTTAGGTCTGAGAGCTAAAGCCTTGTGTGTTGTTGTGCTTTTGTTGCTGCTGTTTTTCAGTTCTTAATGCAATGATTTTAACTCAGCAATAGGAGATTCAGGCATTTTATGATCGTCTGGAGTCACACTGATTCAGTTCCATAGGGAATTTTTCTCCATGTGTGCTGCCATAGAGACAAGCATGGTACTTTTCTGTTTTTTTCAGGTGTCATGCTTTAATGCTGGGAACCACGGATAAATTGCATGTGAAAACATACATGTAGGAGGTCCTTATTATGTTTCTTTTGTATGTATCATGAGCATTGTATTCTTTTCTCAGCAGTAGTGAGTACTGACTTTGACCAGTAGGTTCCCATCTCTTAAGCATTCCCGGCAGCTGAACCTCTGGCTCCTGGGCAGCCACAGCATGCAAGAATCTGAAAATTTTACCATTTTGATAAAGTTTGATTTGGTAACTTTGGCCCATCTCATACTCTCCACCTCCAAAAGAAATAAACATGTTTCAACATTAAGGATTTTTGTATTCAAAATACTTGATGTGCTCACCTTGATATAACTCAGGCACATGGGTTACCTCTGTGCGTGAAAGTAAGTGCTCAAGAGAGTTGTTTTTAGGATAAAAGTGATATTGAGAGTCTAAGAAGAGACCAGTGCTTCCTTTGTCCTAGCTCCTAGTTTATGTAAATAATACACATGTTGTCAATATAAGCAATGTCTTGTTGGTTAACCCAGGAAGGTCATAAAACGAACTTTCCACTGCAGTGCAATTAGCAACTTGCTGTACTGCAGGTTGTTCTGGTCTATACAAATCTAGAGCAAGAAAATCAGGATGGCGGGCTGATTAAACCAGTTCAGTGTTTGCATCAATAGAAGCATAGAAGCAATGTTCCTCCTACCATGACCTTTGTGTTTTTAAAAGAGGAAGTTTCTGTGAGGAAGAAATTCGTTCTTGTGTCTCGTGAAAGCCTCTGAAGCTACTGGAAAGGAGATTTATGTCATTTTATAAAATAAAGAAACAGTAATAGGAACTTTTGTTGCATCTTGGTACTTTGCAGTGATGCAAGGTTCTCAGTGGGTGTTCTACAGGCGTATGAAATGTGGGAACTACATAAAGGGGTATCTCAGAAGAGCTGTATTAGAAGAATGTGGTGCATTAAAATCTCTCTTTCATGCATTATTGTGCTGTAGTAATGCTATTCAAGATAGTATTAGATACCAGAGATAGAGGAAACCTGCAGCTGATAGGCACACGCTGCGCGGAGCATAAGGGAAGCGGATATAAATCCAGATAGGACATGTACAAGTCAAATACCTCTTTCCTCTCGGAAGGAAAATGCAGATCTGTACTTTGAGAAAAAGAAGTGTTTTTTTTTTACCAAGCAACAATCTGTCTCCATTACACTCAGGAGAAAGATGAAGGGAGTAAGGCAGTAGGTCGCAGTGTCCTGCTTTTCACAAAGGAATACTAAACTGTCAGTGGACATTTTCCAAAATTGCTTTGCCCTGGAAAAATTAGCCTTATCTTAAATCAGACTTCAGGCTAATACTGTTAATATTGTTGCTTTCCAGCGCAGGAGAAGCGGGAAGGTTCCTCTTGCATGTGATTCAGACCGGAAACATGATTTAGCCATTTTGAAACAATATTCAAAAGAATTTCTTTCTCTCCACAGATTAAAGAGAGAGCCTGAGGAAATAAACTCATTAAAATTAGCTTCTGTGATTGCCCCTCGTGTCTGTTTTGGAATGATTTTTGCTTGTAGTCTTTAAGAATTTATTACTACCTTCATTTATGCCATGCTTATTTTGGGAGATGAATCCTTTTCTGGTGAATCCAGATCATAAGTGATTTTGGGAAAGTGTTAATGCCAAAATGGACGTATGCCGTGTTTCCTAAAGCTGCTGCAAGGAATTGACTGAGAAATCTGCTGGAAGGAGGAGTAGCTTAAAAAGGATACGGTGAACAGAACATTATTTTAGCTGTAAGTTTTCTGGACTTCTGTGCAGATACTCTGTGCTAGTACACTTGAGGAGCTTTTTGAATTTTTTTTTTCCTGGAAGTCTCCTGTTTTCATTATACTGGTGCTACTAGAAATGGTGACAGGAGCTTTTTGTGTAGTAGTGATACTTGGAGATCATTTCCAGAATTTTATTAATAAGCTTGCCTACTCCTTCTGTGCAGAGAACAGTGTTATTTCTTACGTGGTGATCAGACGGTCGCTAAAAGAGACAGCCAACAGGAGTAACTTGTAGGCAAGAGTTAGGAGGCAGCTACGAACCAGGCACGTAAGCTCAGGGGCTAGAGCGAGCAAGTCCTGTTTTCTTACCATCTGTCCTCTCGAAGGTCCAGATACAGGAAATCTTAGCTCTCCCTTCTACCTAGGAGAAACAGAGAATGTATCCCAGCTTTGCAGTAGTCTGTGTGCTTAGACTTCTTGTCTGCCCAAGCAATTAAGGGCAAGAAGGAAACAAAAACCCCCAAGTGTAACTACCCTTCCTTTCTTTACCACATTGCCTGGCAGTTGGAGGAGAAAGAGTACAGCTGAGCTTTGAGCTTCTGCATTTTGAGCCCAAGGAAAGCACAAAGGTTAGCAGAGGTCCCCACAGCTGGGGACCCGGCTGTGCTGCGGGGAGGCCGGGCCTGCGCGGGCTGCAGACAGCTGCGTGAGCCAGGCGTCACATTCCGTGTGAGCAATCAATAAATAGCAGCAATTGATACCTGTGTTGGCCTACTGCCTGCCTCGTCCTCTGCCATCGCTCGCTGATCTGCTGCTGGAGGTGAAGAGTTCAAAGGAACGGACGGTTGGGTTCGTTGCAGTCAGTAATGCACACCCTTGGTGTACCCAGCACGTGGTCACGTATCTCCATTTCACTCTGCATGTAGCGGCAAACAGCCAGCAAAACACACTGACACTTCCCATCTGACCCACGGTGAGAGTTTTGTTGCGCCCAGGTTACGGTGCGGGCTCATTAAGCAAGGCCTGGCACGCTGCCATTCCGAGCGCTTGGCAGGCTGTGTGAGAGGAGCAAAGCACATGTAACATATGGGAAATACGAGTATTAGGCAAACACTGTACTATAATAGAATTATTAGCTAACTGCTAGAGATCTGTTTTTCTGATGATGCTGCTGGAGCTGTTAAAGTTGATACCTGAAAGCTAGAAGGTCTCACACAAGGTGCTTTTCCAGGCTAGATAGTTAGCAAGAGCTGCTCCGAGGAACAGGGAGTGCCTTAGAAGCAAGTATGCTTTCAAATAGAATCGTCACATTTCTGAGGGTTTTGAGTTCAAGACAAAAAGCCTTTGCCATTGTGCTGCTGTGAGTAAATTAGTTTTGTTTCATGTACTCTGTTACTTTTTGTGCTTAATTGCAAGTCCAAAGAGCTCTCAAAATCTTCAATTTTTTCTAATACTAGCCATGAAAAAGATGATACTCATTATCTGATTCACAAAATAAATACAACAACCTATTCACTATTACTTCCCTTTGTACAAGTTGTTCTTTAACATTTCTTAATTGAATCTATCTTCTTTTGGTGTGACCACGCAGTTCATAAAGTCACTATAAAAGTCACTTACTGAATTCAGAATCTTTGGGAGTTTTTCTTTTTTTTCAAATGGTTTCTTCTTGAAATTGGTATTTAAATCTTTGAAATCATGAGGCCAACTTTTCTGAAAAGTTGAGGCACGTCTGTTGCAATTTCTGAGCTGATGGTCTTTAGAAACACAAATTAATCTGTGTTTCTGTAGTGTGGATTGTCAAGCACAAATGAACGTGGAAGTGAAGATGCTGAGGAAAACTAAGAAGACATCAAATGATATTTTTTGTCACATAAGAAGAAAATTCCTTCCTGCCCAGCAAGGTTTCCTTCTAAAGCTAAAAAGAGGCAGGCAAAAGATGTACTAGAATTTAATTTGAACATCTGCAGCACCTTGTCCTGAAAAAGTCCCCCACATGTGCTATGGCATCTAGTTACTTCCCAAACCCCAAAATCTGAAGGGAGCTAGATACCTACTGCTGAACANTTTTTTTTTTTTTAAAAATCTCTGCTCTTGATGCAGTTGGAGACTTTTGATTCACTCTCTGCAGTCTTCATAGGAATTATTGGCAAGTCTGGGAGGGCAGTATGGGTTTTCCCTGACTGAGAAACAGTACTGAACCCACCTGTGTGTTCATTGTACATCGGTACTATGTACATCTGTATTCTGCCTCCATCTCAAGAGACTGCAAAGATTGTTTCCATTCATAAAGGCTTGCTTGGAAAGGGTCAATTCTGAGTTGCTTTCGGGTTAGAAAATGGCATTGTGAACGTCACCGAATGATGACCATATAATAGCGGATGCTGCAGCACACAGCTGTTCTCCATATTCTGTTCTTTGTCACTAGCACTGTTCAGAGGGACCGGAGTACCTTATTTCTCAGGCCTTATCAAATGATGTGTGCTTGTGGAAGAAGGGAGCTTAAGTTTCAGGCTCTGGGTTTGCTACAGCACAGCAATAGTGCCTTAGTTAAGTCACCCAGGACAAAGTTTTCCATAATGAATTTCATCCCAGTACACCCAGGCTGCATACTCTTAAAATCCCAGTCAGGTACTGATAGAACGATTTCACCTCCAGTTTTGCCCATAACTGTTCTTTGTTGTTACAGAACTATGGCCAAGTTATTTCTCTGTCCTGTTCTGATAAGGACTAGTTAGCAGAAGAGACATAAGTTTTTCTTGGTGTCCTTTGCCATTCTGTTCAGAAGAGCTCCTGCTTCTGGAATGGTGTTTTTTCCTGAGCTGCCTCCGAAGGAATGGTTGCTTTGCCATGAAATCCTTAGAAGAGTGTTATATTTTAGTGTTAATCTTTAACTTAACAGAAGGTTTATGGAAAAAATTGTTGGCTTATGACAGCTTGTGGTCTAGCCTGACTTCTGTTGCTCTCTGGCTACCAAGATGCCTGATGGCACTGGAAATAATTTGGGCGTTGGGATTTCCTTTAGGACCTCTCTCTGGAGGTTTTCAGCATTTTCTTCATTTAATTTGATAGCTAAGTTTTGGAAAGATGCAGTTGTGATGTTGTATGCAAACAAGCAAATACTTACAGAGAGTAACTGTACCTTGTCTGGACCAATTTTATTCCTGCTGTAACGCAGTTAACGTGGCACGAACAGGCATGGGCAAATTCTTTTCCTCTTAAGTGGAATGAAAGTAAACTGAACAATAAACTTAATCCAAAGATGATAATATCATTACTAGTTCTGTAAATGTGAAGAAAGAAGCTGTGTCATCACTGGCAGCAAATTTGATGTTAAAAAAAATCTTTTCTTTGCAGATCCCAGTGGAATCCAGACCCTGCTTTGCATGAAGGACACATTGTCTCAGAACAGGAGCTGGCTGTACTCCTGCAACCTGTTTTTACCCCAAATCCCAGAAACCTTGTTCTGTTCCTACAAGAGACGGTATGTAACATTAATTCCTTCCC
This sequence comes from Penelope pileata, assembly GCA_013396635.1. Taxonomy (NCBI): domain Eukaryota; kingdom Metazoa; phylum Chordata; class Aves; order Galliformes; family Cracidae; genus Penelope; species Penelope pileata. Next base: position 848,427 of record WBMW01001199.1, on the reverse strand, counting down.
TTTAGCAATGCCAAGTCTGTATCTAAATAATGGCTCCTTCTCACCAATCTGCTGTCTTTGTTTTTCAGCTTAGCATAGATGATTTCACATACTACAGTGAATCCTATGGTAACAAGAATCCATTTCAAAATGTTCAGGCAAGCATTTCTCTCTTTTACTTCTTTATATGCATGTTTTTTAAATTAAAAATTATGTAAGAAAGATAGAAACATACAATAAACGGCAAAATTAAACTGAGTTCCAGCTGTTTGCCAATTTAAATTATTTATTGAGATTATTTCTGTTTAAGCGTATGGGTTAAAGAAAGACAACTGAGTTTGCAGAAATGTCTTTTGTGGCTATTTTATTTCAGAAATCAGGTTTTCAGAATTCACCTGAACTGGCAGAATTGTTTTAAGCATGCTGCAATTTTGTATTACAATAAAACCTAACTATATCTATAGTTATATCTGTATGTAGACATTTAATTCCCAGGCTGACCCCCCAAAATAGTTTTTTGAGTCTATACAAAGAAAAGAAGTAAGGAATCAAGTAGTTACTTCAGATTTTCAAAATCAAACACTTACTTTATTTTCTTACAAAATGGGGCTGTCTTAACTCATCCAGACAGCTAATTTTGTCATGTTTGAATATTGTGAATACTTGCCTAGATACCAGATTGCTATAATTTTCATGTTACTTCAATAATCCAAAATGAACTCCAGGCACAGAATCTAAGACTGAGTCCTCCTCAGCTGGTCACAAACTTCTGTTCCAGATGAAGAGATTTACGGATTTTTCCTTGGCATTTCTGGTTATACTTATGTGAAAATGTATTGAATTGTGATTTGAAAAAGGAAGTGTTCACACCTGGAAGTCATTAGAGCATTCCTGTGCACAGTGCGGGGTGAACAGAGCTGTTAGTAACAAAACTGTTATCTGAGCACATGAAGAAGTGTTAGTTCCTAAGCACTATGCAGCAAACTATATGTATAATTAAATACATAAATATTCACATATTACCTGTCTCTACATTTGTACTGTCTATGCTCACATCTTCCTTGTATCTCGAATGCTAACCTTCATCTCTTTGCCATATAACAGCATTTTAACAATGATGTGGGAACAAAAACAACTATTCACTCAGAGAATGTACATGGCTTTTTTGAGGAGTGAATGGAAGTAATAGTCACCTGTAGTATAAGCATCAGTGACTGCATCCTCAGGCAGATGCATTGGTGCTTCGCGGGTATGCCTTATCTTCTCTGGGTTTCGAATCTGTACAAGGTGATTTCTGGAGCAGATTTTGTTCCTTCTTACATAACTGCAAAGCTGGTTTGATTTTGTAACTTAGAAGTTGCGTGAAATGCATACATGACTGCTGTAAGCTCCTAATGATGTAGTGGTCTACAAACAGTAGGCCTTGGATGTCTGAGAGGAGGGATATTAAAGTATTTAAAATTATTCTTTTGCCTTGTAGTTGGGACTCCATCAGCACTTTAGAGTTTATAGCTGAAGTTGAGTCCAGAGACTGATGGGTTTAGAAGTTGTGTGATGTTGAGTAGATTGGGGTCATACGGAGAGCTAGCGAGGAGAAAACAAGGAATCACATTTAAGTCAGTCTTTGGTCTGTATCTGTCAGAAGAAAGTTTTGAACCCATGTTTTCAACAAGCTGAACAAATGTCAGTAACAGTTTACTTGCTTTCAGACCTTCACTCTTTATTCCTTTCTGTCTTGCATCGGAGAATTTTTTTCTGATTACAGCTTCTTCGAAACCGAAAAGTTTCTTTCAGCAAATTGGTAATCTTAACTCCAGCATTTCTAAATTTGTTGTGCTGGGCAGGGTGAACTTAATACTTATCCAGCATAGTTTTGTGAGAGTGAGGGGCTGTAACGTAGAAAAAAGAAAATGGGATGTATAAATGAAGTATTTCTTTGTCACTTTTGCGCCCATATGGAGAATTTTGACAATACCTACGAGCATCATCATGTAGTTTTTAGGGCTTGAAGGATTCTTTATAATCATAGAATGGCTTGGGTTGGAAGGGACCTTAAAGATCATCTAAACATCCATTTTCATCCTGAGTGCAACAAAGGCTGCAAAACTATGCTCAGTAGCTGTCACATCCGTTGTACTCCACTTGAGTTACTTTGGGAAAGAAATTCCTTCTTGATCATGCTCTAGAAGACTATGCCATAATATTCACAAAACACAGGACAAAGAGGTCAGATGTGAATTTTCTCACTGGTGAAATTAGAATCTTTCATGTTGCATAATCTGAAAGTTTTATACCTTCCCAATCTGTATTATAGAAATGACTCATTAAGCTATTTCAGACGTTCCATACCCCTCGAGCATCCTCCTTTTGAACTTCAGCAATTCAAATTTATTCACAAATTTAAACTGGGAATCTCAGGTAGTGAGCGTATGTGCATGTAGCTGCATTTGTACTACAAGAAGAAAGTGTTATTTATTTGTAAAAGAGTTACAGACATGTAAACCACAGGGACATTTGAAGATACTAGATTTTTCAGCTACATGAGCAGCTGTTTTGAACTTTTGGGATCAGTGGTTTTATATGCAATAAAAGAATTCTATTTCCAGTTAACACAGAAAGGAATCTTGTAGGTTGATAATTTTCCTTAAACATTCAAATAACTTCATAATTAAATAATAAAATACAAAGATTAGCATTTGGGGATTTTTTTTTTATCAAGTAGTTACCTATCTTACAAACTATTTTTCTTTAATATTAGCTTTGGCTTTCCCCAGACAATACTCAACTTCTTAGAACTGCAGTGTCTATTAGCACACTCCAATTAGTTGCCAGCTGAGTGGCTGCATGATTATTATTGTATGTCATTGCCATTCATAGTTCTTTATCATCATCAATCAGTGCTCGTTTTTCTGAACTGTAGAGAACTATTTAGTCACATTTGGCATAGAGACCCTACTACAGCTTTGATTCTCTTTGTTGCCCTTCTTTGTACCTCTTTTAGTTTTATTGTTTTTTTGTTTGGTTGGTTTTTTTTGGAAAGGAGACATGCAGAAGTGCATATGCATCGAGATATAAGTGCATCATAATTTATTCAGTCTCATAATGATTTTTTCTGTATTGTTCCCTAGTCTTTTTCGTAAAAACTTCCTAATATTTTATTTTCATTTTCGATCACCAGCAGACACTGATCTGACATTAAACTTTGTGTGAAGGATGGCACCCAGTTCTTAGTCTGTTACTGTGTACATAAAACTGGTGTTGTTTTTTTCTCACTCTGTGCTCTTCTAAAATCAATTTACATTAAATCTTACTCCGTTGCCCAAAATTTTCTCCTGCATTTATCCCCTGCCTTCGCTGTCTCAGATAACTCGATGTAATCAGTGGATTTCATTAGCTCAATATTTATGCCTTTTTGCGAGATAATTTACGAACATAATGGACAGAACCTAATGCAGAGTGTCCTTGTTTCTCTACTTTGATAACATGCCTCTTGCTAATTCTTTACCTACTCATTATCCATGTGAAGACCTTACGTGTCACAGAAATGCTGCATGATTTCTTTAGGAGTCTTTGCTAGAATCATAGAATGGCTTAGGTTGGAAGGGGCCTTAAAGATGATCTAATTTGAACCCCCGTGCTGTGGACATGGTTGTGAGCCACCAGATGAGGCTGTTCATCCGGCTGTTCATCATGAGCCCCATCTGGCCTGGGCTTGGATGCCTCCAGGGATGGGGCATCCACAGCTTCTCAGGGCAGCCTGTGCCAGTGCTTCACCACCCTCTGAGTAAAAAAATTCCACCTAACATCTAACCTAAATTTCCCCTCTTCTACATCAAAGCCATTCCCTCTTGTCCTATCACTGTCTGCCTGTGTAAAAAGTTGGTCCCCCTCCTGCTTATAAGCTTCCTTCATGTACTGGAAGGCCGCAGTGAGGTCTCCATGGAGCCTTCTCTTCTCTAGGCTAAACAAGCACAGCTCCCTCAACTGTTCTTCATAGGAGAAGTGCTCCAGCCCTCTGATAATCTTTGTGGCCCTCCTCTGGACCTGCTCCAGCAGCTCCACATCTTTCTTGTGCTGGGGTCTCAAGGCCTGGATGCAGTACTCCAGATGGGGCCTCACGAGGGCAAGAGTAGAGGAGAACAATCACCTCTCTTGCCCTGCTGCCCACCCTTCATTTGATGCAGCCCAGGATACCATTGGCTTTCTGGGCTACAAGCACACACTACTGGCTCGTGTCCAGCTTTTTGTCCACCAGGACCCTCAAGTTCTTCTCAGCAGGGCTGCTCTCAAACAGTTCTACTCCCAGTCTGTACTCACATCTGGGATTGCCCTGACCCAAGTGTAACACCTTGTACCAGGCCTTGTTGAAACTCATTAGCTTCACATGAGCCAGCTTTTCAAGCCTGTCCACATCCCTCTAGATGGCATCCCTTCCTTCTATTATGTCAACTGTACCACTCAGCTTGATGTCATCATCAAGCTTGCTGAGGGCACGCTCAATGCCACAGTCTGTGTCATTGATAAAGATGTTGAAGAGCACCAGGGCAGACCCCTGGGGGATACCACTCGTGACTGGCCTACACCTGGACATAGAGCCATTGACCACAGCTCTCTGCAGCCGTCCAACCAGCTCTTTATCCACTGAAAAGTCCAGCCTTCAAATCGATGTCTTTCCAATTGAGAGGTAAGGATGTGGTGTGGGACTGTGTCAAAGGCCTCTTGTCCAGGTAGGTGACATCAGTTGCTCTTCCTTTGTCCACTGAAGCCATCTCTCCATCATAGGCCACCAGATTTGTCAGGCACGATCTGCCTTTGGTGAAAAGGTACTGGCTGTCACAGATTACCTCCTCATCTCGCATGTGCCTTAACATATCTTCCATGATCTTCCAAGGCACAGAGGTGAAGCTCACCAGCCTGTAGTTCCCCAGGTCTTCCTTTCTCCTTTGCTTGAAAATGGGAGTGATGTTTCCCTTTTTCCAGTCACCAGAGCTTTTGCCTGACAGCCATGACTTGAGATGGAGAGTGGCTTGGCAACCACATCAGCCAGTTCCTTTTTCCATTCATGTAGACTGTGTGATCTCACACCTACCTTCAGAAGAATCTGAACAGCGATAGATGGAAGCAAATCATGGAGCTTCTTGTAATATTTCACTTGGGAGAAGTGCTTCAGGGGACACTTAGAGAAGGCAAATTAATCAGTAATTCATCCATAGGCATATTAAAAATTCTCTTGTCAATGTAGAAATTTCTGCTATCAGTCCATCAGGTCAATAGGAAGATTTTTTTTTTCCCCTTCCCTTTTCCATTCCCAGCTACTATGTGATTATACCTTTTAGTCGTTTAGCAGAATGCAAAGCCAGGTGTTTCTCAGTGGTCCTCTTCATTCTCTGTCCTCTGTTGGAGGTCTGGTATTTTGAAGATGCATGGTACTTGAAATGCTCGAATACCATTAAGAACAAGTGTGCAGCGGTCAAATGTCAAGAGGCACAAACAAGAGGCATGGGATCAAAATGTCTGTCTGATGCTCATGAGGAGATATCCAGCTGTGTGTGCCCTTCAGATGGAAAACGGTTGAATGCCAGTGGCTGGAAGCTGAGACAGATGGCTGTGCAGGATTGGTCAGGCACAATTCAGACGTTACTCAGTAATTATGCATTTTATCTCTTATTCAACAATAAATGAGTAATCTGCTTAATATATATCCTTGGAAGAACTGTCTGCTGCCATTCTGGCTGCTGCTAGGGGGTGAAGGATTAAAATATCAAAAAAAAAAAAAAAAGGAAGGAATAATTGACTGTTGCTCAGGATTCTAGCTCTAAATTCATATATGCAAAACAAACCAAAAGGGAATGTATCATCCTTTCCTTCTAGGAGGTGCTAAGCATCCTACTCAAAAACCTGTAAAGCAGCTCAGTGTTTTCTGGTCTATTTTAGTTTGTATTCTTCAGTTTTATTTATTTAGTTTAGTTATTTTTCTATCAGTGTGGCAAATCAGACAGTACTACATAATCCTCCTGTATGAGCATCTATAGAAATGTGAAAATAACTAACCTTAACTTAGGAAGGAAAACATGTGAGCATTTAGAAAGAAGCAGAGGAGGTCAGAAAAGTGGTAGGCAGTCAGAGAACAGACAGAAAGAAAAAAAGAGTAGGAGGATAAACGTGTTAGCAACACCACAACACTTGCATCAGTAAGTGGGAGAGATTCTCTAACAACTTGGATATCTGAATGTTGGATTAAGTGACAGACTTGATCTGGAGTTAAATGAAGAAAATGTGAAAGTGAAGTTAACAAGTTGTAAACCAGAACTCAGTGAAAATATGTCTTCAAATCTTTTTATTAAATTTTGGGTACATAAATTTTGATCTTTCTCAAGTCTCTATCTTGTATTTTCTTGCCCTGAATATCCCAAGTGGGTTTTATCATTCAGAAAAATCTTTGGAAAGATGTTTTTCAGCTATGCAGGCTTCAAATTTGTAGAACAAGAATGTTTAAAATTCATTTCCCTCAAGTGTTTTCATCAGAAACTCAACTATGAGAATAAGTAATAGATACCCTGGTGCTTGATTATCTGAGCCAGCTCAGCCTGAGCCTTATAATTTGTATTTTGAATAGAAAGAAAGAAAGCACACAATATGAAGTTTGTGCGTGTCTCCACACCAAGAATAGAATAGAATAGTTCAGTTGGAAAGGACCTTCAAAAGTATCAAGTCCAACTGCATTACTCAGGGCTAACCAAATTAAAGCACATTAGTGAGGGTATTGCCCAAATGTCTATTGAACATTCACAGGCACGGGGCATCAACCACCTCTCTAGGGAGTCTGTTCCAGTTTTTAACATTAGGAAATTTTTCCTACGGTCATGTCTGAAGCTCCCCTGGTTCAGCTTTGTGCTGTTCTCGTGTGTCCTTTCAGTCCCCAGGAGCAGATCCCGACACCTCCCTCTCCGCATCCCTTCCTCAGGGAGCTGCAGAGAGCAATGAGATCACCTTTTGACTTCCTTTTCTCCAGGCAGCCTTCATCCTCTCACAGGACATACCTTCCAGTCCTTTTCCCAGCTTTGTTGCACACCTTTGGATAATTTCAAGAACCTATATTTCTATATTATGCAGCCAGCCCGAAACTGCACATGGTATTCAAGGTGAGGCTGCACCGATGCTAAATACAGCAGAAGAATCACCTCTTTTGACCAGCTGGCTATGCTGTGTTTAATGCTTCCCCAAGTGTGGTTTGCCCTCTTGGCTGTCGGAGCACACTGCTGGCTCATGTTGAGCCTGGTGTCACCAGCAATCCCTTACTGCTGAGCATTGGTCTGTCCCAGGTACAGAACCCAGCGTTTTCCTTTGATGGACTTCATGTTGTTGCTGATTGCCCAGTGCTCCAGTTTATTCAGATCCCTCTTCAAGGCCTCTCATCCGTCCAAGGAGCCAACAGCATCGCCCAGTTTAGTGTCATCTGAGAATGTATTCCACTCCTGCATCTACACCATTGATAAAAATGTTGAACGGGACTGGCCCTAGAATTGAGCCCCAGGGAACACCACTAGTGACCGTCTACCAGCCCATTCACTAGAACACTTGGAGCTCTGTCATTGAGCCAGTCTATCACCAGCATTATGTAAACCTGTTTACCTCACATTTGTTCAGTTTGTGCAGAAAAATGCCATGAGGGACAATATCAAAGGCTTTCCTAAAATCTAGAAGGATTATGTCCACCGCCTTCCCTTCATCCACCAGACAGGTGATCTTACCATACAGGGCAGGACTTTCCTTTCATGAACCCATGTTGACTATGCCTAATTGAAGTTTTGTTATTTAACTGCCTTTCAGCAACCCGCAGGATAATCTTCTCCATGACTTTTCCAGTCACTGAAGTTAGACTAACAGGTCTTTGATTTTCAGGGTCTTCTCTCATGCCCTTTTTGTAGATGTGTATGATACTGGCATTGGCTAGCTTATAGTCAGTAGGGACCTCCCCAGATTTCTACAGCCTTTGGTAAAGTGTTGAAAGGGGTGCAGTTGTAACATCTGCTAATTCCTTCATCACTCTAAGGGGAATCCTGTCAGACCCTATGGACTTACAAACATTGAGCTAATACAACTGATCCATTAAAATGGTGTTGACCACAGACGGAAAGTCACTGCTCCCCCAGTCATACCATGACTCTGAGGTCTGGGCAGCCCAAGATCTGTCATTACTGTTAAATACTGAGGCAAAAAAAAGCATTAAATGCCTCTGCCTTTTCCCCTTCCTTGTTAGGTGACCATCCACACCAAGAATCAGTCTAGTGTTTTCCTTTGACCGCCACTTGCTTTTGACATACTTGAAAAAGCCTTTTTTTGCTGTCTGGCCCCACAGTGGCAGTGTCAACTCAAGCTGAGCTTTGGGTTTTCTTGTTTTCTCCCTGCAGATGCTTACAGTAGCTCTGTACTCTCCCTGTGAAACCAGACCTTGCTTTCAGAGGTCATGTATTTTCTTTTTCTGCCCTAGGTCCAGGCAGAGATCTTTGTTTAGCCAAGTCAGTCTTCTGCCCTTCTTGCTTAACTTCTGATACAATGGGATTGCTTTCTCCTGGGCTTTTAAAAGGTGGTTCTTAAAAAGCAACCAGCTGTCCTGGACCCAGAAACCCTCTTGATCAGATTCCCAGGACACACTGCTAACTAGCTCCCTGAGTACTTAAGGTTTACTGTCGTAAAATTCGTGGTGGCAACTCTTCTGTAGGTCCTAAAACATGTAGATTTGTTTAATTAATAGTTACAAATCAGACACTTACCTATACTGCATGCTATACCTCTAGAATGTACACAAAGAAAGGGAATTTGTTTTGCAAAGTGTGACTCTCTACTAACTAGAGCTGCTGGTGTGTGAGGTTTCCAACATTAATGCTTTTCACCGTTTAGTTCCTATCTGATGGTCCTTTGATAAGCTTTGCTTCTGGCAGCCATTCGTATCATGCCTCATCTTTTCCCTCTGTACTGTCCAATACCTTCTCCACCTTCTCCTTTCCCAGCTTGAGACCTTCTACATCACTGCCTCTTCCACCACACACATGGAAAGGACAGTAGGATTTTGAGGTCCCTGCATGTCTTAAGCTTGCCCCAGAACAGTGCAGGAATAACAACAATGGAGATGCCACTTCACTGTCCCTTTCCAGGAGCAGCCTGCAGCCAGCATCAGGCTGGCAAGAGCTCACTTTGTGTTTACTATGGTGATTTCTCACGTGGAATATTAAATTAAGGATATAGAAAAAAATGATTTGTGTTTAATTATTAACCAAGTAAATAAACTGTCCATGAATTTGTTACAGGAAATTCTTCAGTCTTCTCCTTCATCTTTAGTTTTGCCTGCTGTTGACTGCAAAGCTACCAGGTATCTTTTGAGCTTTCTTCAGGAGTCAGGAGATTGGAAGTTAACAAACCTGACAAATCTCGATGTCTCTCAACTGGAAATTAATGCATCAAAACCAAACTTACTTCTGGTACAGCTACAACCATTTACCAGGTAGGACCTTGTCACAAGCATATCTGACCTGAATGCATGCAACATTTTTATGGCTTTTTGAAAATAACTGTTGTATTCAGGAAACTTAAAAATCCAAGGAGTAGCTTACAGAGTTAGCAAAGTTATTTTTCCAGTAAGAGTGAATTCAGTGTTTTTTGATGTCCTCTGATGATCTTACCAGGTATAATAGGTGAATTACGTTGAGAAAGTCAGTCAGGCGTTCCTGTTTTGTCTGCCTCATTGTATGAGAACAAAGGGACAACTAAAAACTAAATGGCAGCACACTTTAAGCAGAAAAGCTGAATTATTTTATGCAACACATGATTAACCTGCAGAATTAATTGCTAGAAGGCATTCCAGGGGTCAAAGAACTGGCAGGAAAAATAAACAAACATCCAAACATCCTAGAAGTTAGTATGAATAATGAGGCTAGTTTTCATAACTCTAAAAGGAATAGGAGGGCTGTAGCACTTCCTGTTTCCAGGCCTGTGACAACTGCTACCTAGTGGAGGCAGAGTCTGTTCCTTCAGTTGGATGCCAGTGTCTGGCTGTTACCTGTAGGACTTTTGTACCTGCGTGGGTTGCCTGGTACAGAGCGCTCCTGGCCGCTGGGTGTGGGTCACAGAGCTGGTCTAGACTGGCAGCTATTCATGTCATTTCAAGCTGAAAGCTGTGAAGTCATAAGGAGGGCAGCAATGTCAATGTACGTCTAGGAAGTGTGAGGCATGGGTGTAGTGAGCGCCTCTGCTCAGCTTCTGCTCTTTCTTCCTCCTAGACTGTTACTTGGGCATTCATACATGTTGGTGTATGGAGCATGTATGAGTAGGTTCTAAGAAAGTGCAATTAAAAGTTGCACAAATAAAGACATGGCACCCATTCTAAAGAGCTCATGTACAAATTTCAGACAAGTGAACATCACTAAATGCAAGGAAAGCTGAGGAGAGAATGGTCAAAATGACATAAATAGTCTGGCTTCTCTGCAGCTAAGGAAGTTTGAGGTTTTGGAGGAATCAGCTAAAGATGTAGTCCTTGTATGAACTGCTTTGCAGAAGAAAAGGGTCATAAAGAGGAGATAAGAAAACAATGGAGGAACTCTGTAGTCTGAGGCTGAAAGTGACACATTGATTAGTATGTACCTCTGTACGTCTCTGATTCACATTGTTGTCTAGAAAAGATTTTGAATTGTCTTTCTCCCATTTCTGTTGTAGTGATTTAAATGAGATCTCCGCCCTGGAAACAATTGCTGAAAATGGTGAGCAATATAACCAAGACATAACTAACATTTCACCACTTAAGTCTGTTTTCGCTTGAGCAGACTGTATTCTCTGTTTTCACAGATTTTACTGTAATGCTGTTTTAAGTTTTTTTCCCCATCTACATACCTATAAGCAGCCAATTATCATAGTGACTGAGTGACTGATTCAAAATCCACTGAAATGGTTACATCTCTTTCATCTGAAACAGGGTGGTGGTTCACCTCTGCCTTTAGCATGGACCTTGGCTTGTGCTCTAGGATCCTCTCAATTCAGTGTGAGCCCTGCACACAGCCTGGGCTCCTCAGGTGGCCCAAAGACCTTGTCTCGCAGCAGAGACCCTCTGATGGTGCAAACAGAGAATGTCTGCCCCAGTCTTTGTGAAACAATACCGGAGCCCTTCACAACCTTTGACTTTAGTCTTTCATTGATTTTGCAGTTATTAAATAGTGCCTGTTAAACATGAATCGCTTCATACAACTCCATATTAAAACTTTTCTTGAATAGCATCTGGCTGAAAAAGAGGTAACCACATACTAAACAGATAGTGGGAAGCATCTGGGGCTTTGTAGGGCTTTGGCTTACTATTCTGAATACTATTCTGAATAAGAAATCATGGTATTAAGTCTGCAAATGATTGCAGTGATAGTTCCAGGGATATGTATCACAGTGTCCATAGTGCCTATGACAGTTTCTGCCCAGGGCAGGGAGTGGAAAATCAGAAGCAGTTAGGAAAATAGGGAAAATGCCTTCAGTGGTGCATTCTTTTCTCTTTGTTCTTGCACTTCTTCAAAGTCAGTGTCTTTTACACTCAAGTAAGCAGCCAGGTTTCTGTCTCTGAACTGCAGAGGAGTTAGAATCACAGAATGGTTTGGGTTGGAAGGGACCTTAAAGACCATCTAGTTCCAACCCCCCTGCCGTGGGCAGCACACCTCCCACTAGAACAGTTTGCCCAAAGCCTGATTCAGTCTGGCATTGTATGCCTCCAGGGAAGGGGCACCCACAGCTTTTCTGGGCAGCCTGTGCCAGTGCTTCACCACCCTCTGAGTAAAGAATTTATTCTGAATATCTATTCTAAATCTGCCCTCTTTCCATTTAAAACCATTTCTGTTGTTCAGTTCTCCCTTCTTGTCTCCAAACGCTTCGGCTTAATGTTGGCCATGGCTAAACATTACCCTCTTTCTCATGGGACATTTTTTTCATCCGCTGCACAAACACAAGAACAGGCCTCCCAAACCCTGTCTTGGGCTGCTTTTGTTTTGGAACAGCAAAGTTAATAGGAGACCTTTGGAATGACCCAGGAACAGGCTATACGAGCTTTGTGGTTAGTGTCAACTAGCTGTTATCAGGAAAAAGGTGTGTGGATCAGGGAAGATGTGCCACTCTGTATGGCCAACTGCAAAATCTGCACTTTGAGTTAAGTTGAGTTAAGAGTTGCAGCTCTTGGAAAGTGGTAACATGGGCTAAATCCTCACCTTCTGGTACATCTGTCAAATCAGCCACTCAATGCATTGCAGAGTGAAGCCTGGAAATATCATCAGCAGGAAGTTATAATTCAAATGGAAGTTACTAAGTAACAGTTCCTTAAAATTAGTAGGATAATTCAGCAGGTGGGACAGACTCAGAATACGTTTGTTGCAAAGGTACTCAAGAATGGTTGCAAACACAACCTTCCAAATCATGTGATCTTGGCTCCAGCAGGTCTAGGTGTCCAAGTACTGGTTGCAGTATAGCCAGAGCCATTTGCAAAATACTGCTGTCAAGACACCTGTCAAGGTCATAAGTGCTTGCAAGGCCATGAGTTACTGGTGTTTGTTATGGAATGGCTGCTGCTAGACCCCACCTGGATATGCATTGAAAAATGCTGTATGTCACATCATGTGACAAGGGAATCGTTAACCCATAAATACTGCTTGGTAATTTTTTTATAGTATTAACAGTAAACCCCTAGTAAACAAGGGCAGGCCTGTATTATGCTGCCTAGAAGTTCACAAAGCCTCTTACGTTTGTCACAGCAACTTCATTCCTTTCTGCTGTAGAGGGTTTTAAAATCTGATGTAATAAAATGTCAGAGAAATCTCTCCTGCTGTTTTACTCACTGCAGACAGCAGTCTCTGTCAGACAGATCAAACGGGCTCGGATTCTGCCCAAGGGAAGTGTGCAATTCTGAACTCTCTAGAAGCTGGAGTAAGCAAGAGTTTTAGCACATTATTAAAATGAGACTCATTACAAAATCCAAACTGGAATTCAGAATCCAAACCTTCTCAAGGTTTTGAGGATTCATACTCATTTCCAGTCTTTCCCTTCCTACATGTGTAGATAAGCAGATATTGGGTAATTTCTGTAAAACAGTTGCTACTAAGATTATTGTTTTCTTCTTTTTTTATTGTGTCAAGATTTGTAGGGAATAAATCCTTCTTTCTTAGCCTTAGCCCAACTAGGGTGTACTTTTCTTCTTGCTTTTAGCTCTGTTTTCTTTATGCTTCTTTTCAGTGCTTCTTCTTTCTTTCATTTGCATGAACTAATGTTTGAGAGTATGACTCAGGTCTTGCCAGTTTTCCTACGTGTTTCTCTGCTCAAGAGAAGGTTGCGCTCTGTCTAATCAGTCTTACCTGCTGTGTGCAGCATACCTCAGAAGTAATGTCAAAGCTGCCTGTGACTCTCTGTGCAAGATGTGTCTCTTTAAGTGTTTCTGTGTGTATTCTTTCTGCTCCGATTCTCAGTTCATTCCTTTTTCCACTCTTTGTCCTCTCCTATTTTTCCCCCTCCCATATTGCTCTATTCCGTTCTTTCCCACTTATCCATAGTTTATACTCTTTTTACTTTTCTCCTTCCAGAGCATTGCTTCTCAGTTCCTCTCTTCTACCCATTCCATCCATGTGTAAAAGCACACAAAGAAAGTAGGGTAGATTAGAAATTAATAACAGCACTAATCCTGCAGTCCCTGGTGAAATTCAAGGGATACACCTTCAGTGAGACAGAAGAGTTTAATCCTTCCACCAGAGCATAGCATGCCATTATGCTAACTGGAAAGGGTTTTCCTAGACAAACTGTTTTACATTCATAGACCTACATAGTGTTTGTTTGATTCATTCTGACTAAAAAACCTGCAATAAGACTACTCTAAAATTCCTCTAACATTAATATCACTGTCTGGAGATGACTCTTGTTCCACTACAGAAGGAGCCTGAGTTAACTAATGGTCCCATGAAGGCAAGCAATTTAAGTGCTTTCAGATAGGATGGACAAATCTCGGCCATTTTCCTAGGAGAATTTGCAGATACTTCATTAGCAAGGTGGACTGTCTGGCTTGGTAGAGTCTTGGTGACAGGAAGACAAAGGTCTATATCCATTTTATTGTCATAAGGATATTCACAGCAGCTTTTCCGAATGAAGAAATTGCCTCTAGAATCTTCCCAAAGGTGAAAGTTGTAGATTTTACTGGTAACTATAGTTACATGTAGCTCCTTAGTGAAGTGAAATGTAAATAATAGTTATTTCATAAGGCAATCAGTTGTTTTAATGGAAGGAAAAAAAAACGACAAACACAATCTGTGCATTTTTCTATGCAGTATTTTTCCTCCTTCAGGTTCTAAGTGTGGCTGCTGAGAATTTCTGATGAATTACACTCTGTGCATGTAGAATACAAATCTACATTATGTAATTCTTTAGACCCCTACCTGGAATATAATTACACTAGTAGTATATAGGCACTTGCTTTTCTGACTAAGTCTGTTTCTTATATATAGTAGATGCTTTAATAATAATTGTTTTAGAAGCAAGTTTTACATAGCTGTGATTCTTGACTGATATGAGGAAATCAGTTTGGTTAAAACCCTGCAGAAAAAACAGTGCTTTCATTTTCTCAAAAGCTAGGCATTTTACTCAGCCAGAAGACCATAATCACAACTCAGAGGGTTGTGATCGGCAGCGCAGAGTCTAGTTGAAGGCTTGCACTTCAGCGGTGTTCCCTAAGGGTCGATACTGGGTCTGGTCTTGTTCAAGTTGTTCGTCAGTGATCTGGATGAAGGGATAGAATGCACCCTCAGCAAGTTTGCTGATAATATGAAGGTGGAGGAGTGGCTGACACGCCAGAAGGCTGTGCTGCCATTCAGGGAGACCTGGACGGGCTGGGGAGTTGGGCGGAGAGGAACCTGATGAGGTTCAATAAAAGCAAGTGTAGAGTCCTACACCTGAGGAGGAATAACCACATGCATCAATACAGGTTAGGGGCTGACCTGCTGGAAAGGAGCTCTGCGTAGAAGGACCTGAGTGTCCTGGTAGACAACAGGTTGGCCATAAGCCAGGAGTATGCCCTGGTGGCCAAAAAGGCCAATGGTATCTTGGGGTGCATTAAAAAGAGCATGGCCAGCAGGTCGAGGGAGGTCATCCTCCCCCTCTACTCTGCCCTGGTCAGGCCTCACCTGGAATACTGTGTCCAGTTCTGGGCTCCTCAGTTCAAGAAAGATGGGGAACTACTGGAGAGAGTCCAATGGAGGGGCACAAAGATGATGAGGGGCCTGGGGAATCTCCCTTATGAGGAAAGACTGAGGGACCTGGGGCTATGCAGCCTGGAGAAGAGAAGACTGAGAGGGGATCTTATCAATACTTACAAGTATGTAAAGGGTAGGTGTCAAATAGATGGGGCCAGGCACTTTTCAGCAGTGACTGGACAAGGGGCAACAGAAACAAACTGGAGCACAGAAAGTTCCATCAGAACATGAGAAAGCTTCTTTACTTTGAGGGTGACAGAGCACTGGAACGAGCTGCTCAGAGAGGTTGTGGAGACTCCTTCTCTGGAGATATTCAAAACTCACCTGGGCACTTTCCTGTGCAGCTCACTGTAGGGAACTGCTTTAGCAGGGGAGTTGGACTCGATGATCTCAAGAGGTCCATTCCAAACCCTGTGATTATGGAACTTTGTGATTCTGTGTGATTCTGTAAATTAAAGAGATTAAAAAGGGTAATAATATAAGGTCCACTACCAATACATGAAAATAAAACGTAATTTCTGTAAAGTGTAACCTTGAAATCTGAGAAGCTTGCTCATCCAGGCTATGCAATAGCCATTCACCATGAGTTACATGAGTGAGGAGTGGAAGGGCACTGAAACAGTCCATGTCAGTGTGCTGGCATAGTGCCCTCAGAGTCCTAATGACAACCCTAATAGCAGTTCTTGATTCACAACTGTTATGCTCCTCATCATAGAGAGATGTTAATATTTTTGCATACAGATTGAAAACATTTACCAGTTCTAAGCATTTGTCGCAACTAGCTGTGGTTTCAGAGCTAAGAGTATCTTCTGCACAGTTCCTTGGACCGCACTAAAAGATCCTCTCTTCCTTATTTGCTTTTCCTTCCTTTTTCAGAAATATGCCAGCATATTTCTACTTTGCTCTCCACTGTAGTCAAAAGCATAATTTTCCATCTCCCGTAGAGAATCAGGCTTTAAATCTGCTGAAGCAAAAACAAATATCACTGCTGATATTATACATATCATGCCCCAAACTAGGGAACACTGCTATTTTGAGTATTGCTTCTCAGTGATCTGTTGTTCTATGTACTTTATAATTCACAGACTGGTGCTAGTTCAGCTTTATTATTTATTTATTTATTGACTGGTCACTTGACTGACAGGATGTGCATCCTGCTCTCATCTCTTGAATGATTTATTCTTCTCTTCCTTTGAATTGCTCAAGCTTTCATGTGTCAGGTATTGTTTCTATTGTATTTACTTGTCACCTTCAAAACTGCTCATTTTTTTTCTGAACCAGTTTAATGTATTTGTTTTGTCGTACTGAAATTGTTCATTTTTTAGACACCGAACGTGTCTTATCCCGTTTGTACCTGTTGACATATGAACGGTATGGTACCAGCAACTAAATTGCATTAATAAGCTAAATAAGCTTTAACATCTAGCTCATTACTTTGCCAGCTACTGTAGGATTTTAGCTTTCTCAGTGTACAGAGTTTGTTAAATTATGCATGTTTCTATTTATAGACAAAATAATTGGAAGACTGACCATGGATCTCCAGGAACAAGGGATTCATTTTTCAGTAATTTATACTGCAGTGAGACCTTCAAGGGTGAGTAATCCTCAGTGCCTAAAACTGTCAAATGTTTGGTATCTAACAACTTAATGTTTACAGTGGAATGCTGTAGATGATTTTCATGATTACACACTCAAGCAATCTGTATTATATGAGGTTTTGACCAGAAATGATTGCATGAGTTTTCACATGCAAGAGCTATATTATGTAACTACTGAAGTCTTACTGATATAGGAGACTGTGCATTTGCTGTGTCTTCAGTTGTCCTTAGAAATTATCATTATTTTTAATTACTTTATGTTAATTTTTTTTTTATGTAATAGTTTTATAGTAAGTTCTATGTGGAGCGTTATTAGGCTTTTCTCAGGTCAGTAAAGATGGAATGTATTTAATTATCTGAAGAGTACTAGTTTATTCCTTTTTAAATTATCTGGTTTTATTCCCTTTAGTCAATATTTAATATTTACAACTGGAACACAAAGTTTCCGCCCTTGCTGATAGTCAGAACATCATTTATAGCTCATTGTATCATGTTAGCAGTAAGTAACAATGCAGAATAGTTACTTATGTAGAGTTACCCATTTTGTATGACATACTGGTTGTCATCAAGCAATATTTACATTTTAATGTGATAAATGGAAGATAGTCATGACTCAAGGAAAACAGAATGCAGTTTCCACTAAAGAGAGGCATAGGAGTTCTGAGCATAGGATCACTGTGTTCTTAAAAGTACCTACTTTGAGAGAAAGCTATCTGATCCACTGGATAACACATTTGAGCTCCTAATATGATGCTTAGTTTAATTTGATTTTTTAATTCAAACTTAGGATAATGCCAGTTGAAAATACGAAGTTATAATTTTCTTGGTTTCGACAACAGGAAAGACATTACTGAGATTGTCTAGGTCTCCTGTGAGCCCTGAAGGCAGGATCTTGAGAAGCTGGAGGGTTTTTGCTAGGGAGCACTGCAAACACTACAGACTGTTCTTAGCACAAGAACGCCTAGAGAATCTGTTTTAAGTGGGTATGGAGTTAAGTCTGTTTAGCTTACCGAAAAAAGAGTAAACAGCAACTTGACTGCAATTCATAAATGTTCTTTCTTTAAGCTAAAATTGAATGGGTTCCTCAAAGACATCCTGAGTTTGATCGGAAATAATCTGGGTTTTTGCAAGGAAGTAGCATATTGAACCTCTGACTGTCCAACAGGATAATGAGAATATTCCCTTCGGACTGCAGGCAAATGGCTAATGCTGCTGAAGAAAAACAAGAACTTTATTCAATAATGTGCTCTATAAACTTCACTTCTAGAGGCTGGGTTTGCAAGACCAGGGCTAGAATACACAGACAGAGCAGCCTGAGAAGCTCACGCTGATACTCTTCTGATGTGCATTTCTTGTGGCAAAGGGGAGGACATGAGTTCAGGACTTACAATCTACTTTTTTTTTTTTAACACTTATTTTTTTAAATGAATATACAAAATAAAAAGTCAGTTATTGTGGCTGTTTACTGTTGAAATCAAAGGGGCTTATGCATTCTTAGCTACAAATTGCATTTAGAACGATTAGAATGAAAAATATTTTTAATTAATGAAATAATCAGTATCAAGAGAACGAATTTTTAGAGTAATTTTAGAAGTTTGTTGAGTTTTAAAACAATGCATATTTCAAAAGACTTTCTAAATTAAAGTGACTTAGTTTGAGCAGCTGAAGGACTTTAAATAATTAAAGCAATGTGTTTTAAGATGTTCTGCATTTTAAAAAGTAAGCAATTTAAACTTTTCCTAATTCTATGAATTCAATACTATATATAACTGTTGGAAGTATTTTTTTTCCAATTACTTGAAGTTATTGCAGTGCATTCAGGGTTATCAACTTCTATGGAGAGGCAAAATGGAAAGTACCTTTGAGGTTTCATCTGTCTGTGCATTTGCATGTAACCTCTTCTTAGTATGTATTGCGTATCTTTGGTGTGCTTGAACTATGGAAGATGTGAACTGTTCTGCAACCATAAACTAGAGGACTGATTCTCTCTGCTTAAGCTATAAGGACCATATTCAATGATGTAGGAGTTACAGGGTCACTCCCCACTGATAACCTAAAAGATCATTCAATATGAGGAGGAGAAGGCTTTCATCATGTGGGAAAAGATTTTACATTACACAGTACATTTGAAAATCAATACTAGGCAATCCCCATGAAAGATTTGCATTCGCTAAGGAGGTTTTTTCCTGCTGATGAAGAAAATAAGCTTTAAACATGACACTCTTAAGTAAGAAAAAAAGAAAAAAAAGATAGCTCCTTCTGATCGGGTAAATTAATTTTATGCAATGAAGCTCCCAAACTCTGGGGCTGTGAGATATTTTTCTCCCGGTAGCTCTACCTCTGCTGTTGGGCAGTTAATGGCTTCATAACATCTTCTTGTTGCATTCATTCGTTCTTCCATTGCCTCAAGCAAAGAAAAATAAATGGGAGAAATGCATGTATTGGAAAAGATTTCAGACTGGTATTGGCTTTGCAGAAAGTGAATTAATGAGACAGGGAGCAAAACTCTCCTGTAACTGAGTCCCTGTTATGATTTGATGAGGAAGAGCTGTTCAGTTCAGTCACTGTAGCCACAGATCCCTTTGGGCTATCATAGTTATCAGTTAATAACCCCAGTGCATGATGGAGCTCTGTTTCAGCTGGTTCCTATTCTCTTCCAGTTTCAGAACCTGAAGCTGGGAGACAAAATTAAGACACAGAATCGGTCTGTTTGAAACATGAAATAGTTTCACTTGTCAGTTGCTGATTCCTCCTGATGTCCAGCTGTGTCAAAACTGAGCTGCCTTCCTCTGACAAGACAGCTGCCATGTCTTGTGACTCTTCTCAGATGCTTTACCCTTGAGGTCTGACTGAGTTGGGCTGGCACTGAAAGAGTGAGTTGTGTCACCTAAGTCTGGGCAACTGAAATGTAAATGTCTGCATCTGAAGCCATCAATTGGGGCTCTCTTTACAATCAAAGAACTGAAATGTTCTTTCTGGGGTGTGTTTCTTCTGACTCTTTTGTAGATGACTGCTGGAGGATGAGAGGAAACTCACTCTTTATTTCTGACAGGAGTAAAGACAGTCCACATGTGTAGGCCAGGTTTCAACATAGACGTTTAGTCGGACCATTCTTACTCAACCTTTATCGTCTCATTTTCTATTAAAAAACAGACACCTGTCCCAAGAGTTGTGGAGTCTCTTACCAAGACTCTTCTGTTCCTTAAAACTCATTTGGTAGCTTATTTTTCTTCAGGAGAGTCAACTCCCTCCACAGTCCCTCTTGTATCAGGAAGTCATTTTCCCTCCAGAGGAAACATTTCCTTTCTTCATCAGTTTCTGTGAAGACTGAGATGCTGGAGATGATGGAGTGCTCTCATCTGGAGAAACAGGACACGTTGATGTGCTGAACTAAACTGCCAGGCACCACTGTCTCCTGTTGGAACAGGGTGTCCTTTCTTGTTCCTGAACTCCCATAGACTTATAGTGGAGGAGGACGGGAAGCGCTAGGATTCAGCCTGTCTGTGGATGGACATGTGCTGCGCACCTGTGCTGGTTTGTGACCACCAAATTCTCACTGACTGGGGAAATTACTTCTGTATTCTCTGATTAAAGCTTAGAAGGATCCTCATGTCAACAACATAAAAGGGCTATGACCAGTTTCAGCTTGCTTTGAGACTTCTTGAATATATGAATTTTGTGTTTTTGAGAGCTGTGGTCAGTCACCCCTCCTACTTGTGCTCGCCCCTAGCTAGTTTTTCTGGCTTGTGTTTGTAATGCTTGATGTTGATACTGCTCGGGTCCTCATGCTGTCCATGTCATTTTTTTTTGTAAGTTTGCTTTTGAAACTTTTGCAAGATAGTTTTATAGTTTTCTGGTTGGATTGAATCCTGAAGAGACACGTACTACCAGAAGGAGATTTATGGCTACCTCCCAGCCGATGTTCATTTGTTGACAGCACTTTTTACAGATGCATTGTGAAGTGCTGTTCAAACCTTCTCTACTGCCTCCACATTTTCAGTGTTTCATCCTCCATGGGCATTTGACTGCTTCACTCTACAAGCTGTCTGCTCTAGGTAGCGTCTTATTTTCTTGAGTCTTTGTTCCCACACAGAGCTAAGTAATCTGAGCTACAAAATCTTTTTGTTCAGCCATAAGTAACTTGGGCATCTGCAGCACAATTGGTTGTCTCTTTAAAAAAGTGTCTCTTGAAGATGTAGATCCTCAGGTGATACAGAAGCAAGCCTCAGTTGAAAGGAGTTAGAAGATTTTATCTTCTTTGGCAAGTGCCTGTGGTTACATTTTATTTGTTTCTGCTTTTTACCTACAACATTTTTTTCGAGTGCATCTTGCAATGCTGCATCTTCCAGTGGCATGCAGCTCCTCTCTTTTTAGTTCACCACACTGAGCTAAACTCAGCAATAACCACCCCACTGACTTCACAGCTTCTGATTAATGGATTGCTTTAAATTGTTAAATATAATCAAACATTATAACAGGAGCTTTCCTGTGAACTGAATGTTAGAAAAATACTTCTAATGCCATTTGCTGGAATTGGGGTTGTTGGGTAGGTGCCTTCATGCATCCTTAAATATGTGAATACCCTTAATAATTTACTTTTGTATTTTTCGCATTTGAAGAAGCAATTATAGATTGACATAGTATCGTGAAGCATCAGGGCTTCCAACCTATAAGAAGAAACCACTAATTCTTCATCCTTTAGTCTTCTCCCTCCCTTTAGAATTCCGTTATAATAAAAAATAAACTTTATCTTGTAGATGAAGAATATGCACTTAATTATTTCCCAGCTAACTCAGTTTTTTTTCTGTTTAGATGAGCTAGAGTCTTTTTAAATAATTGCAGAAGAACTGCTTAAGGCTAGTTTAAGCCAGTTATGTGTTGCTCTAGAGAAAAAAAAGGTGAACAAAACATTTAGCCGAATTAGTGTGGAAATTGAATGCTAAGGATGTGAGAAATGCTGGCTAGCAATTCTGTATAATTCATTCCATGTGATAGTGGGGAACTGCAAGCTAGTGTTTACCTTTAACCCTAGACTTTGTGCTACCATTTTTGTAGACATGGGCATTAGGATTCACTTAATTTAAACATTTTTTGCAAGTTTAGCTTTAATTTTGTATTTGTATATATAAATGTATATTGTCTTCACTGGAAAATGAAGAGCAGCACAGAACTAAACTATTGTTCTTATATGATCAGAACAATCTTTTTTATTTTCAGTTTCTAACTTTTAGGATACAGATGAGTTCCATATAAATCATATTAGAAAGTTGTAGGGCATTTAAAACTAAGGATCAAGAAAACCGGGGTCAGGGAGGGATGGTGAGCACAGGTGAGAATGTTACATTCCGAATAACTGTCTTAGGAGAAAAGGAAAAGCCAGAGATGTGTTAAAATGTAGATGTAAAAACTGCCAGGAAAACTCCTAAAATACATTAATATACAGCTAGAGGTCATCAAAATGATCAGTCAGAAAAATTAAGTATAAGACTAAGATAAGATAGAATAAATTGATAGAATAACTGTAAACAAGCATATTGATATGGCACATTGGTAGCATGTTAAAAACTTTGTGGAAGGAAAATGCCAAGGTAAAGATGTTTTCAGAATGACAGATTGGTAAGGGACTGCTTTTTAAAGTTTGAATTCAAGGAGTGAAAGGTAAGTATTCTAGGATTTCCTATAGTGTCTTGGAAGACTGAGGTTGTACATAGCATCCAGTTAATATGACTTTAAAATAAAGTTTTAATCCTAAAACTGAAACAGTGCATGTATCTGAGATACAGTGAATCGCCCAGTTATTTCCACTAATTATGTTGACTGTCTGCTCGTAGAACACAATCTGTTTAAAAATAACATATTAAAAGCTCAAACTGAATTTCTAAAAGTGTTTTTGAAAGATCACTTCTTTCCCCTTGCCCCCTCCCCATATACAAATGTCCCAAACTCTGTCATGATCAACCACAGAGTGAAGGAGATGAGGCTATTGAAAGGAATAACACTGTGCTTCCAAAAGTGAACATCTTGTATGCATACAGAAAATTGAAAGGAATTTAAATTCTTGCAAGCTAAGTGCAAAATCACAAGGCAAACATTCTGAGGAATAATGTGCAAAAAAGATAAGAAAACAAAAGTACTTTATACAGGAGAGCATTTCAGAGAGCACTGGGTCTAATCAAAATGAGAAAATCAGAAAAATAAGTGACAACACAAAACCAAATGAATCTGTGTATTGATAATCTCTGTGGTGGAACATGGAGAAGTTCTCACTTCAAAGACTTTTCCAGTAATCATCCAGCCCCAAAAACTTGTTGCTACTGAACGGGTAGTGGAATAGATTTCAGAATAAATAACAAAATGGATAGTTTCATATCACCAACATAAGGTAATTTTCTCCTAAGTTCTAAATAAAATAAACTATGCCAAACTATTAATTACTATGATTTCTAGTGAATAATTACACATTATAATTTATGTAGCACATATATATACATATATAAAGTATAGACCAGTTTGGCCTTAATCCCAGAGGAGCAGGTGGTGCTAAGTGTGACATGGATTTTCAAAGGAGGTTCCGTATCTCTGGAAAAATACAACCAGGAAACCTATCTGGCCAAACTGATGGATAGCAAAGTAGTAAATATGTGGATATGTGAGGAAAATTTAATATGGATTCAGTGTTCTTTGAGAGGCGTAAAGTGCACAGGAAAAGTGATCCTCTTGCTACAGTAAAAAGTTAAAAAGTGGGGTTACTTGAGAAGAGAAAGAAGGGAGGCCAAAATCTGAAGGCACTGCAGTTTGTTGATGTACTGACAAGTTAGAAAAACAACTTGCAGCACTGTGCTACTGGGTGATAAAATGCCAGATGAAATCCAGTGTAATGGAAAGTAACACACAGGAGGAAAGCCTTAAATATGCATATTGCACTGTGGTGAGAGGCTGCTATTTCTCAACAGAGAGATTATGGTGTGACTGTGGGCAGATCTCTTGGAACATCACAGCACTCGGCAGCGAGATGAATAGCAAGCAGAAAGTTAGAAACTATTCGGAAAGGAAGAGGGTAAAGCAGCAAACATCAGTTACTTCACTATGTAAGTCTTTGGTGAGTGTAAGACTGTGAGTGCCATAACATGTGCGAGTCTGGGCTCCCCACCTCCAAAGGGATACGTGAGAAGTACAGTACAAGACATAAATATTTTATCTAGAAAAAGCAAGAATCTGAGGGGAAATAATAAAAAAACCACCAATAACGCGGAGAAGTTAAACAGAAAATAGTTGCTATCTCTGCCCACTGTTGATGATTATCACAACTTACAGGCTGCGATCAGGAATTCAGGAGCACCAAATTCCTTAAAAGAAACAAAATAAACTGATTTTCACATTACTTATCTTTGGATGACAAAAGTACAGTGATGTCAGTGATTTGGTAAACTAATAGAAGACAGATAGGAAGGAAAGATGGAAGGAGAGAGCCCGTGTTCATTCAAATGTAACCTTCAACTCTGAAAGTCTCTGTCTCAAGGATGACAGGAATCAAGGAGGATACCTTGCAATATTTATTGTTTGTATTTACCCTTTCCTTATCATCTGATCCTCCAAATACAATCAGTAGCACTGGAAATGAGCTAGGTGGACCTTTGATCTCATAGACTGTAGCTGGTCTTGTGTCTTTACCTGTCGGTGGAAGTTTGGGATATGGACATAGCATTTCTCTGGGTCAGGAATGTAAAAGGTAACATGTAACTTATTTAACTAGCCAGAAGAGGCAGCCAACAGACTGAAAAAAGGCTCTATAAAAGGGCTTTCCTCCTCTTGCTTGCCTGTTGGGCTGTTGTACAATGTCCACATCAAAACGTGGCAGCTGCACATAAATCATTGTTCTGTTGGTGACTGGGAAATCTATGATAAAAAACAACTGTCTCAGCTGGAAATCAGGTAGATATGGCCCTGCATTCTGTGCAGTTTCCCCTGCTTCATTGTAGTGAAATGGTTTGGATTTTCAAGACCTTGTTGGTAAAGATCTGCAAGTTGCTTCTGGAGCTCTGAAATCCCTTCCCCATTCATTGCTACCACTGATCAAAGGGGAATATGTACTCTGATCAAAGAGAAATTTATATTCCCATGTTCTCCAGACATCAAGGCCCACGGGCACTATCTTCTTCAGAGGCAAACATGCATTCCCAGTTTGAAGAAGTGAGAGATTAAAATGGGAAACCAATCCCATCCACCCAGGGGATCACAGCGTGGATATCTCCTCCCATTCTGTTCCTGGGCCTGAAGTGCAAGGAGCTCTGTGCTGTGTTGCAAGAAACCTCATGCATTGGTTGAAACACCAACCTACAGCACTTCCTGTTTTCTGTCCGCTGCAGAAAGTTGAATAGAGCTGGGAAAAGAAACACCTGGTGCAATCACAGGTCTACCCCATATCCTGGCAAAAGCTTTTGTATTCTGCACCATTTCATTCTAGCCCAGCCTCTTGTCTGTGCTAAAGAGAGAGCTATTAGAAGAACAAAGACATCGTTTGCAAGCACATGACATAAAAATTTGCCAACAATCGGTAAAATACATGTCCCTGATCCTGGGGAGTGTTTGTGATCTAATCGTTAGAGGCAGTATAACAAACCCCTGAGTTTTAGTGCATCCAATCTGTAACACAGTTAAAACTAATTAGAAGAAACCTGTATTGTTTCATTTTCATTTCAACTGATTTGTCATATTCTATCTTTCACTTCATTTTAGAAGATAAGTCATTCGCTTTATGCAGTGCAACAGAATGTTTCAGTTTTAAAAATTCAGTGTTTTTTTGTAGGAAGATATTTTGTGGAGCAGTTCAAGATCTGCCACATTTATGCATGTAATGATTGTGTTTTTTCTGTTTTCTGACTCTTACACTATGTGAGATCCACTGAAGTATCAGACTCTGTCTAAAGCCATCAGCTAATGACTTTCTGCCGTTTGAAGTGGGCAGAAAGAGGGACCATCGTTACTCATACATAACCATTGTGCATATGCAGCCATTAATTTATAAATAAAGCATGCAGGCCTCTAAAATTAGAATGGAGATGATGATTTTTTGTGTAATTTTCAAGCATCTTTATGATTTTAAAATAGAGAAGTATATCCTTGCTTTTGATAGATAGTTCTATTGAAATGCTCTCTCTAAAAGTTACTTTTATTAAATACTACAAGCTTTTCCATAAAAATCTATTAACCTGGAATTGCATGCAAGCCTCTATTCAGAACGATTGCACATTAGAGCTTCAGCAGACAAAACTAAGAATTAGGCCAGTGTGGTAATAAAATGCTGACTGTTAGGTAAATTTTTGCATATTGAAATGCAGAAGTTTTTCCTTTCTGAAGACCCATGCCTTGTAGCTGACAGCTGTAGATTCAATAGAATTTCAGTCAACTAATATATGGTATCTTTCTTGCTACCATTTTGGCTTAGAAAGTTGTCAAACTTGGAAAACAAACAAAAAAAAAGGCAAGGAACCCATTCTTTCCCTGCCAAAATGCCATAGGCGTCATATTTAATTTGTTAATGGAAGCATTACTGTAAAGTGGTACCTGACATCGAATTTAATATTACATGGCATGTTTTGTGTTCTGTCCTTGTCATTTTTCTAAAACCTCCATGTTTACAATTTTAGTGCTACGTTGCAGCTGTTCTTCTCTGATGGGATTTCTGTTTTAGCCCAAATGATTGAGTGATTTCACAGATAGATTTTTAATGATTCATAAGCAGCAGCATCGTATGTTTTAGTGCAGTGCAGCATGTTAGTTAAACTCCCAGTACTCTAACAGGCAGATATTTCTGCCTCTCAGGCTTTCAGACAAAACACTGACAAAATGCTGGAACAGGATAAGGAAGATTTCTTGCCTTATGTTGAGCAGAGCTATTGCAAGGTGCATGTTAGATCCTACTTTGCCTCCTTGCTATTGAAAACTCCTTCCTTCTCCCCACTGTATGCTTTCTTTATGAACCTAATGATCTTCCTTTTGGCTACTTCACAGTTTTTCTGAGCACGTGAACTGCCAACAGGAACAATTGACTGTGGTTGAACCAAATCCTCAGCCAGGCTTGGAATTGCCTGGCAAGGGAAGCTAGGCTATGGGCTAAGAGCAGCACTAGGCATCAGGTTGCTAAAGCAGCCCCACTGTGCTGGAAAGATGTCAGTCTTTGTTTTCTAAAACGGCTCACCTTACAAAGTTCAGTTTTCCAAAGTTTATCAGTGTATGGCAAGGGTCAAAAGCTACCAGCCCCAGAGGCTGTTGGGTGTCAGTTAGACCCAACTGCTGGCAGAGCTTGCATGGGCTGGAAACTGGCAGGAGATGAAGGAAGTGATGAAGGTGAGATTGATAACACAGGCTTAGACATGTTAACTGAAAGAATTAACTAAACTTTGGTGGAAATAAAGCTATTTTGAGGCAAAGCCAGAAGGTTTTATTAAAGTTTATCAAGAAAAAAAGAAAAGTGTGGTAATCTTCCAAAGTGTGTGGCTGTTAGTTCTAAGATAAGCTTCTTCTGGACTTTCAAATATGGTTTTCTTTTATATATATACCTTCTAGCTACACACTACTGTCAGAAAAATTAAGTGGATTACTGAGTGTAAGAAAGCAGAGTAGAAAGTAAGCACTTTTTTATTGATTTTCTGTAAAAAATGCTTGTTTCAACTTCCCTCTCCAAAAGATGCAGTTTGCTAGAATTATTGGCCTTTGCCTTTTGATTCATCAAAACTAGACATACAGCGCCAGACTCCCCTCTCAGGTTCCTTTAGTGCAAATTCTGACTTCTCTGAAAGAATTGTGACAAACAGATGTAGGCACTGGGAGCAAAGAATGTCATTGTCACATTGAGCATAGTATTCTTATAGGGGGAATCTGACCATCTGAAAAACGTAGCAGCATTTGGACTATCATTTATTACAGACAGACCAAGGAGTTGTAAGAACAAAATATAACTTTTTAAAGCTAAGAATTAATTTCATTGAAGTATCAATTAAGTGCAGCATATAATACTGTCATACTGTCCACTTCTCTTTTTCTGCAATTTAAGAAAAAACAGGGTGATAGGCTTCTCCGCTTTGCAGATTAGTCATCCGAAGTGCCACAGGATCAAAATGCTAGGTGGAGGAAGAGAGACATTTGTGGATGTACAGGTTTTTAATTCCTCTGTGACAACTCTACACATGAGAAAAAAAAAACAATGTTGGCAACTCTCCCAGTGCTGTGAGGGATAGATTTTACCGTGTCTGCATTTTCAATCATGTAGCCTACCAAATCCCTATCTAACTTCATTCAACCTTCACTACATACCTGTTTTCTCTTACTGCAGCAGAGACTCCTCATCCTTTTTCGCATCTATCAGGGCAGCTTGGATTCTACACACAAATATAAGAAATTGGGAAAACAAGTGGAGTTGTGGATGCCCCCTCCCTGGAGATATTCAAAGCCAGGCTGGATGGAAGGTGTCCTTGCCAATGGCAGGGGGGTTGGAACAAGATGATCTCTAAGGTCCCTTCCAACCTGAAACATTATATGATTCTAAGTCCTGAGATATACGAGGAGTGGGTATTCCCCTTAACAGTCTAAAACTGATGTAAAATCCGTAGCTTCTTTTATCTTTATGGCAGAATTGCCTGAAATGAAGCCCAAAATCTAATGCTAAAGCTGGAGAGATAGGCATCTGGGAATATTCCTTGAATGATAAATCTGACAGATTCTTTGCAGTATTACTGCTGTATTGCAATACAAATTCTCAGTACTTTTTTTTTTCCTGTTTTGTATTCTAGATTAAAAGAACTGATTAGCTAAAATGTTTCAAATGAGTTTAACAATTTTGTGGATGACCAAGACATTGTTTTCATTATTGTATTGTTTTGTATTGGATAATTGTATTTGGGGTAGTAGACTTAAGTGAAATTTAAGGTGGTGAATTTACATTTAGCAGTTCCTTCCAGTGCTACACATTCTGTTTTATACATATTTTGTTTTATTGTTTTTTCATATTCTGCTTTACTTTCTAAAAACAAGATTTTATGGACAAGTTCCTGCTCTTCTTCAAGTTAGCTGGAAAAGTTTGATATAAAAATATATAAAATATAAAATATTAAAAAAATATAAAATAAATATGAAATATAATATATAAAATATATAAAAGTTAGAGCAATAAAATAACAGGAAATATTATTTCAAAAATCATATCGAAAGTTGTGACTACTCTGACATTTGTGGATGTGTTTGTTATCCCATACACACAAACAATTCCATGCCTCATTTTAAGGCCTTTCAAGTGGAATGTTTACCTCAGTTGCTGCATCTGAACCCCTTTCCCTGCTCTGGTTTCTGTCAAGTGTATGGTTCGTGCTAGCTCACTCACCTCTGTGCCACATTCAGTTGCACAGGGTAGTCATGTTCTCAGTAAACAGGAGTCAAGAGATCTTATACAGCTCAGTGCTGCAAAAGGACAGACCTGTGAAGAAAACACATCTACCCATAAACATATGGACTGACGCTGCAGATTTTGTTTACACAGGCCACTGAACTGAGCAGTTATATTGCAGTTCTGTTGTCCCTTCCAACTGGAGATCTCCAAATGTCGTTAGCAGCACTACAAATTATAGAAGAGAGCCTTATCTTTTACAGTCAGGCTTATATTTTCACTTTAATACTTATGTCCTGGCCTCACTTTTGTGAAGAATCCTGGGAGATGAGATGCAGAATGTCAGGTCACAGTCCCTGAGCTGCTGGGGTTGCTGATAGAAGTATTCATAGTTGGGGAAGGTGGCATCAGATGATAATGTGAACCAGTAAGCTTGATCATATATCCTGCAGGGCACAAAAGTTTTAGTAGTCATTGTTAATAAAAGATTGCTGTTGGCATAATGTACCTCATTTCTATGCATTCTTTTTTTTTCTTCTGCTCTATCAGAATATTAATAAAAATGTGAGAGGCTAAGAACTCCACTGAGCGAAAGGACTCAAATTTATTCAGATGTCTTGATTAGGCTTACAGTTGCTTTACAAAGGTGCAAAATAGCATGCAATTCACTTCAGTGTGTTAGCATTAGTGGTCTAATGAATTCTTACCAACTGCTGAACTGGAAATGAAAAGGAGAAGCATACCATTTTCGAGAAGTTTCATTTCCATTTTTTTGTGAGGAGCCCATTCCATTTTCAGCAATGCAAATTAATCGTGCTTTGAAACCATGATTCCTGCTGTGCACCTTTAAGTATGACCACCTCAGTAAGCTGCTTTTGATCCTCTTGTAAATGCCAGCAGATCATAGGCAACTGACTCCATGTGTACACCAAGTATTGTCATAGTTCATTTATGCATAGATTTTGAATTCAATGATATTTCTTTTGAAGTATGTTTCTCTCGTTGCTTGTAACTTAGAACAACTTTTCTATTCTGTGTTTCACTGAAGAGAAGCATGTTACACACCTGTTTGCTGGTTCTGTGTACACCTGTGATTCTGGGTGAGTTTGAAGTTTTTACTTAAGAAAAATACTGTTAGTGTTGACAAGAAATGTGAGTAAAAAATGTAAGGATTTGGATCTTAGAATGCAAAAAGCTTACTCTGGGTTACGTATGCATATGGAAATGGATTTTACTAAACCAAGTTTCTAAATTCTCCCAAATTTACTCAATGCACATTTTTACCTGCCTTGTTTCTGTTGAAAACTGTATTTTAGCTTTACCTCATGCTGTTGGCATTGAAGAGATTTAATGTGGAAGGAAAGAACAATTTAGAAATTTAATTTTGGTTCTGATAACACTTGCACATGCAATTACTTGGGTTTTGTGCAGTTTTAAGATATGTAAGTTTTACTGTATTATATGCAAGTTATGAAATATCAGATGATTTAAGTATGAATAGAAATTTCAAATTTGAAAAACTACCTTGAGGTTGTGATAACTTACCACCTTCAAAAGAGATAGTTAAATGAGCAAGAACGGTTCATTCAAATGAGCTTCTGGTAATTCTTGATAAGCTGGGCATCTCTACTGGAAATGTTCAGGAGATTCTGAATATAACCAGGTCACCCAGCAAACATTCCTAGTGGAAAATGCAGCTTTAACATCCTCTGGGTTGAGTTGCAGCAGGGCAGAAATTTTATCTGTTAGTTTTAGTAACGAGGAATGAAAGTCTAAATTAGTTGCAGGTAGGTGAGATACTTTGCAACTAAGTATGAAAGACTGTAGTTACTCCATCAAAACTTGTGTTTGAATTTGGACTTACTCAAAATTTTTTGCTACTCTGAGCCAGGGTTTTCTTTGTTTTAGTACTATATCTAATTTCATATCTGTATAGATGATGTGTCTTAGGGTTCACATTTTGTATTGGTAAGTTAATTCAAACAGTAGGAATTGGGAAAAGCAGTAGATAAAATGTGTAGTTCATTTAGTAGGCACGAAATTACATCTTATAAGGATGGGATTTCTAACTTTTGAAATGTAGGAACCTAGACTTTGAACATTGTGTTGAAAAAGCCTTCCTTGTCAAGCGACCTGATCTAGTTGTTAGGGGTCTAGATCTGCAGATGATTTAGGACAGAATCACACAGAACCACAGAATGGCTGAGGCTGACAGGGACCTCTAGGTCCATCAGGCCCAACCCTTTCTCCAGCAGTGACACCCAGAGCAGGGTGCCCAAGACCACATCCAGGAGGCTTTTGAAAATCTCCAAGGAGGAGACTCCATAGCCTCTCTGGGCAACCTGTGCCAGTGCTTGGTCAACCACAAGTACAGAAGTGCTTGCTGATGCTCAGTCAGAACCTCCTGTGTTTGCTTGTGCCCATTGCCTCTTGTCCTGGCACTGTACACCACAGAAAGGAGACCAGCTTTGCGTTCTTGGACACTCCTAGTGCAAAGGTGTTTATTGATGAGACTCCCACAAGCCTGCTCCAGGCTGAACAGGCCCAGCTCTCTCAGCTTTTCTTCACAGGAGAGATGTTCCAGTCTCTTCATTGTCTCTTTCCAACAACTCTGTCTCACTTGTACTGAGTGGGCCAGAACTGGACACGGCACTCCATCCAGGTGTGGCCTTGCAGTGCTAAGGGGAAAGACCCATTTTTTGACCTCCTGGCAATACTTTGCCTGATGTAGCCCAGGATACCATTGCCTTCTTTGTGGCAAGGACGCATTGCTGACTCATGTTCAACTCGGTGTCCACCAGGACTCCCAGTTTCTTTTCTGCCAGGCTGCCTTCTAGCTGGGCAACTCCCAGCATGTCCTGCTGTATGGGGTTGTTCCTTGTCTGGTGCAGAACTTTGCAGTTCACCTTGTTGAACTTCCTGAGGTTTCAGACAGCTCATTTCTCCAGCCTGTCAAGTTTCCTGTGGATGGCAGCACAACCCTCTGGTGTATCAGAGGATGAATCAAAAGTGCATCCAGTCTGTTCAAGAAAAAATAGATAGCTCAAGATGTAAATGGAACACACGGTTGGGCAAATGCAGCACCAAAAGTGAGATGATGTTTTAAGATAGTATAGAGGATGGAGAAAAGCACCAAAAAAAAAAAAATAGAGATCATAAAAACCTTGAAAAGTTCAAACTCAGAAGGAGAGATAACGTAACTGCTTGATATTCTAGATTTTTACATGTCAAAGTACTGTTATGCTATAGGTCTGAATCAATGGATCAAGGAAATAGATTTGAGCAAAGACATTCTTTTTGCTTGTATATGATTTTTCTAAACTTTACAGTGAGAAGAACATATCTGTGGTGATCCTGAGTTCTAATGCTTGCCATTTGACGTGTTGACCTTTAGCATTAAGAGGCAAACAGCCTTGCCCGTTTGATACAGTATCTTTCAGCAGAGCTGATGCATTGGCAGGGCTGGGGCTGGTACTAGTGGTGATGTTGCTGTCTGTGGTAAGGCTGTGATATTAAATCAGTTTAAAAACCTGTGGGAAACTGACCTGTTTTCGCATGAACATAAGGGAAATGGAAATTTTAGGAAAAGGAATTGAAATATGCTGATTCTTGGCTAAGATGTGAATGCTGAGTGACTTCTGATACACAACAGCCAAGCCCCAGCAAGCAGCATTCTCCATCATTGCGCTGGGACCAGCACCACTGCACTTGGCACACAGTAGCCCGCTTGCATCGTTTTTGAAACGATGCTGTGTGAGAAAACGTTGTAATGATCCCCACTAAAGCAAATTTAGCAGGTGTGCATTCAGCTTGGTATTCCGTCAGAAGCTCTACTGATGGTATGTTAAGTGTAGATGCAGTTCAAACTACCAAAACTAAATCTACTTCAGATAGCAAGTATTTGTATTTGGGGTGCTCTGCTCACATGGTTGCAGTGCCTGCCTTTGCCTCCTCAGATATTACACTTCGTGATTCAGACCTTCAGATCAATAAGTGACCCAAAAGGGATTTTTTTGACCTCCCATTTCACAATGTTTTGAGCTTTTGTTTTTGAAATGCAGTCCCTACATATTTTCAGGCTATTTTCTGTGTTTAGCAGAATAAGGTAATAATAAGATAATAAGTAATTGTCTGGTTCTTGTACTGCACTTTCTGTGTTTTATTTTATTTTGCTTTTAATAGAAGAAGAAGATTTTGTGTAGTTTTGTGATTCCAACAACTGTTTTAATTGTATTATGACCAAATTTAGAAAAATGATCATTTGCCATCTAAGCGTGATATATACAGAGAACACACCACAGAGCACAGTACCAGTATGGAGGAAGGGACTGGGTTAAGATATATCCTAAGAATAGAAAGGGAGTGTAACCTTCGTCTTCCACATTCCCTCCCCCCCTAGAAGTACAGAACGACCTTTCCTTTCCTCTAGCTATTACAACAAGAGCAACAGCTCCACAGAGATGTGGTCATAGATCTATAATGAAGAAGAAATGAAGAGGAGCAATGAGCACCATCAGGACACTTTTCTTATTCTTATTGATGTGCACACCTAAACATAGCCATTAAAAAGTCAAGTAGTACAGGACTGAAACAAAAAAAAAAGGCGTAACCATCTGTTGAACTGATAACAAAAAATCACACTTTGTAACTAGTGCAAAATGTAGCCTGTTTCTATGGTTCATTACCATTCATAATTTCAGCCAATGAAAATTTTATTTTCCCAGTATGTTTTTTTTACATGTATTTGCAAGCATTGGATTTATACGTGTTTGTATGTTCAAATATATAAAATGGCCCCAAACCTTGTTTCTTGTCCCTCGCCATTCTATTTTGGAATGGCCAACAAAAAGCCAGCAATGACAACAAAACAAATGAATAATTTTGGATCTGTTTGCTTTGAAAAAGATCAGCATGTTTGTGCATCAAAACGTTGCCAGATCAGCTGTCTTTTTGCTTTCCAAGAGAGATGATGCTGAGTGAGGAGGCTTGCAAACCAGATCAAAGGGAAGAATTGTCTCCAGGCTACTTCTGCTGCAGGTTCAGTTAGAAACCACAGTGTTCAATTGTGATCTAAGACAATGTCAATTACACCCTTTTTTCCCCTGTATCTTGTTTGATCACGTCTTGTGCTTGTTCACTGCATATCTGAGATCAAAAATGCCATTGATAAATCCAGACAAACAAGACAGTGACTCACACTATGTGTTGTTCATATTAGGTAAAGGTGAAGGGGACACTAAACAACAATAAAATATGGTTTAGCGGTTGAGAATACTGCCATTATAGACTGTTCTAAAAAATCTAACTGATTTACAAGAATTCAGTGTAAATATAATCAATTTCTCAGGGAAGTGTCTTGTCATTTATAGCTTAGTATGGAAGATGTGGTATGGGGAGAACTGTTTTAATTCAGTAAACTTGTATTTGTGCAGCCACAAAAGAATTAGAAAGCTTATTCTGGAACAGGGAGGCAGGGATGTTGCAGGAGAGCTCCCCACTCCAAGCTGCAGGCCAGGTGCGAGGAGCCACTGCTGTCCTTGGCCCTCCCGGCGCTCCCAGGCTGGGTATTTCAGGCATCCTCCTTCCAGCCTCAGGACTAAATTTTTCTTGAATTGGTGCTTTCTGAGTTTGCATGTGCTAAATTACCTCAGCCACAGATACCTTATAGAAATACACCTGGAGGCTGAAGGGATGAGTATACAGTAAGTGCTTGGAGGTGACACTTTCAGGCTCCCATTTGGTGTCATGCTGCCTGTCTCTAGCAATGCACGTAAGGTCCTGCTGGGCTGCACAGCCCATGACTTTCTCTATTTTCAGTCACAAATATCACTGAAACAAAGCCTGCTTTTAGAAGTGTGTCTGGCAAGCTATGTTGCCTCTTTTTCAGCATGGGTAAATTTGTTAAAACAGGTGTAGTCAGGGGAAACTAATGAATTTCTTAGTCCCCAACACCCCTACTTCACAGGTAAGTGCTCTTTTGGTTTATATGCGTTTTCAGAGACCAAAGGGAATCTTTATGTGAGAGCTTCACAACCAAGTACTGGCAGCAGAGCAATAGAAATAAAGCTGTAGTCTCATGATGATATTCTAATAGCTTTCTTTTTATTTTAAGATACTTTAAACTAATCCCCCAAGTCAGCCCAATCACAGTCTCCAGTGCAGCATTGTTTTCAGCTATTAGCAGGTGGTTTTTAAAGCCCTCTTTAGATGATATGCAGGGCCCACATAGTGAAGTCAATTGTTAGACAGGATATAATTTAGACTTCAGCTCTTCCTCTCAGTTTGAAATAAAATGATTACATTTCAGGAGAGCCTAAGGGAAGATTAAAAGTTTTATATCAAAAGTTGAGTATTTTCTTTTGTTGTACACTCTTCTTTTAAAGGAAATGGTATTCATTTAAAATAATGCATGTTCTGATGTATTTGAAAAGGCACTACGCTGAATTAAAAAGAAATTCATAAAGTATGCATATATGGGAGAAGAATGCAATCTTCAGTTGAGTGTTTAGTCAAAGGTTTTTCACTCAACCCATTCTGCTTTGTTCCTAGACTGAGACAGCTATCTGCAAAGACACGTCGTAAATAACAGATGGCCTACAGTGTTTAGAGGGCAGCAGTTAATGTAACAAAATCTTTTGGGGCTCCTCTCCACACATAGGTTATAAAGTGGTACTATAGCTTCTCGTCCAGACTGGAAAAAAGGTCCTTGCCTGTCTTTAAACTTGTTAGAAATGGTTCCAGGCAATAGATCCACATAATTACAGTTCTGGTAGCTCCTCTGACGCCTCTCATTTCTTGTATTTCAAAGTTATCCA
The DNA here is from genome assembly GCA_013396635.1 of Penelope pileata. Classification (NCBI taxonomy): domain Eukaryota; kingdom Metazoa; phylum Chordata; class Aves; order Galliformes; family Cracidae; genus Penelope; species Penelope pileata. The sequence continues at coordinate 812,408 of WBMW01001199.1, read as the reverse complement.
AGAACAGAGGCCACTTGTAGAATACCAAGTTGTAAAGCTGATGTAGGTGTTAAAAATAGATGGAATACAGATATGAGCAGAGTAAGAAGTGAAGACATGAACAATGGGATAAAGTTTTTGTCCAAATGACCAGCTAGCTTTTACTGTTGGTATCAGTGGGGCTGTTTTTAGCAAAGACGCCCTGGGCATGTTTGCAAGAAGACACTTCCTATTAAAGGAATTCCTGGAAGCCTCCTTAAAGCAAGTGTATCTACAGTGAAGTCTCTTATGAAAGTTTACTATCTCAGCCAAGTGAGCGTAGATGTTCTTCCAGAAGCCATCAGAAGAGCCTAATATAAAACTGTTATAGTTTAGTAGCCTTCTTTCATGCTTGTTAGAATGAAGTGTGAAAACTGTTACTAAGGAGCGTGGTCACTGAACTAAGTTGAAATTTTCTTGTGATACTATCACAGAAAAGAGATTAATTTATTTCAGTATATTCTTTTGTAATCTAAATATGTATTTATTTTACCTGTTAACAGAAGGGCATACTGCTGTCTTAAGGCAGCATTAACAGAGTTTTATATTCATTTGCCTCATGTAAGTGATACTTGTTTTCATAGGTGGACACCTGACCATGGGAACCAGGGTTAACACCACCCAATTAGCCTCCATACTGCCAATTAAAGAGACAGGCAATTATAAATATTAACTTTAACTGCAGATTTAAGAAGGATGGAGGCTCATGTGGTGGAGTGGTAACGATGTGTGTTCAGTTGACAACATCTCTTCCGAAGGTTCTGAATTGTTAATGTGCTGTTATTCCAGATTTCTAGAAAAACTGATGTGATGTGGAGATTAAGACGACAGTTACTGGCCACTGAGGAAGAAAGCAGCTTATCATATTCTCCTCTGAATGTGACCACTGGAAATGCTACATGCATCCTTTTCTATGCTAGTAATTTCACTCTTGAAGTCAATGGTTCAGTTACTATAGATTTGACAAATACTACATTTGTAACCCAGAATGTGGATATTTCTTCCTCTACATGCTCAGACACCAACACAACGTGAGTAATAATGATTTTAATTTTCTTCTTCTAAAGCACTCAAAGAGTATTAAATTTAATGTTCTTGAAAGAAGATTGAGTCAAGACCACAACAAATTTTCAGGTACAGCTTCTATTTTTACTACTTTTTCCTTTTACATTATTTAGTTCCTTGTTTGTTTATATTTGGTCCAAATGGGTTTCTCTGTGCCTGATCTTAGAATCACAGAGATCTCCACTGGCATTAATGAGATGATGGTTTCATTATAAAATTCCCTTGAAGTGGAGCATTGCCAGTTGGTAGGTGATACTTCAGTTGGAAGTACATTAATGAAACATGATCTCTGTTTTCATTTATTCTGAATCACCTGCTCTTGATTAAAAAAAAGGCTATAGAAATATTTTGTCATATTTTTCTGTGTACTTTTTGTACTGTGAACCTCTGCTACATGACTTTTGTAATTGCCTATTGATTTAGAATATGCTTTCTGATTGAAATGTCACAATGATCTAATTAAAGCTGACTACTCTAACATTAAAAATCTTTTTCTTACTCTTAGACTGTCATTAAAATACACAAAGCCAGTGAATGGAATCAACAGCCTAGAGATAAGGTAACTTATGATTTATTCTTAAATAAATCTTCGTGATGTACAAAGACCATTTGTAAATTAGGACAGAGAAAAAAAGAGGAGGAGTTAGGTGAAAAGATTTTTAAAATCATGGTTTTATTTCTTTGCTGAGGAAGTACCATACAGTAGAACATCAATAGTTTTTATATAGTGATGAATATATGAGTGTACTCAGGTAAAGTTCTGAAAAATAGTGTAGGCAAACAACCTTACCACAAGATAGTGGCATATGAAACATCTTGTTTTGCTAGTAGGAACAGAACATAACTCCATCTCTGGGAAATCAAACTGTAATTTATAAATAATTCTAGGAGCTGAAGTCTACTTGCCTTGCCAGGCTTGTGCTTCATCCTGATGCAGATTACCAGTGTATTCTGTTGGAGTTAGCTTGTGCCTAATGAGAGTTGCAAAAACTGATAGTTTTTCTGCTCCATGGATGGTGGCCAGAGCAGGCTTTTTCTACCATAAGAACAAGGAAGAGAAAATAGGGAAAGGGAAGACTTGGGATGAAAACTCAACAGGAGAACGTACTGCTGTTACTCTCCTTGGTGGACTCTAGGATAGCATCTGTACCGCTCTGAGGACTGCCATACAGCTACTGGTCCACAAACCTCAGTTCTTTACTCAGCAGCAGGAACAGCAGTTAAATATTTTTCTTAAGCCCTGTCAAAGGCCACAGTGTGGCCTATTATTTTCATTTTGGTTTATCTCTTGCTTTAAGAGACAGTCACGTCATTTTACGCCTCGGCTAGCTCCCATAATACAATATTGCATGACACATTATATACTTAACAGAACCAGAACAGTCCATTGATCTTTTCATGGTTTAGGAATACTTTATTTACTTTGCTTATCCCATCATGTGTGTTTTCAAGAACCAAAACCCACAAAGATAGATTACAACCTTGGTTTTCTCCTTCTGGTTCATTTCAATTACATTTGTTTTGCAGGATGACTTCTTAGTAAGATTGCATTCTGCCTCAGTAGACAACACACAAGCAGGGCAAAGAGGTGGGAAGGAACAGAGGACAGAGCCATAACTGCATGTTTTTTCCTTGTAAAGGCCATTTAATAAAATAGCATGAGACCAGACGGGACGATGTTCAAATGGCTTGATTTGTTCTTCAGTAAGTTCAATAAACTCTAACCTCAGCAGCACAAACTTGATCCAGAGTTTGCCCTTACCACCATACTCCTACCACATTATGCTGAGCAGCTGGGCATATCGCGCCTCCTACAAGCAGCTGCAATAGCTGCCTTTTCTTATGCAAACAGCCGCCTTTCCCTTTCCCTCCCTCTAGCAAGAGCAGCCTCCTGCACTTGCCATAGAAGGGTGAGCTGTTGGGGAGCAGTAGTAGAGGTTTTCTGGCTGTGCTACTTTTAGAAAAGTGAACTAATGTTGCAGCAGGGGTAGGAGAAGTGGACAGTGGATTTTGCTGGAAGAAACATCCCAGCTTTCTCAGCAGCTGATGATGTCCAGCTGTTCATGCATCCGTCATCTTCTCTGGGGAAGGGTGCCAAACTGGAAGGAAGTGCAGAGCATTAGCTGGACAGAACTTTCTTTCTCTTTTTGCCACTTAAATTTCTAAGAACTTGGCTGTTGTAGAGCATATATTGAATGGAATTGCTCCTGTAACTGTGTTGTAAAGTCTTTCACCTAACAGTTGTGCTTCTCTTACAATCTTTGGAACAGTAGTAATTCCAGGTAACTTCCTTTTCAGAAACATCTCTCCTTGCAATGAATAGCCATATGGGATGGTGATCAGTAACAGGTAGTGCCATTTAGAGTTCATAGGGTTATCTGGCACAAAAGAAGCCTAGCATACAGCCAAGAATTGTTTGTACCTCAGTGCTTAAAGAATGTAACGTCTGTGTGAAAGTTTGTTTCCTACTTTGGCTCTAACGTTTAGTATGAGCACAGCATTTCCTGTAAAAGGCAAGATACATTGTCTTATAAAACATGTTTTTTCATATGGTATGTTTCCAAAGAATTCCCTTGTTTTCACTTCCTTACCTTCTTAGCAAAACTACAGAGCACACTTAGCATTTGTAGTTGGCGCAAACATTTAAGTAAATGTATGTATATATATATATGGCCTTGTCTTTAGGTTGAAGAATCTCAGCTAGTGCCTATAACTGAAAATTCTGTCCAGATTGTGCTGTATATCAAGAAGAGATTCTCACAGTTAGTATCTATGCATTAATTTGTAATTTTATCATTATAACGATAGAATAATTTTCCATAAATATTTGTGAATATGTACTAGATGCAGTTGAAAGGATGTGTTCTTTTTTCTCTGATGTGTGCAGCTGAATATAGTGTGGAAAAAGCCGTTTAAGTTCAAGACATAAGGAATGCCGTAAGACAACATCATTTTCTCACCTGACTGACACTTTGAGTTCTATGATTTCTTCTGAGAGTTTTGAAACTCTTCAGGGTTATGAAGTTGTATGAATCAAAAGCCACAGATTATTAAAAAAACCTCCTCAGTTAACGTAGTAATTTTGTATTTCACTCCTTAGGAGCGTTGATTGTATTGAGTTTAGATTTTATATTGTATGGATGATATGCTTCTGAAAGCAACTGACTTGAACAAACAAGCAACAGAGAATATCTTCTTCCTCTCTCTATATATCTGATAGAACTTACAATATTCTACGTTATGCCACAGACAACTGCTTATTTTCCAAACCCGTCACAGTTGCATCTAAATACTACCTCATCTTTTAAAATGATGATGCCTATAGTGGTGTGGATAGACATAGTAGTAGAATATTTCATTTTGTAGCAAGTTTCATGTATTGATAAAAAGATTACTTCTGTAAATGCTTTGTGGTTATCAATAAGCAGAAAAATCCTCATTGAAAATAGACAAAGAAATACATAAAAAAAGTGGGGATGAAGTATTAAGCAACACACAGTAAGGAGAAAAGTTTATCGTTTCCCGAAGAGATAGCTTGATTACCTAAAAGCAACTGGATAAAAATGGTAAAGGTTAGGAGATAGACCTGATGTCTATAGATAAGGATGTACTTTTGGGTGTTCTCAATTGTTTCTATTTCAGTACATTTGGGAGATGTTCATACTGCAGTGGTAGTAACACTTAATCCCATTTTTATAAACTACTGGAAACTGACTTTTGCAAAATGAGACAGTACTAAGTTGTGGCTAACCAACTACAAATTAGGAAACTAGGGCTGACAACTCCTCCTCCCATCTAGTGAGAGAAAATTGTCTTCTTCTGTAAGTTCAAGTTCAAATTTGCAAAGGCAGATTTCCATTTAAGCATCTGAACCAAGGAAGAATTACAAGGACAAATCAAAGTGGTTATCATGCCTGTACCTATCACAAAAGGAATTTTTTCAAAAAATCCCTTAAATTGTTTATTGAGAGCCACTGCAGGTCCATTGGCAGTGTCTCAGGTTCCGCTCCACTGATTATAAACTGTTGGTAACTGATGAGATACTGCACTGGCAGAGGCCCTTGAATAATGAAATCATATTTGCTTTTTCCTTCTGTGACACAGCTTGTGAGATGAAACTCCAAGTAGTAGAAACGTTCACAAAAGCTATTCACTTATGAGCAATGGTAATGACATGGGAGGCCAAGATGCTGGCTGTGGTGCATGCAGCTACTAATAGCGTACCTTTATTTGCCACCAGTGCTTTATCAAGTGAAAGTTAATTTTTCCTTCTGTCATTTGAACCTTTTCTTTCTCTGTTGTCTTTCTAGGTTTTTAATGACCAACATGTTCTATGAAGTCTCAGCTAGAAATTGGTCCACTTTGGATTCAGTTGAGATTATACAAGATGAAGAAAAACTTGCTAAGTTTAATGTATCTGTCATCTCTGCTCCTGCCGAGTACTCATTTCATTGTCAGCTGGTGGGAACAGAAAGACTCTATCCTGCAAGGCTGATTCCATCCGACAGTGAAGCAGAAAACTGGAATGTTTTCATTTCCAGGTTCCAAGTGAGTACACTTTGCCATTTCACAGATAATTCCAAGAACTATTACTTGCTATTGTAGGTGCTGAACGTCACGCATTCATAATGCCCTTACTTTCAATTCAGCCTGAAGAAAAATGTAAAAGAAAATCTGTTCCCCCTAGGTGAGCAATTCAGAAAGGGGTAAGAAGAAAAGGCAGTTGCTGAACAATAAGAATATGGAAGCACAGCTGTGAAAAACAAAAACTCCAAAGTTGTCCATAGAAAAGAAAAACCAATAAAACCAAATGCGCTTAATCAGGCAAAGAATGACTAAGTCTCCATGACTGTTTAATGAATTGGGCTGCTGTTGGAAACATGGGCCTCTTAGGTGGGTGGCTTTATGCTGCTTATTTTGTTTTTATTTGATTTCTTTGCGCTGTTTACCTAGAAAAGTACAGCTTAGTGTGGTTACAGCTTTCAATGACATAGATAGTCTGAACTCCTAAAGACAGAAACAATGCCCAGTACAACTGGACTTAATGGAAGGTTGGAANTTTTTTTTTTTTTGAGATATAGATTTTCTGTATATTTTGTGCAGTAGTACAGAGTACATATGTGAGATGTAGGTGATTGACTGTTATTGTGGGCACTAATCTTCACTTAGGAGAAGCACATCAACATACCTATTTTAAAACAATATTACACTAAGGGATCTGTTTGATTAAATAGAGCATGACAACAATACAAACAATTCCAAACTGGACTCTATTTGTCAAAGATGAGCTAATCTCCTGATAACAGGATACAAATGCTAATATAGTCATATTAATGATTTCATTATCAAACAGTCTCAATGATCTGAATCCATACTTGACATTTCAGTTTAAACTTTGGAATCTCAAAGGAATAGGATTTACTTTCCCCTTTCCATAGTACTTGATTCCATTGCAGATTCAGGTTCTAAAAGAAGATGGAATGCAATTTTAATATCTTTAGTCATCTTTCAGTCATACAAAACCACTAGATCTGAGCATCTCTGGCAACCTTCCTTCTGAAGCATTGGTTTTTATCTTCCCCTTTGCAGACTCTTAAGTCCCACAGCTTTGAGAAGCAATATTGCAGTACATACCAACTCCTGATGGTGTTGTTTATGGAAAGGCTTGAAAATGTCCGAGTCGACATGATGGGACTTTGTCTAGTCACGTCTTTGAAGTGTGAAGCATAGGCTTTGACATCACTAGTCTATGAAGATACATGGGCTATGAAAGTACAAAGGGTCCACTTACAACAAAAGCCTATAGTTTCCTAGTACTTCTAAATAAATTGGTGCTGCTGCGTTCTCAAAGCCCAGAGAGGTCTTGTTCCATCTTTAGCAGGCATCCTTTTAGTCTGGTCTTGTTTAAGAGTAGAAGTAGTAGGTTTCCCACCTTCCTTAATGTTTTGGAACAGCATCTGCTTGCACTGTTCAGACAACAGAACTTTCCTTTGGGGGAAGGGCTATTTTCTGATCAAGTCTTAAGTGTGAAAAACAGCCCAAAAAATCTTATGCTGAGTATTTCTGACATATGATTCTCATTAAAACCAGAATGTCTCCATTTTGGGCCACTTTCTAAGTTCTGTCTAAACTAGATCATACCTTTCCAGGTATCATCCACTGATACGTGAAGAAGTCTGAATGATCTCAGTGGATCTTTATCAAGAACGAGATTTGGTAACTCCCAAGCTGTGCTGCAAGATGAAAAAAGCAAGTGGGATGTGCTTAGTGATTGCAGCCAGAACAAAATATGCTTGCTGACACTGGGAACATGATTTTCATGTCAGTGTTAGGCAGTGAATCAGAAAGCAGGACCCAGTGCCAGTCCAGCTGGTACAATTGTAGTTGGCTACTTCGGATCCTCAAAGCAATATCGCTATATTAGAAGGTTGTGGCACCTGCACAGTGAAGGCTTCCATAGCATGTTCCAGGACCAGGCTGAAATTATTAAGCCATTGCTTTAATTCTGGAGCTAACTTGGTCACTACCTTGTAAAGAACCTCTGTAGGATGCTGTTTAGACAAATCCATGGCCTCTGATGTCTTCACTCGCAGATACAAACTGGACTAATACCACTCTACTATTTTTCTTGTCACAAGAATGGTTCTCTACCATGATATGTTTTATCCATTTGAGGATCGCAAGAGTTTTCTAAAAAATTAAAGAGGAGGCTGCCAGCAAGAACTGCTTTTCTTTAGTATGTGTCATTCTGGCTTTGAAGCCACTTTGCTCTTAACAAAAAATGCCAAAAACTTGAAAGCTAGTAATTTTAGTGTTCTTTGTGGCTGAAATATTACTAAGTTCAAGAATTAGATGTTCAGTGTGCATTTTTAAGAGCAATGAAAGCAAGAGATTTTACTTTGAAGGCTTTGTCAAAGGTCAAATGTTGAGGAGATTCGATTCAGAAAAAATAATTTAAAAACTGTACAATAAATGCAGACTAGTATGGACAAGGCAAACAATGCTAGTCCAAACACTAAAATTAAAACTTCCACAGGACTGAAACTTGTATCCTGTGTGCTGTATTTTGCATTCATAAAAATTAGAGAGCCAGATTTAAGTATTTTTAACTTTTTCATGCGTGGAAATGCTGCTAGTAGTCACATTTTTATCTCCCAGCTGCAATGTAACACCCCCACAGAAATGGTAAAGCTTCAGAAAAATAATAAAAGAATCCCCCATATACTTCATCTCCTTCTTAAAAGTAGATATCACACTTTAAGAATGTACAATTAAAGCTTTCCTCTCAGAGGTTCAATAAGCATAATCTTTCTTCAAAAAAAAAACAAACACAAAAAAACACCACAAATAGGATTGACATAATGAAATACAGTATTTCTGGCTCTAAACCAGAAGTGGTAACGCCTTGCTAAAGCAAATATAGCTGTTAAGTAAGTGCTTCAGAGATTTCCTGTAAATGTGGTAACAAGAATGCATTGTTTTTCAGAATTTCAATCTTTTTTTTTTAAACTGAAATAATATAAATCATCACTTGCTTCCTATTTGTGTTGTAAATAAGTCTTTCAGATTATATTTCATGACTACTATTTACGTTCTCATCTTTTGTCAAAGCAGTGGCTTAACAAGAAAAGGCTTTGGTAATCACCTGTATTCTTAGAAACTGTGCAAACAGTTATCCAACCCGAAAGCTTATTTTCAGTAATCCCGCTTTAATCAGAATTCTGACTGCCTATAGTGAAAGCATTCAGGATTTGCAAGTTAGCAACCATGATCTGACTCAGAAAGATTCTTCTAAAAGGCCCAAAAAATCTCATGATGCTAAAATTATCTTCACCTCCACGGTGCCTAAATAGGCCTTACTCCTGCATGTGATAATAGCTTTATTAATCAGCATTCCAGAAGATATAGACATTGCTTTTAACACATATTACGTGCACACTAATTTCAATTGCATGAGCCATGAATGAACTCAGAGTGCTTACTAATGTAGCATTGTATGCAAGCCACAGATAAATTTGTTCAGTTTGTGCAGCACCGTCTTTCCTAGGAAGTACAAACTCAGTTACTAACACAAAGTTTTCACATTAGTTTATCATAAAGCATAGAGTAATTATGGAATGGGAATGTAGAAAAGTAAAAATCCATGATCTTTTTCTTCTTTTTCTACCACTAGTTAGTTTCCCTTCCTTCTGAAGGAATCAGTGCTGATGTCATTATGTGCATGTGTGTAGAGGGCAGATTATCTTCCCTTCTTATCTTTCTAATCCTTTGGCTGATTTTAAGAAAAGTTTTAGAATGGTATCAGCCTCAAAGGCATTCTGTTTGTTGATGCTTTTTGCAAAATTTGGGTATCTATCAAAATAGATAGCCAAATTGCTTGATTTTTTGAAGAAAATAATACAGCATGAGCTCAACCGGTGACAGATCTCAGGAAACAAATCACAGGAAAAATATTACAGGTTTCCCTAACTACATTAAAAGCTTACCAGAGAGTCATAAAATGGCTTGGGTTGGAAGGGACCTTAAAGATAATCCAGCTCCAACACCATGCTGTGGGCAGGATTGCCACCCACTACATCAGGCTGCTCAGGGTCCCATCCAGCCAGGCCTTGAACGCCTCCAGGGATGGGGCATCCACAACTTCTCTGGGCAACCTGTTCCAGTGCTACACCACCCTCTAAGTGAAAAATTTCCTCTTAACATCTAATCTAAATCTCCTCTCTTTTAGTTTAAAACCATTCCCCTTTGCACTTGGCTTTGGCTTTGTTGAATTTCATTAGGTTCTTGTGGACCCACTTTTCAAGCTCCTCCAGATCCCTCTGGATGGCATCACTTCTGTTGTATCTAGTGCACCACTCATCTTTGTGTCATCAGCAAACTTGCTGAGGGTACACTCAATCCCACTGTCTATGTTATTGATAAAGATGTTGAAGAGCACCAGTCCCAAGACAGACCCATGGGGAGCACCAGTCGTCACCAACCTCCACCTGGACATAGAGCAATTGAGCACAGCCTTCTGCCTGTGGCCTTCCAACCAACTCGTTATCCACCAAATAGTTCAGCCTCCAAATCCATATCTCTCCAATTTAGAGATAATAACCGTGTCAAAGGCCTTGCAGAAGTCCAGGTAGATGGCATCAGTTTCCCTTCTTTTGTCCACCAATGCCATCACTCCATCATAGGACACCAGATTTGTCAGGCACAATCTGTCCTTGGTGAAGCTGTGCTGCTGTCGTGGATCACCTTCTCATCTCTCACGTGCCATAAAATATCTTCTTGGAGGTTCTGTTCTGTGATCTCAGACACAGAGGTGAGGCTCACCAGCCTGTAGTTCCCTGGGTCTTCCTTTCTCCCTTTCTTAAAAATGTGAGTGATGTTTCCCTTTTTCCAGACACTAGGGACTTTTCCTGACAGCCATGGCTTTTCAAATATGATGGAGAGTGGCTTGGCAGCCACACCAGCCAGTTCCTTTGGAATCCTGGGATGCATGTCATCCAGCCCTGTAGAGTTGTACACATGCAGTCTCATGAGGTGGTCTCAGACTTGCCTCTCTCTTTGAGTGGAAGAGGTTTTGCTTCTCTGACTTGTGCCTGGAAGTTCAGGAACATGAGAGATGTCAGAAGCCAATGAAGACTGAGGCAAAATTGTTCTTGAGTACCTCAGCCTTCTCCATGCCTGTTGAAGCCAGTTCTCCCTTCTCATTTATCAGAGGGAGTACACTGACCTTGGTCTGTCTCTTCTGACCAATGTACTTGTGGAATCCCGTCTTGTTATTTTTCATATCCCTCACCAAGTTCAGTTCCATGTGTGGATTTTGTATGTGAATACAGAAGATAGAGTCCACACCTCAGTGGAAGAAGCTGTCTCCTCTTTTGCATCTCTGATGTTTAAGAAGGTAGGGTAAAAGGACTTCCCAGCTGTTTTCTTCTTTGACTTTTACTAAAGCTCAGCTAAAAAGATTATCATTAATTGAACTTTAAAGTAGGCTTCAGAAGTTCTGCTCATCAAGGAGACATTACCTAAAAATCTCGGGATATTTCAACAAATCTCATTATCTGGGAAGCCTCAGCTCACATGCCTTTGAGTTTCCTGATTCTGACGTGATCATTGAGCTATGCTGATAACATATCTTGTTTAGAATTCCACTTTTAAAACTAACGCAAATTGCTGAAGTGGGAACACAACCTCCCTTTTGCCAAATATATAACTTCCACATCTTAAATTTTCTAAGTGGAAAGGGGACCTGGAAAATCGTTATGCAAAGGATTTCATTTTCACTCTTTTTTAATGGGCTGAGTGTGAGTGATTTTTTGTAATGCCCACATACATTCTGAAAGTAAAGTCTATGCTCTACATTTAATTGCACTCATCTATCTTTCTCCATTCGCAGATTCAAGGATTCAATGTGGAAAACAACCAGTTTTCCTATGCCAGTGATTGTACGGGTTTCTTCAGTCCTGGAATCTGGATGGGCTTGGTGACATCTATAATATTACTGTGGGTCCTGACCTATGGAGTCCACATGATCATGCAGCTCACAACAAACAACAGATTTGATGACCCAAAAGGTGCAGCTTTGTCAGTTCCTCAGACAGAATAGCCATGTATTGATTTAATGCTGCTTCAGCTTTTCCTGGGTTGATATTTATGATTATTATAACCCTTCTACTTTATAACACGTGTAACCTAAAATCAAGCTACATATTAAAAGAGTATTTATGTTTGGCAATAATAATAATAATTCTACTTGTTATTACCTTCATTTTTTAATAACGATCAGTGTTAAGCTCTAAGGTGAGGTTGTTGAGATTATTACTGTGACTACTACAAAGTACAGACTGCCTTCAGATTAAATATTTTTGGCAAAGAAAGATTATCGCAACAGAGAGAAATTGGAAGGATTTATAAGTAATTTATTCAGTAAGAAACTAAAAATATTATCATACTAAGTATGATTAAATGTGCCAACACAGACAGAGATAAGGTAATTTTCCTAGCATCTTCCTTTTCCAGGTATCTTTGGAGTAGTTTTGAAGTTTGTTCAAAAAAGGGGAAAAAAAGATATAAAGTCACTAGAAGCACTGTGCTAATGTACTGAACATGTTTGTGGTCATCTCGCTGATTCCAGAAGCCTGATGAGACTCAGTGTGATTAATTCTTTTGCAATTAATAAAGATGCTACAGCTTTTCACTGGGCAATCTGACTGTGGTGTGAATTGGTAAATATTATGAGAAACTACATGATTAAATGGTGAAAAAAATAAAATAATATTTTTATTCTTTTGGTGTAATGTGTTGTTAAGACTTCACATGTTCTGTTAGTAGTTAAATAACAAAAGGATAAAATTTTGACAAAGTTATATTTGTCACATCAGAAAAGTTCTAACTTTTTTAATCTTGATCCATCTCACAGAACAAGGATTAAGAGGAGAGATGATTAGAATCAATTATTTAACTAAATCAGCTGTAGTTTCTGGCTGTCATTCCTGAATGCCACATTTTTGTTTTGAAGCCAAAAAGGTAAGTTTAAGTGCTATCTGTAGCTATTCCCTCTGAATCATTCAATCCTGACCTGGAAAACAAAAAGAAAGCTGGCATATAATTAGGGGAGCTGACTCCACTGCTGTAGTGTTTTCCCCAGATGTTTTTCAAAACCGTGAGGAATGCTGGCTGCCACTTGATCTACACGAAAATGCAGCATTAGAAAGGCACCTTTTCTTTGCAAAAATAAGTTGAGAGGACAGCTGGACTTCATTAATTCCCTCTTTAAAGAAAGTAGCGCAAGTGAGACTTCATTGAAAATTGACATAATAGTCATATAACATAGCTAGAAGAGATGAAGGACAATACAAGGGACTTGGTTTGTGGAAGACAGCTTTCTTATGACTTTCCTCTAGATTCAGCAAAATTTGGAATAGATTTTATTCAGCAGTGATGATATATGATAACTGAAAAACAGCTTTACAAAGCCACATAGATGAGGATCCTGTCTCCTGCAGGAGTATGACTACAGTGAGCATGCACAAGTAATAGTGCTTCCTGCAGATGTTCTCCTGGTCTCAGCCACTTATGCTCAGGGACTTCCTCAGCTTACACCTGGTGCCTGTATTTAATAATGCTTGGTCTATTTATATCCCATGAATTTGTCCAGCTTCCCCTTGAGCTGGTCGACTCTTGCTGAACTCACAGTATTCTGACTCAAGTGTGGCACTGAGGATACGTGTACCTTCCCTTGCTTGCCTTGACTGGACTTGGAGAAGAGCAGGAAGCAGTCTCACACAGACTGCACCATAGTGAAGGGGTAGGCCTCTTCCAGAAGAGGTTGAGTAGGAAGAGATGTTAGAAGGTACGTTTGTTGAATTAGCTTCAGTAAAACTGGAGACCTCAGAGAAAGGGCAGACTGAACTGTCTCCTGTGTTTGATACTATACTTTCCAGAGTAAAAGGAAAGGTATTTTTGGGGGGGAGGAGCCTTTACCTTCCAGCTTTTCATGTGACAATGATACTGTGAGTGGTTTGGCAAATAGAGCCTTTGGAGGCGTTCACTCTATTTCCATAGTGAGTTGGACCATCCCTGTGATGCACAGCTCAAGCCATGCATTGTAGCTCTGGATGTAGCAGGGTTACTATTGTGAGGTCTGTGCTAGGAAGGAGCAGAAAAGGAAGGGAATTATCTGCAACTCTCACCATCCTAGGGGCCAGGTGGTCGGGGCTCCGGGGACAATGACTGGTCCCTTGGAGAAGAGGCTTAACTGCTCTCTGTCTCCATGTGGCAGGTTGACTTTGGCCATCTGGCAGATGCCTACCAAGCTGCTGTGGCCTCTTCTCAGAGAGGCCTCCCCTGCAGCACCCCGCTGCCAACACCTGAACGCAGACACCCAGAACACTGCTCCTGGGGTCTGTGTGCACCACCAGAGCCCCTGAGCCATTTAGAACCACTGCAGCTATACATTGCACTGCCCTACAGCCAGGAACAAAGACAAGACTACTGATTTTAGCAGAGGTAGGCCTCAAGAAATTCTAGCAGAATTTTTCACCTGCCTGTGTTTACTTACCTTGCTGAATAAAGTTAGAAACTTGCCAGGGGCCTCTCAGTTCTGTGTACATCTGTTTTCACAGTTCGGCTTAATCACAGATGCACTTGTTAGAACATGCCTGCTTTGGGATCACTTCCAGCAAGAACATTAGCTATGTTTGGAAGGTGTAAGCTGTCAGGACTTCCCCTGGAGCTCGCTGAAGTTATCAGAAGTATTTCCACCAAATTCTGTAAGTGCCAGCTCATTTTTCTGCAAAGTACAAAAGAATAAAGAAGAGGGGAAGATGGTAAAGAGTGCAGCTAAAAAAAAGAAAAAACTTTTTTTTCTTTCTAATACATACATAACTGGAACTTTATTGGTAGTTTCTGATAATTCTTTTTATCAAAAAACCAACAACCTTCAGCACAGTTTGAAAAAAAAATCAATTTATCTGAAAAATTAAGAAGGTTAAAACCAGAGAAAAACCAAACCTACGCACAGAAGTCTTGAAGCCTTAAGTTATTGAAAGCATTTCCTCTCAAAACTCAGCAATGATCACTTGGAGGGAAGAGCAGAGATGGAACTACAATCCATCTACATCCAACATGAGTCTTCTGGCTCCTGTTCCTGCTGCTGGTACAGTTTTGTTCTGGGTCCTGATGTACTGGTTTCTCTGCTTGTAAAATGACCTTTTTCACAAACCACGTGGGAACCCATAAATGATTTGCAATGAAACATAATATAGTAGAAATAGTCTAAGAGTAGTATTTTTATGTAAAGGAAGGTAAGTCTATCTGTCAAGGTAAGACTCAATGAAGTAATTGGTTCCTCATTTCCTCCTTTCCTCCTGGGTGCCTGGTAAATAATTAATATGTAAATCTATGTCAGCTGAATTAGGCAGTGTCCAGGCATTAGAGGGCTCCATAATTCTTTCAACGTAAGCTAAGGGGAAACTAGGGATGCTGAAAAGAAGTATGACCATGAGAAGCTATCTCCTATGATAATCAGAGATACAAGAGGAAATTTGAATATTGGATATTGGTCACTGCTGGCAAAAAGCTAGCATAAGTCTCAGCAGGTGGTGATGATTGTGGGGGAAGTGTAATGATGATCATCTCGTTACACTGAACAAGAGGAGAGGGCAACACGCTCAAGGGGGCATGGAGCCTTTTTCCTGCAGGCTATTTTTTTCTATTGTATCTTGTGGTGGGTTGACCTTTGCCAAATGTCAGAAGCCAACCCAGATGCTCTCTCAGTGCCCCTCCTCAATAGGACAGAGGAGAAAACAATATGGAAAAGCTTATGGATCGAGATGAATACGCAGAAATGACTTTACCAGTCACTGTCATGGGGAAAAATAGACTTGAGGAAAAATTAGTAATTTATGGCCAATTTAAGTAGGTGGGATAGTGACAAACAAAGATAAAACACTTCTCAGTTGGCTCAAATGCCAAAAAATCCTATGGTGTTTAATAATTTTCCAGGAAAGGAACCCAATCTTCTTCTCTTTGCTAATAAAGCTTCCTCTCTCAGATTAGTCTGTTTCCTATCAAAATCTGGTGATGCAAAATCGAAGAGGAAAGAACTGTTCTTCAGAACTCAGATTTCTAAAAGCCTAAAAAAAATATTGAAGTGCGTGGGGAAAAAAAAAAAACAACAACCCAAGATCTTGCCAAGGGGTGGTTCCCTAAGTAACTAGTCTCTCACTTCCACAATGTGGGTCAGTGCCTTTCTTCATCTTCCTACCTGTGTGGGTGGAAGAGTGACTTACTGCTGTGACTGAGAGTCAAGAGCCGATCATCTGCTATTGATGTACCATAAATGAAGAGGCCTCCTGTTCTTCATCACAACTTTTTGCATGCTTCCTGTTTGAACAAAGATTACTTGTTCTAGATTGGCTGGATTTCTCTGTACCCCTGGACCTGGTATGTTCTTGAATTATAATTGAACTTTGTTTTAGAATGTTTTATATATCATTTATTACTACAATGATAGAAAATAATTCACTGAATGACCATATCTTTCCTGCTTTGCAGATATCAATGTGGGTGTCCAGTAGCAGACTGTGAAGCCCATTTCCAGTCTGTCTTAATAGTCCTTTGGTTGTGTAGACATCACATAGAATGGAGTACAGTGATCATGGCATCTTATGCTGTTTTCTTTAGTTAATGAAAACTGTGCAATAATAATACTTGAAACATTAGAAAATAAAAAAAAAAAAAACAAATATTTTCATAAAAGTACCTTTGGAGGATGGATAAGTTAAGGATATTCTGATATAATGTTAGAATTGTAATTTTGTATATTGTATTTATTGTGGATACATATGGATAGCGGAGTGATCAGTTCAGCTTTTTAACAGGTATCATTCACTGAAGCATACTGACATGATTTAAGGCATTACTCTCCTTGCCTTTTATTCACGTGTAACTGTGCCTCAGCTGTTCATTCAGTTCACACTGTTGTGCTCTCTTTTTCCACCAAGGAGGTAATATATCAGATTTTGCAGTAGAGTAGCTGAGATGCAGGTGCATGTCTGGGTCTGTCATTCCTGCTGCTGAGCAATAAAATTCTGGCAGAGGAGCAAAGCAGATAGCTGCAAACATTGATGTCTTAACACATTACAGTGTCATTGGTGAAGGACTTTTGTCATAGCTGTCAAAAGGGGAGACCAAAGCATGCAATCAGCCAGGTGACTTGTCAGGGCCAGAGACAACACTGTGGGCAGCCTGAGAGGCAGGACCATCTCCATTTGGGACGCTATGCTTTCTGTCTCTTCCTGCCTGGACTCAGTTCAGCTAACCACATATATGGGGGCAATCTAGGAATGTTCTGTGTCATGTCCTGCTACGTAGACCCTAAAGGATGACCACAGCAGGGGATACATAGAGGGCACTGTGGTCCAGGTGTGGCCTGGACCTCTGACTCTGTATCTTCACTTTGCAATTGGACCAGATCTCCGATGGTCTCAACCCTTATCTTTAATAAAAAAAGATGAAAAACATGGCGGTCAAGGGGCAATATGGACCATCTTGTTTTCCTCAATAGACTGAGTGAAAGTCCTTGCCCTTTTGAGTGCCAGTGGTCCTACACCCCAGTGGACAAGCAAGGGCGGCAACAAAGGTTGTGCCAGGGAAGATTTAGATTGGATATGAGGAAAAACTTTTTCTCCGAAAGAGTGGTCAGGCACCGGAATGGCCTGCCTAGGGAGGTGGCGGTGTCACTGTCCCTAGCGCTGTTCAAGAAGTGTCTGGATGAGGTGCTAAGGGATACGATTTAGTAGCTTAGTGGGTAGGGATGGTGATAGGAGGACGGTTGGACTAGATGATCTTGGAGGTCCTTTCCAACCTAGTGTTTCTATGATTCTGTGATTCTATGAAAGGGCCCGGCTGCTACAGGTGGGGACGTGCATGCCTGTGTGATGCTGGGCTACCTCAGAAGGTTCCCAAGTGTTCAGCTTTCACTCCCAGAGACGCTGGCAGGGGTTGTCTGCAAGCTGAGGCAGGAGCCCTCACTGTGGCAGGCCTCCAGCAACTCTCAGGTAGCTGAAATAGAGAGGGAAAAGAGAGCCCTGCACAGGGTATTCCGTATTTGTCTTACCACACACATGAAGCAGCAGAATTGGTCCCCACAGTGTTTGAACAGACAGTTGAATTTTGAATGGAAAAGTCTGAGGCTTCATCTCTCTGTTTATAGCTGGCTTGTATTACAGTTACACAACAGATGGCCTGCTTTCTCTTTTACAGCTTTTGTGGTTATGTACTTATATACATATGGAACAGTTGCGTGATATTTCATTGATTTAGATTTTCACAAAAGTTTTTGGGGGTGTAATGGCTGATTTCATGGCCAAAATTTAGACCTTAATGGCTTAATACTACCAGCTTGCGTGGCCTAGTAGTGATGTGTAGGTACCTAAATGGAGAGAAATTAGTGTGTCTTGGTTTTGTTTGCCTTAAATAGCGCAACAACTATTTATTGAATATGCAAGGGAAATGAGAGTTTGTTCATGTTCTGACATAATTATAACCCATTTCTGCTATGATTGCTTTTATAGCACTCTTTGAAGTTCAAGGGGGAGAAAAGGCTTTAGTGGTCATAGATTGTTGGGCTGAGCATGCTTCTGGCAGCAGCAAAATCAGTTAAAGATTAATAGGTAGTTTTCTGAATTGTAATACTTGAAACACTTTCTGGGATAAAATTAGTGCCTAAGAATTAAATGAGACAGGATTTTGCATAATTAACATAATGCCTTCTGTTTGTTATGAAACTCTTGGTTAACACATAAGCTAGTTACTTTTACCACCTTCCCTTATCAGAAAGGTGAAGGACTCTTCAGTAGGGTCATTGTTTTCATCCGAAATAGCCAAAGGTTTCACTTCAAAGATTCAGTAAGATTGCGTGTTACTCATTAAGTAAAGTTCACATCTTGTCTAATCAGCAGTGTATGTGTCTGCTGCAAATCCAGGACTGGACTGAGCTGCTATGCAATGTGACCAATTCTAAATGCTGTCTATGGTGAGATTGTTGCTGTATATGCAAATTACACAGTGATCAAAATTATAGTTCGAGTGTTCCACTTCTTTGATATCTTAATGTATTGGGCCTCCTATCTCAAAGTGAACAGCATGGAGCTTCAACTGCAATATAATCTGCACTCCACCTTTTGTACCCTTTATATGAAAGGTAAACAAGCCCTTGCAGCAGAGGAAATGATGTCTGTTGTTAGTTTTTGAAGTGAAACCATTTTATTATTGTCATTAATCATGATTATCTTAGTGTATTTGGAAAAAAGGCCAACTTTTCCCTCTAAACACTAAGTCTAATGTTAAGCAATCACTTATTAGACACTTACAGTGCTGTTAAAGAATACAGTGACCTTGCCTTAGTAGTAGTTCCATGGTGGTAGTCATTTAATATCTGATACTAATACATGCTTCTCATACAGAAAGGATCTTCAAATCCAAATGTACTGATGGAAGTTACTTCATCTATATGGAAAGACAATGGCTTTTTGATTGAACATAACCTCTATTTACTGTTATGCCACAGCATTATGTGAAATTGTCTGTTAAGTGAAGAACACAGTTTATATCTGAGATAACACCGGCTGCGTAGGGCATACAGTCTGGCAAATTAGCTCTTTTCCTCCAGCTGCTGAAGGGCTAATGTGAAGACTGTTCAGATTAATGTCTCCCTGCTCTGCAGTGTGGTACTACCATCACTTCCTTGAGACACTGCTGCTCAGCGCCGCTCAGCAGTACAGCCACCTGGTCTGGTGATCCCACTGACTGAGTCTGACCTTGACTATCAGGGATTGCGCTCCAAGGACTGGGGATCTTGAGTCACTAATTTTCCAAAAATTCAATTTTTGGAAGCTCACCAAAAACACGCACAATCCAGAACTTACATCTGCTCAAAAACAATTTAGTCAAAAATATGAAAGAATCAATAGTCAAGGGCTGAGCCTTAAGTCCCTTTTTGATGAAAAGTTGCTCGCAACTGTATAAATTCAAACTGACTTAGAAAATAAAAGAATGTAGAAGAAAGTCCTCCTTGCATGCAGGAGATCAAAAGTGACTTTGGGAGACCAACACAATATATAGGAATGAATGGGTTTTTTGTATATATCTATGAAAAGCTGCAAAAGTTTAAAGAGGAAAGTTAAGATGAAATTCCTGTCTCCTTCCCAGCTTCCTTCCTATGGGGAATAATACATAAATAAATAAATGGATAAACATAGCAGCTGCTTTAAAATGTCAGGAATGTTCCTGTCACCATGCATAAACTTTATTCTGTAGGAATGCATATGCTGTGAAATACAGCATGCAAACAGCTTTTTTGACTTAAGCTTTTATTTTGAGAAAGGATCTGCTTCTAAAGAAAAAGCGAGCACAACTATATTTGCTCTTTGAAAACAGACTCTAAGGGAGAACCTGCAGTGTTAGATGGCTTCCAGTCCTCCTGTTAGCAAAGAAAACAAACGCTATGCTGTGCCCATTGGGTCCATCCCCCTCCCCTGCAGATGATGGGCTGGCTTGCCTCATGTTGTCTTGTGTTTTAGGAAGCAGGGAAGCAAGATGTCCTCCTCTCCCTCCTCTGTCCTTACAGGCAGTGGGCACAGCAGCAGTATTGGTGCTCTCCTGAACTTAAGTGTTTCTGAAAAACACATCAAGTGACGTTATGCCTCCTCTCCAAAAGATGAAGGCACCATCCTCTTCCTAATAGGCAGATTCCTGATAGAACTGGGTTGGCAGCTGAATATTGAGCCCTGTGTTGTTTCATCACTTTTGCTCAGGGGGTTTTGTTGTCCACATGGACATCTGACTTCAAGTGTCACCTGAACTGAAGCTCACCTTGTTTGCCTTTTCTTCACGTTTGCAATGGGTCTGTTTGCTAGTACACAGCAAAAGTGAAGGGTGATCCAGGTCTTATTTGGAAATGCTGAGATGTCTGTAACTCCAGAACATTCTCTTCTGCTTGCAGACAGGGCTGCACCTCCTGGCTGGTCCTTCCTGTTAGATGACCCAGTTGCTTGGAGCTGAGCACAGCACTTAAAAGCATTTGGCAAGTGCAACACCTATCTGAGAGCAGCACAAGTGCCACTTGCCGTCCTTTGCAGAAAGAAAAGCCGCTTATTTGTTTAGGAAATAGAGGACATAATGCTTAACTTCTGATATTTCAGTCACTTCCATGGCAACAGACTCTGTGAGAACAAAGCAGGACTTCACCAGATCACGTAACAGCTTGGAAATGGAACAGAGAAAAATTAAACATAGCAATACTGAGAAGTTTCCTTTAACTTTTGCATGTTACCTCTGTTAGTTAACTGATAAGGTAATCACTGAAGTAAATGCTGTACTGCTGAGCAATTATGGACAAATGGCGTTGACTTCTTCCAGTTTTTAGGCATTCCTTTTTTCTGAGGACAGGGGATGTGCCAGCCCAGTATGGTGCCCTCTCCCTGCCCAGCACCTCACCCTGTCCAGGGATAATGTACAAATTCCAGCAGATGCCCTGCGATAACTGTATTTAAGGGATAGCATTGGTTAGAAATGAGGGTTCAAAGGTATTGGAATGAGCAGGATTTTTTCCTTCTACTTCCACAGGCTTCAGATTCGGCCTTGTCTTAGAAATCTGGTGTACCCCATTGCAGAGCAGACTGAATCAGAGGTTGCAAAACACATGTCTGAGTGGCTGTGAACCTGCTGTGTTTAACGGCAAACCCTTTATGTTCCCAGCCTGAATTAGATCTAGTCACTGGGATTTTAAACTTCTCACTGTAGGCAGGGAGAGGCTATTTTACTTTTGTGTTTGTATGACTTGTTCCATTTTCTTGGACTCGCTCATTCAAGTAGTGCTAAAAAGGGATAGTGCCCCTGTATCAATTTTTTTTTTTTTTAATGGATGTTGTTTATCTCATGTTGGGTATTGTCTTATCTCATACATCTCTAGTAAATAAATCAGAAATTGCTGCTGCAATATGATATGCCAAAAAAAAAAAAAAAAAAACACAAAAAGCAACAGGGTTTGTTTTTAACTTCAAATGCAAATAACAGCATTTGAGTCAATTATGATGCAAGTAACTGGTTAAGCAACTCCATAAGTGAAGCTTGAACTTTTAAAACTTTAATTAAATCTACTGCTGGATGTGTGCCACTTAGGTAAACCAATTATTCTTGAGTATTTCTGTCATATCTCCAACAGTGTAGCCGTCACCTCGAGGAGAACAAGAAAGTCTGTGAGATTTGGTCATTTTTAGCAAACAAAGTAGGGACTGTCAGATTTCAGTGTGACTTCTGATTTTTGAACCTGCTGGCAAAAATGAAGTGCTTGTCAGCCCTGTTAGACTAATCATTTTCAGTTTTTCTCTCACTCAGTGGCTGCGAACTAATGGAGAGGGTTGACAGCCAGACATTTCAGTTCGAAGATGTTTCCTTCTTTGCTTTCTCCTACTCAGCCCTTGCATACTGATACTTGTGCTACAAGCCTGCCACAGCCCTTGTCTAAGGCAATTTTAGGAGTAAAGAAGAGAACTTGCTGTTCCACAAAGCTTTCAATATGTGTAATTTTACACTCTGCCTTCAATAACTTCAGCTTATACAGCAGGAGACACAATAAGGTTATGGCAGGGGCTGTGATCTCATTCCCATTGCTGGACTGTTGCAGAAATCTGTACTGCAATGTAATGTTTGGTCCAGCGTGGAGGTAAGTGTCACTGACGCCGTGTGATTCTTATGTCCTATATCCGAATGTCAGCATGGTTTTATGTTCATTCCTTTGCATTACTATTTCATGTTGTTTTTCTTGTTTACCTGATATGAAGTAGACACTTGAGATAAGATGCTTCCTTCTTACTTCCCTTTAGGTCTTAAAATATTAAGTTCCTAAATATAATTCTTCAAAGCAGAAGGTTGTGAGCACATCAGGAAGACTTGGCGTGGGGAAGCAAAATTGCCTAGAGGTTTTAGGAAAACTAGTTTTTTTTTTCTGACTGACATTTAGTCTACTGATAATCTATAATATGTCATTCAGTGCTATATCGTCAGTCTCAAATTTTGGGCACAATTTATTACCTGCAGTTGGAACTTAGATGAAGAGCTGAACTAAAAGCCCTCAGACACCAGGCAGGTTAATAATGCAAGCAGAAGTTGCCCAATGCAGCTGAACATCGTGACAGCTGAACCTAAACTTTCAGGTTCTGACTGGAAATTAACCTTTTTGAAGACTAGTCCCCTGACACGGAAGCTTTCCCAGTGACAGGCTGCTTTAGAAAATTCAGACCTTCCTCTCTACGTGCCATGATTTCTGCTTCAGTAAAGTGGAGAATCACTGAGATGTGCCTTGAGATACTCAGGTAAATAATGCTGTGCAGCTGCAAAGGATTTTATGCATCTTTTGATAGCCAGACATCACTTTTGCAGGTAAAGGCGCTGAATAATTATTTCTTTTATGCCAGAGAAACAGCATTATTTTAAAATAAATTGGAAAAGGAGACATTTTTCGTTCAGATCAAATTGCAGATTAAGTGGTACTTAGACTCTTGACAGCTGCCCTAATTTTCCCCTCACTTAGTGTGAAATAAGTTTTGTTTCACTGAAGTCAACAAAAAGGAACTTTTAATGTTGTTCTGGTTGTCTTATTGCATTTTTTCCCTTTCTTTTCAAGATAAAGGCAATTTCCAAGTTATAGGGAAATCAGGCATTAAACCCTCAGTGCGGTGTCTCCATAGTTTCAGTCCGAGTCTTGTAGACCTGACTGTTACATAAATAATTTAGCACACGGACAAGACTGATTTCAAAAATATACCACCCGCCCTCCAAATGAAAACCTTGATCAAAGTTCATTTATTTAAATGGATTTAATAACTTATATCCTGTTCTGTAGTGTAAATTGAGCATTTCTCTGGAGGGAAGAGTTTTCCAGCTTCTTTTGCTACTGAAAATTAAATAGGAGGGAAAAGAAATGGTTTCCAGAATTCAAAGTAGCAAATTGCATCCTGGTTTGTGTTTCAGTGCGAAGCAGTGTGAAAGCACTTGGAAGCAATGGGTCTTCATTGTTGCTGTTGCTGCCATCCCCTCCCTCAGCTTTTTTGCCTGCTCTTGAGAAACAGAGCAAGCCTTCTAAGTTCTTCTTCACAAAACTGTAGTTCTGCCTGCTCTTGTTTGTAAGAGTGTGTGTCCAGCTGCTCTTAGAAAGTATCTGGGAAGGTCAAGTGCCCTGACATCCAAATGTTTGCCAAATACTGACATTTCATTTTATCATTTCAATATATTTTGCATAATGATTGCATCATGATGACAAGAACCTAAAATAAAAGCGCCAAATTCGTTTTTTCCTGTTGTCTCTTTGTGCTTTCAGTTCATGTGCAGTTTTCTTTATGCAGTTAATTCTGAGAATGAGAAAGGAATGTGATTTTACAGAAAAAAAAGGATTCTAAGCTGCAGTCCTTTTAAGGAGCCTGGGTCCTTTTAGCCATGAACTGATTGCATAAATTCATTATGTTGGACTCAAAACAAAGGGTTTCTGAAAACGAGGCGCTCAATCAGTATTTATTCAGTTATATGTGTAGGCTATTTCACAGAAATTTGGGGGACGCAGATGCTGTTCTGGAAGCTGATGTCTCAGCAGTTGTGTGCCTTCTGGTCACTTGGAGGCAATCGGAGATACAGCCCCGGTAACCATGCAGGGCTTCAGCTCTGTCGTTGCCATGCCATTGCATGTGGAGCCTCAGCAGCAGCTCATTGTGTCACCCTCCGTTCCATCCTGTAGTAAGTCCTTGGACCTTGTGTCATTGTTGTCTCTGTTTCCACCTAGCACGCCCATGAACTTCCTTCAGTGTCTGCTCTGTTGCATAATAGTTTTTTCATACTGTCAAATGTTCGGAGCATTTTAATTTCTTCCACACTCTCTCCCTGGTTTTCCGTGTCATTTTAATCCCTAAAGTCAGTGATGACCTGTAACAGTGCCAGATCATCAGGTGTCTAAAGCACGTTGCTTCCTTACAATTTGCTGAGAGGAGAGAGACATTCTGATTTTCTAATTGTGAATGAGCTGAAAAAAATGAGGAGAATCTCTGTGAACAAACAATCTTTTATTCAGATGAATTTTAGAAGTTGGAAGGGGAAGAAGTGAGCCCCACTGAATCTCTTACTCTTCCTGCAGGAGAAATCCTCCCTTCTCTTTCCATCAGCCTTTGAGTAGGGAATAGCCCTTAAAACCAGTAAACATCAGAACCTCAGGAGCATGGTGCTGCTTTTTATTTTTCACTATCTGAGGAATGAATGAAGATTAATAGGGTTTTTTTAAACGTATATTAGAGACAAATGACCCAGACGGTTGGATTCCCTGTGAAACCCAGAGATGTTTTTTGGAGATTTGGAAGTTCATTAGCATTCAAATTCTACTGATCTTCATACTAGAAGAGCTCGTGAGAATGTTTGGAAATTAAAAATTATCATTTGTGCTGCTGTATTGTACCTGCAAAATGAATACAAGCTTACATTAAAGTGCAGCACAAACTTTCTATAAAGTATGGATTTACTGCACTGTATTGACAGCCTGTTGATTTGCTGTTTACTGTGAGAAATGTTTGTCAAATCATGCTGCTGCAAACAATGGGCATTCACTGTGGAAAGCAACCTCGGCAAAAAATAAGGTAATGCAAAATTAGTTAAAAAGAAAATAAATCAGTAAGAAAGTAGGAGATCCTATATGCAGGTTTTCATAATTCTACCGAGAGGAGCACACTGTGCGCATTCGGCTGCGTTCAGCTGTAGCTCACCATGCCGCCTGCATCAGGCGCAGCCAGTGTTTGCAACACCCTGGCTGTGTCAAACCATGTGTGTGCAGCTGCAGAGATTAGACAGTGTTAATTGGTCTTAGGTGAGGATGTTGATTCCTAATCATGACTTTTATCATTGCACTGCTTTCAGTATCAGTAACAGAGGGCACAGATGAAAACAGAATGCTGTTTTGCAATGGTCAGATCCGCAATACCAACTGACTCTGCAGGTCTGCAGCTCGCTCTCTCAAAAGTTTGGCAATGCCCTTCAGGTCCGGGATTTTATTTTGGATAAAATAGCACCCCTTTTGGACTTCATTCACAGGGAACAGGGCTGAAGTGCATTACCTCTGAGTATGCATAGGCATGGGGAGTCCTGTGTTTCTGCCTGCATGGTCAGGCTCTGCGTGGCCCCGCAGTCCATGTCCCAGGCTCCTGGGCTGCTGTGTGCCTCCGGTCCTGCAGACCCAGCGCAGGGCCTGCTCCTGAAGCAGGCTGCTGAGGTGACCAAAGTGTGGAGTGATGGGACAGGTGATGCTGCCTGCTCTTTCTGTGCAACTTTCTTCAGCGCTAGTTTTTCTGTTTGGCCTGTGAAGAGAGGAGACAGGTGAGGAAGATATTAGCAAGGTTAATGGCTTTTAATGGGGCTGTGGCTGTTTGCAATAGAATTCGCTTTGCCTGGAAGGTTGAGCAGCAGGGTCTAGCTAATCTCCTCCTGAGTACTGGCCACCAAAAAGCCATGTGATTTACCCTGTTGAGATACCTTCAGACAGGCAGATTTGGGGTTTCATTTGCTGATATTACTGTTTTCATGGAAGATTTCTTTAACTGGAAGGAAGGAAGTAAGAAAAGGTGGGGAAAATTGCTCCGAAGTAGATGTGCTTCAGAACAAGGAAGGTTTGAGAGCTGTCAGGGAATGGTAACTGAGAAGCAGAGCACAGAGCTGAGAACCTGCAGCTGAGACAGAAACTGCTGTGAGGAAAGGGAACCAGTCCTGCAGAGCCTGAGAGAAGCCTCCAGACTGCTGGAGTCTGTGCAAGATTTCCTGTTGTTTGGAAGTCATGAAAATGTATAAATCAATATTATATTTACTTACATATTATAAACAAATATATATTTATGTTATTTATATATTTAATTTTATTAATGTCTTACCTTGCCTTCTTGCCTTTGAGGATCCCACTGTAAGGAACTATTCTAGGGAGTAGCAGACAGCTTTCAGTCTCATCACCCGGCTGTGATCAGCTATTCCCCAGCCCCAGCAACACAAACCTGAGTCTGGCTGAAGACCAAACCAATATACTAGATAGTATTTCTCTCCTTGGTTGCTCTGCAACCACCAGCAGCAGGTTTTCTGTTGTTAGATCACTCTGACACTTTGCAAAGGAATGTGGAAGCACTGGACCTTGTAACAGAGGAATTTACCGATTGCTTGATTTGCCAGGAGAGAGTTTTCCAGAATCTGACAGAAACTCATTAACCGCCCATTATCATTTTTTGGAATACCTTTGGAAATGGGTGCATGTCTGCATGCACACACTATGTATGTAACCTATAAGGGACAGCTGTCACCACCATCCTTAGCAAATTTGGCTACAGCAGGTTAGCAGTGCATGCTGTCTATGTGCTTCTGGAGAATAACGATGAAAAATGAGCATAAATGAAATGGGAGCCCATTTGGTGGATGCTGTTAACACACACAGCAGAAATCTCCACTACAAACTGTCTCAGCCTCAGCAGTCAGAGGTGATGGATCTGGTTTTGGAAATAACCATAGTTCAGGCTGCCCTCCATCCTCCTGACTGGGAGCGCTGCCCACAGCTGGAGAAATTTGGCTGTTTAGGCACTGCTAACAAGCAGTTCTTCTCCTTGGGGTAAAGCAGCAGTTTCAGGGTGGATTTCCTTTTGGTAAAGCCCATTTGTGGGATGGGCCAGTGCTCAACTGTGCCAGCCTCAGTAGAGGAGACAGAAAACAGGAGGTGAATTGACCCCTGGGAGATAAGACGCAGTGAGTCTGAGTAGTTGGTACAGCAACAGGCTGGCCTAGAGTGCGAGAGCTGGGAATGTAATGCTTGTTTTCCAGAAGCATTTTTGTGTACTGAACAAATAGGTGTGTTATAATGAGATTTTAAACTATTGACTCAGGCAGGACACACATTTCTCAGAATATAAGGGAAGTTGACCAGGGATAGTATGGTATTTTTATTTTTCCTGTGAAAATTGCCGTGTCACACAATAGGAAAGGGAAAAAAGGGTTAATTTCATTGAAATACTAACAATGTGTTTAAAGTTTATCCAATAGTTGGCCAGGAATTTCATTTAAGCTAATGTTGTTTAGTTTGGTTTTTAAGAATACAGTCCTTATGAGCCCAGAGCTGCTGTTACCTTGCTATCCTGCAATCAGCACACACAAATACAATCTTTTTTCCTGAAGTATTTGCTGCTGCCTCTTCATAGGTAAGGTAATCACTCACGATGTGCTTTAGAAAAAAATGATGCTGTTCTGAAAAAGTCTTACTAATAATTTATTATTATTATTATTATTCCACAACAGCTGGATGAAAATTTTGTGGGGTGTGAGGGGAAAGAGAACATAATCCAAAATTTAATTTGGAAGAATCAGAAAGACAGGAAGCTTGCAGGGATATCTGGAGCTCATTCGTACAATCTTGGTCTGTAAATCTTTTACAGAGCTATACATGTAAGCTGGCTGAATGTTAATCTTTGCAAAGATTAAGAGTAAAGGTAGTGACCCAAGGCCAAGTTGGAGGGATTAATGGCTCTCCATAACTAATTTCATTAAGGAATTCCAGAGTGCTACATTTTACATATATTTGGAGTTGTATATAACTCCTCCTTCTCCTTCATATTTTCTCAGAAATTGAAAATATATGACTAATGAAGTCTTTCATATAAAATATTGGTTATTATACTAAAACAATATAATATATAATAAAACAATATTGTAATATATTGTTTTATATTATAAATCAATTACTATTGATTTAAAAGACATAAAAGAAATTTCTGTTTTGTGGTATGTTAAGTGTGTCTTGTGTCCCTTCCTTTCTGATTCATGCCCATTAGATCTGAATGATCTGATTTGAATTCCCTGACTTTAGCCGATCCTCTGGGCAAGCAGGTCATTGGAATGGGTCAGTAGCGTTGGTCAAGGCAACGTGTTTCCAGTCCACAGGAGATGTTAGTATCAAAACTTATCTTTGTTTCGAATCGGAATGAAAGTAGGGTAAAAGCAAAATTTGTTGCAGGTTAGAAATTATAGGGAGGGGGAAACAGGTGTTTCCAAAATTAAATTGTCCAGCTGACACTGGCATTGGCTGCTGCTGGAAATTTAACCTATCTGAACAAGTTTCTATGTGTCACTGTAATTGACACTGCTAGATCTAGTGTGTGCCCCTTCCTTCAGGTAAAAGAGCAGTACATCCTTCCTGCCCTGTATCTGCTACACATAGGTAATAGCTGACATACCGTAAATCCACCTCTAAGTTTTGTTGCAGTGAGTTGTTTGAGAAGCCTGGCCTAGCACTGAGGTATGTCTGAGTCCATTGACCCTAAGCCTGGGGGCTTGGCCTCACCTGGCGCAGCTGGCAGGGAGCTGGGAGCTCCAGGCTCCACAAGGGGAATGCTACTGAAGACTCAATGAAAATTCATCACCATGACTGAGAGTCTTCTGCAGAATATTTCAAGTCTTTGTATGGAGGATGTCCAATTAAACAGCACATTTCAGATGTCCTAGCCCTGCTCAGATGGCCTTTCTTACACACACTTATTTCTGAGGGAAATTAGTATGTCTTCTGCCCTCCCTTCCATCGTAATGAACTCCTGGGGTAACGTGAATATCCCCCAATACAGCATTATAATTGGTGAGCAGATTTGTTATTTATTAGGTGCCCACTGTGTACTCAGAACTGTTGGCTTCAAAGGATGACACAGGCTGTAAATGAACAATTGCTGAAGATGTGAAATGCACACACGGGGAAAAAGAAACTGTTAAAATATCTTAAGTATGAGCTTAGAATAACTTTTAATAACAAAGTAATAGCATTTTTCTGAGGTTTTCATGTATCCTCTTAGGTATAATTAAGAAGAATTCTGACTCTTTCCACAAAAACAGCATGGACCGGCAATATTAATTTACAGCTTGTTTGAACTTGAAGTAAGTAATTATTTCAGAAAAAAGGAGACAGGATGGTTGCTAACCAAACCTCAAGATTAGTATTCCCTGATCTTTCAGGCTGAGTTCAGTGGTGATTCAAATCCAAATGATGCAAATTGTAAGAGCCTTAAAATGTAGTTCAGTGTAACTCAGGACCTGATTTCAATATTTGTTCTATTTTCTTTTAAAATATTAATGGTTAAGCAATTATTGATCAATATTTTTCTATTCTGTTTACATTAATAAGCACATTATAGGATTCAGAGGGAGATTTATGGTGATTTTTTACATCCGGATTTTAGTCTTTAATCATTGAAATATAGTTTCTTGGAAATATGTTTCCATTGAAATACGTGATTTACTTCACTGTTGATTAAATAACATTGATATAAATATGCTCTCTTGTTATATGTCTGCACTTGTGTCCCACAAGAAACAGTTTTCTTAAAAGAAAAACACACAGCATGGCACATGAAGTCTCCTATTGCCTATCTCATGACTCATGGTGATTGCTCCCAAATTCAGTGTAACTTCTCGTAAAATAGTGTATTATGAACACTTTTTGTTTATCTAAATTAAGGTAGGCATTTGCTAATTCATGCAGAGTAATTCTGTGGGTATAAGAGAATTTACATTTGGTCAGTTTTCATTACAGAAGAGTTAGCCATTTAAAAAATTACTTCTCCGATGAGTTTTTCATACTGCTTCATTACTCCTTCAGATAATAATGCTGAAAACATAATTATGCATCTATGCATGTGCAGACGTGGCCATGAAGATGGGAGCAGAGCCAGTCTCCTTCCCACCCAGTGGAAGTTCTGTGTCTGCAGCCTTCCCTCACCACTGCAGCCTGAGCTTTACACTTTGTTAACAGAAAATTCGTGACCATGCTGAATGGGGCTGGCGATGCCACCTGTGCTAGTGTCTTCACTTCTTACTCTCTCCTTCAAGCAGTGTCTTGCTTTGTGAGCCTCTTCTCTTTTGCTGGAGCTGCCTGACTTAGGGCGTGCTATGGGTCTGCACTGACTACCAGCAGCACACACCACCTCACAGCAATATGGGAGACACTCCACCAAGCCAAGCCTCTGTAGTGCTTACAAGGTGTTGACAGAGATCCCAGTGAAAGTTTTAAAAAAATACGTTCAGACTGCACAAGCCTTTTCTATTGTAAGTCTAGTTTGTTTGCTACATCGTGGGGAGATGGGAGAACTTGTCTGCTTTGTTTTGCTACTAGATTTCATGGGAGGTTTTTTTTGAATGACTCTAGATTACCAAGAATTCCTGCATAAATATGTCTGCATTTGTTGTCCAAAATTAGTGAAAGATTAGGAAGTAAAATCTTGACTAAGATAAACCTGGCTTTGATCTAGCTATGAAAGCGAAATATTTTCAAGACACATAAACTTAAATGACTGCCACAATTTTATTGATGATAGCCTGGTCACAGGAAGAGAGACAAAGGATGACTGAAAGCTGAAGGAAGGACTGAGAATAACAGGATTGAAAATTAGCTAAAATACATGCCTGTCAATGAGAATACTTTGGATGAGCTCATCTAGCAGTTCGATAAATTTTATAATCACAAGTAAATAAGATTACTGACAGAGAAAGATACACTACCAAACTCAGAAGTAATATGAAGTCTAAACACATAACTAACCATTATAAGATGTTTTTTTTTTCACATGATTTCACATGTGGATATTTCTGAAAAACATATACATTTTGGAGAATAAGGTATTAATTTCGAGTCTGGGGTCAAGGCAAGAGAAGATCTAATAAAGAATTCCAATAATCTGTACTAAGAAGAGAAAATGGAATTATATCCCTATGGCTTTAATATGGAGAGCATGTAGGTAATATAATAGAAGACTGATCAATGAAATGCCTCTTGAGAAAAATCAAACAAAAAACCCATCAACATTTCTTTTCCTACAAGTGGGAAAACATGATGGAGAAATATTAAATAAACTTAATGGCTTTTAAAGTGTATTAATAAAATTGAATTTAAAAATGTCTTTTTTTCAGAAAGAGGCAAACTGTTGAAGTTATTAGTGACTGTAAAATGAAAAAAAAATAGGTTAAGTTTAGGAATGATCTGTTTAGAATGATTACTCCAAGAAATTTTACTCAGTGACATTGATCAGTTAAAACTTCCTGCATACTATTTTTTACAAACTATCTCGATTCTACTTTGTGTTTCACCAGAATAAATGTAGTACTTCTTTGCAATAATTTATCCCCTGTTTTTTCCAAGGAAGTGGAAGTTCTGAGGATAAATCAAAGATAATAGTTGATGTTTTTTGCCTGATTAAATACTTTCCTCAACAATAACACAAACTGATCAATCATCTCAGACAAAAGTCAGCATGGTTGATGACATTACCATGTCATCAACGCGCAGACAACATCAACTGCAGGAACTATAATTATACCACTTCTAGTTAGCTGTCATCACTTGAAATAATTAAACAACAAAAAGCTCTTAAGCTTGCAAACAACTGATGAAATTATTTAAATATTTTCCCTTCTCGTGTTTCTTCTCAACACACATCATTATGGCACAATATTATAGGCTCAAATTTTACTTGATGGAAGACCACATAAAATAGATTTTATGTGAAAAAGCCAGGAAAGCTCCTGGCAAACAAGACCACATTTTATAATGAACAGTTCCATTCAAGCAGACATTTTCCTGCTTATTTTGCATTCTGTATGAGATGAAACATGCAGTCTTCCAAAAGAGAAAGCCCTTTTCTGGGATTCATGTAATGCCATTAATTTTAAGGTAAAATTCATCTTCCTAGATGATAAAGATCAAAAGCACAGAATGGTGCTTCATCAGGTGGCACATGAATTTTTCTAGGTCAGATTTTCTGCTGCAGAGTTGTTTACAATTTTCACAAATATATTTTGAAATTCATTGCCAAACTTGTGATGTGTAATTTGGGAGAGTATTATTAGCAATTAATGAGATGAAGAGACTTACAAATTTGTATTTACTGTAGCACAGCATGTCTTTGGTACATGAGGAATATATACCTTCGAGTGGGTTGAAGTCTGAAAAGTCTGCACTAAAAACTCTGGCAGAGCATTAGACCATGCAAGGCAGCACAGCCAAACGGTATGCACACAGACTTGCCAGACTTTGGGAGCGTCTGTTCTCCTAAAATGACCCGCCCAAGCAGATCCACTCTATATTAACGGGTCTGGTGCACACAACAGTCTTGGATTCACACAGCACCAAATACATGGCCATCATTCAACAAGAATAAACGTGGAAGTCATACTTTCTTTGTAGGCAGCTCTTTAAGGACACTTTTCATAGAGAACACTCGCTCTCAGTTGCCATGTGTAAGAAATCAAGCAGGGTAAGAAACCAGCTTACTATGAAGGCAGGCTGGTTGTTGAGGCCGGAGAAGAGAAGACTCCTGGAAAAATTCCAGTCCTTTAAACGTGGCTTACAAGGAAGATGCAGAGAGACTGTTTAGAAGGACGTGTAGTGGTAAGGCAAGGGACAACAGTTATAAGATAGAAGAGGGTAGATTTAGATTAGATATTAGGAAGAAATTCTTCAGTCTTCTTTCAGTGGTGAGGCCCTTGAACAGGCTGCCCAGAGAAGTTGTGGATGACCCCATCCTTGGAAGTGTTTAAGGCCAGGTTGGATGGGGCTTTGGGCAGCCTGATCTAGTGGGTGGCAACCCTGCCCATAGCAGTGGGGTTGAAACTGGATGATTGTAAAGATCACTTCCAATGCAAACCACTCTATGATTCTATGATTCAGTTTTAGGGAGGCAAAAAGCTTTTAAATGGTGAATTAAGCCTATAAATGATTTAAGACTTGTGTTCTGGTTTTGTGCCAGAGTTACATGACAGCAGATCAGAGAAAGTGTATGTTAAAGAATGATATTTATTATTGTCTGTTCAAGTACTGAGAATGATGTGCAGGAAACTGAAAAGTTTTTGAAAGTTTTCTTTTTCACTTTTTTTTTCATCTTGTACTGGTTATCAGCAAGGGAAGCTTGTCACAAGGCAAAATGACTGTCTGCCTTAAAAGGAGCACACTGGACAAACGTGCAGAAGGTACTTTCAGTGAAGCTTCTCAAAAGATGGTGGGTCAAAACATTGCACAAAATGCAAGGATAGCGGTTCCTTCATCAAGAGGACCATACTGAGTTCAGAAGATTGGTCCTGGACAAGCAAATACATATGTTGTGGAAGCTGCATAGCAAGTTGACCAGACAGGTTTCCCAGATGGGTTCCAGCATGTGGAATCACTCTCACCTGGTTAACGTCATGCTCCAGCCAGGAAACATTCTCCGCAGAACTAATTTCCTGGAGGCACAGTATTGCACTGATGAAGCTAGATTGCTTCCAGTTCTGAAGCTAACATGTTTACAGCTAGTTCAGAAGTGAAGAGAAACATTATCAAGGAGTTGTCTGTGATAAATAAATTCATACAAATAGACTTGTTATATTGAGTCTTAAGTAACTGAGACTCAGCTAAGGTTTCAGGGTGTGCTTCTTGTACGAGAGACCATTATCTGGGCCCTATGTTGCTTAAAAACCATTTGTGTTTATATTATATTACTCATTTGTATTTTACATTTATACAGACAGTATATATGCAGTTTACATGTAAATTGCATTTTGGAAATACTCCTTTGTGTCACTATATTTACAACCAGACAGTGATTCTGGTGGGAAGACCCACAGGAATAGAGGTTACTCAGGATGAGTATAGTGGAGGAGTTCAGCACTATCTGGCATCATAAGAAGAGAGGATTCAGATTCAGAAGGAAGGAAGGTTATTTAGTAACTGCTGAAGAACTTGAACTGATTCAGAGAACTAGGCCGTGAGTATGGGTCACCTTGAAAAATCATGACAATAATGTCCTTCAAGTCATTTCTAGGTTTCTATTCAAAACTAAAAGGAGTGATATACTGTTCTTACAATGAATAGAGAACTTTTAAGTCTTTAAAATGTTTAAAGTCAAAAAGTTTCAAGTCATTGGGTTTTGCTTCTTTTTGTTTATTTGCTTTTACATAGTAAAGAGTCTGGAAACATACTCAGCATGTCACATTCTGTCCATCCAGAAATACAGCCTGAATGTAGGTATGAAATGTGTCTTCTCTCACCATGTGATGAAAATAGATGTCATCTGGTTTCTATGAACTGCTTCTCTGAAAGCTGTCAATAATCTCTTTCGAACAGCTATCACTTTCCCAACAGTTCTGTAATTTTGGAGCAGAAATGCAAACAAAATCGGAAGGAAAAGAGTGCTTTGTAGGTATTTTTTAACTACTATTCTTTAGCAAATCAGGCCAAGATCATAGGAATACATTATCCAAATTATTTCAGAAGCTTCCATCCTCTGTCTGGAGATAAAGCTCGCATGTTGTCCAGACTGTTGAATCGCACACTGGAATTCTGTAAAAATATTTTCATCCTGATTGCTCTGCGTATTGATGTGCCTCCTTTTCTATGCAAATCTTATTGTCTCTGATAGCATTCTGCTAAGCTTAGAAGATAATGTTCCTTAGGAGACAGTTTAAAAAAAGACCAATGGGAAAATTAAAAAAAAAGAATTTAAAGTGCATCAAATCACATTTCCATAAGGATTTATTAACTTAGAGAGTTTCTAGGGCATTTAGAGTTTGTTGGAGCAGTTGTCTGCCATCATATTAGTTATTTACTTAGAAGTGCGAGCACTACAGCATGTAATTTCATCCCACCAACACCCCTAAGTGCTAAATCTTAGATGTACTATTACATTTTCCCAGCATCTGGTGTTTTGATTCCTTTGTGTTTTATTACAGAAGGGAATCTTGATCAAGGCCCAGAACATTTATTTCTCCTCACCACTGATTTGATGGGAGGCCCTCTGTGGTGGGGAACACCTGTGACTACACACCCAGTTCTGTCACTGATCCTTGACANTTTTTTTTTTTTTTTAGTTCGCTGCTTTCACATCTGTAACAGGAAGAAAGGGAGGGAGAAGGAGAATTTCTTTCTCCTCAAATGTGCTTTCTGGGGATGTAAATTAATATTTCAGTCCCAAAAGCTGTTACATTTTTGAGGAAAACCAATGAGAGGTAAAAGTGGGAAGCAGCCAGGCAAAGTTTCCTGAGATGGTTGAAAGTCTTGCTGAATATGCAAAATCTTGGGAAATCAGTTCTTGTGATTTAATTTCCATGCTTTCCATTTTATAAACATTTAGTCTCAATGGCATATTTCAAAAGGTGGCAATCAATGTTGAGTTTGTACTAAAGATACTTAGTTTTATTATGGCAAAAAAGAAACACCTAGGTCCCAGACATTAGTAAATAAACACACAAATTTGAGATGTTTTGCTCTTGTTGCAATCATGAGAAGTGAGTGAAAGTTAATTATTCCATAATAATAAAGTTAGTAATTCCAATGCAATCTTATTTATTGATAGGTATGTGCTAAATACTCTTTACTTGAACTCTTAAGAGCCAGCCAAGGAGAGTTGTTTCTTTCCGCAGTGTCCCAGGTCTCTTGCATACATTCTTGACCCTAGAAAGCTAAGGTATTTTTTTTTACCAAACAGGCAAAGAATAAAACATATCTGTCCTAGCATAGATATATTAAAGTTAGCACTTGCGATGCCTAGGGCTTTTTATATTCAGTGTCGAGAAACAGCCATCTTTAGACTGCAGTTCACCTCAGCCTGGTACAAGCAGCTCAGTTAAGCAGGCTGAGAGTACTTACATCTTGCTGCAAACTGCATAAAAAAAGGTTACTATAACTAGTATAGACAGGTCTGTGCAAAATTGGAAGAAGTGAATCCCACCCCAGAGCTTCTTAGGCCACTTCTGGAGCTTTCTTCTCTGCCCGTTAAATTTTTCAGAATATGGTAATTTCAGAATTCAAGCTCTCCATTTCTCATATGAAAAAGTTTACTTTGTTGGTAATGACTCTGAATTTTGCCATCAATGAGTATCATCTTGAGAATTATCAACAAGTTTTTTGGAAGCATAGATCAGTCAAAATCTTTCAGAAGTTGGTTTTCTAATGTTACTTTGCCTGTGTTTTTCTTCCACTGTTATCCTCCCTTTGGCCAATACTTCATCCCACCTTACAGCTCTTGTAGAGCTACACAGCCTTCCCATTACAATAATTGGTTACATATTGATGTGGCAAGTACTTTGCTGCTAGATTAGATGTGCTGCTGTAAAAATGTTGCTTATCATCTAATTCTATAAAGGTATCCTGCTAATCTCAGATGGTCAACATGTCATAATGAAATATTGATCTTTTTCCTGATTTCTATCCCCACATTTCCTGCTCTGCTGAACTGTGTACTAAAATTTTGCATGGTTTTGAAAATCTCTGGAATCACAATGTAACTGAAGTGTTCCCCTTAGTTTTGTACGGTTGTGTTGCCATTACATCTGTGATGGCCAAAAGAGAAAAACAAAGTAAGAGAGAGTAGCGATGTAGACCACAAGGCCATTGGCAAGGTGCAGTGGATTGACTTGATTCAGCAACTAAGCACCACCCAGCTGCTCATTCTGCCACCCAGAAGGACAGAGAAGAGAATAGGAAGAGCATAAGTGAGAAAACTCATGAATGGATATAGTTTGGTAAGCAAAAGAAAGGGAAAGAAAGAACAAAAAACCCAACTGATGCAAAAACAATCACTGTCCACCTCCCACAAACAGACCAATCCCAAGTCAGATTCTGCAAAACCTCATTATCTCAAAACATCCCTCCCCTCCTTTTTTATTGCTGAGCATGACAGTATATGGCTTGGAATGTCCCTTTTGTTGTGTTCCTTCCCAACTTCCTCCACAATTCCAGCCTACATGCTGAGGGGGCAGAGTGGGAAAAAGTAGAAAGTCTTGATGCTTTGCAAGTACTTTGCAAGGCCTGAGACTGTTCAGCCCAGAAAAGACTGAGAAGGGTTCTTATCAATGCTTATAAATACCTAAAGGGCAGGAGTTGAGGAGATGGGGCCAGGCTCTTTTCAGTAGCGCCCAGTGACAGGACAGTGGGCACAAACCGGAACATAAGAAGTTCCATACAAACATGAGGAAAAACATCTTTACTTTCCAGTGACAGAGCACTGGAACAGGCTGCCCAGAGAGGCTGTGGAGTGTCCTTCTCTGGAGATATTCAAGATCTGACTGGATGCTTTCCTATGTGACCTACTGTAGGGAACTGCTTTAGCAGGGGATAGGACTAGATGATCTCTAGAGGTCCCTTCCTCTATGCTTCTTCTTCCCTATGCTTCTGTAATTCTGTGATCGACTCTTTGGTTTATGTTATTCATCGTATCAGTTGGGATGTGACAGTGCTCATCTTGCCATTTCATTTCCCCCAAATTGTTTCTTTCATGCAGATCCTTTGACCTCACTTTGTTTTATGACAAAACCAGCTTTCAGAAAAGTCTAAATTGTTCTTTTCCCTTTCTCAGACACTTCTTCTGCTGTGTTGCCTCAGACAATGAGTTTCTTCATCAAGAATGAAGGAGAAATAGTAATCCTCAACTAAGTTGCAAATACACCTAACTCAGACAAAACTTTAGTATAAAAGGATCAACCCCACACACTTTCTCAAAGTCTAGAAAGATAAACCACAAAAGTCAGATTGACTACTGAGAAAACACAAGGATGTTGTCCACAGCTAACTCAAGACATAACAGATGCAAAGAAAGTATACCAAGAAGTGAAGGATCAGTATCGACACAGACTATACAGCGGCTGGTTTAATGAGAAATATTCTTTCTCTTCACAAACTTCACCTCTTTTGTTTTATTTTTCTCTCATTGCCAGCAGTTGTACCTCAAATCACACTGGAACGCCCTTCCTCCTCTCATACAGCACTGTATGTTTAAGATGTTTGTAATCAGCTTTCAACGCCCTTGCTTGTTCCTGTCTACACTGAAAGTTTCGTGCCAAATTCTGTGGTGCCTCAGAAAGCCTTCAGCCTTTCTCCAATAAACTATCTATCTGTTGATCCATTCTCAGTTTGCCAGTGGAGGCTTGACTGCTCCAGAAATGTGTCTCAGCATAAGCTCGGAAAGGCATCTCTTTTTATCTCTGAGTTTTGCCCTGTCTCTGGTGCCTGACTTTTAGTCTCAGACCAAGGACCTGCAAAAAGGCTTGAGAATTTGGATGCTAGTTCTAGCTTCATTTTCTTCTGCCTCAGGAATAATTCTCCATAGTGCGTTCCTTTATCCTTATTAAAATTAATTTCATTAGAGAATCGACTGTCATTTACTTTTGTGAATACTCAAGCAAAGAATGTGTTGAATACTCCAGCACCGCCTGCAGTTTGCCTTACCTTCTGCTTACTGAATCCCTCTCCCCTCCACTGTTTTCTTCTTACTTCTGACATTTCTACAGAATTTTTCCTTGATATCTACAACTGTATATTTTACATCACAATCTACCTCAATTTATCCTTCTCATTATTATCTATATTGTTCTTTTATAGTTGTTCTCAGACACCAAATCATTCTTGTTGGATCTTGTACAATTCCTTTTTAATTTCCAGATATTTAAAGCTTTCCTGATTCAGGCACCATAATTTCCCTCTGTGTTCACTGTCTTTGAACTCTTTAAAGTAGGATAGTTTACCACTATATTAGTAGAACAGCCCCTTTCAAAAACTGCTATATCACCTGAACTTCTTTATCCCTTACATTATCATCTCAGGAGGTCTCAGTCTCGGTTCTTTGAGTTGTGTCAAAGCTGTCTTCCCAATTCTTTCTTTCTGTGCATTAGCAAAGGCTGTTATTTCCTGATTACTTCCACCTCCAAACTATTTTCCATCTTTGGGTTTTCAATCAATTTCTTTCTGTCAGGTTTGAAATACTGCTTCCCTACTAAAAACAAAGTCCTAGTTTCAGAAACTGAAACTTTGTCTCCAACACTGGCAATCTAAACACTTGTGTTCTCTGTGTCCCAATACAATTAATCCATATAATCCAGAGTTACATGGATAGTAAAAATCTACCTTATTAACTGGCCTTCGGATGCTTCTGATGTTAGCTCAAAGACTCCTTCATCTGTCTCCTCTTCCAGTCCTCTGTTTCACTTAAGATCCTGAGCATGAAACTGTGTTCTTTCCCCTTTTGATTTTCACCCACAGATAGTGTGTGCAAACTTCCTTCTTATATTTTCTTTTTTATTTGATGCTATTCTGTTGTATAACAAACACTGTACAATATTTTCTTTCATTGAGAACAGGAAAGCCTAGGAATAGGTTTTATTCATTTTTGATTGTCTCGAAAATTCTCCCATTCTTAGACTTCCACAAAGCTTCATCTGATACACATGGAACACCTTATCCTATTTTCTCCCCAACACAGAATACGATGAGAAAACAAACAACTACGTGCCCCTTGCCAGACAATACAGAGAGAACCTATTGTTATCATGTATTTCAAATTCTAAAAAGATAGAATCAATAGAAAGATTAAGGCTGAAATGTACATCTGAGGGTCATATAATCCAAGCATTTTTTTCAAAGCAAAACAAAGTTCAAAGTGAGGTCAGGATCAGGACCTTATCCTCTCAAGTTTTGAAAATCTCCAAAGATGGAGATGAAGATTTTTAATTCTCCTCAGCAAAATTATCTTACATATGTTTTTACATCATGACACATTTGGTCTTGAACATGTATTCTGTGTATATTAAGTGTTTTTATTTGCCAAAGAAGCCAGCAGTGACTGGGAGAGCACCTGAAATGTTTGATTATCTAGTTGCCTAAAACCTGTTCTAATTAGACTTGTTACGCG
The DNA here is from genome assembly GCA_013396635.1 of Penelope pileata. Lineage (NCBI taxonomy): Eukaryota > Metazoa > Chordata > Aves > Galliformes > Cracidae > Penelope > Penelope pileata. The sequence goes on along the minus strand of WBMW01001199.1, from coordinate 772,077 downwards.
GAAGGGCATAGGGAGAAAGTCATGACGAGACAGGCATCTAGCCTTGGTTTATGATGAACACTTATCTTATCGACCTACTGTTAATAAAGTCACTTAGACCATAAAGAGCGAGATTTAATTTTAACTTGGTTTACTGGTCAGCTTTAGCAATGGCTAAAGGTGGTAGTTTGGAAAAATATTAATCAGAGCTAGCTATTTAAAGTCCGACCTATCTTTTCAGCAGTTTCTTCAGGAAAGTTCACCACCAGCCATCAACCATGAAGATTCTTAAATACCTCCTGGCCTACCGAAGGTTCCTGCTCATTGTTCTCACCCCACTGCTTTTACTTCCACTCCCACTCATCATCAAAACCAAAGTAAGTGACATGCTGTGAGATGTAATTATTTTGCAGTGGTATATCAACCTTGAGATTTCCAGACCTTTTCAGAATTACTTCATTATGTTTGCGTTGTGGAGTTGTTTTGTTTTGTTTTGTTTGCTTGTTTCTTTGGTCAACTCAGAGTAATTTTGTAGAAGTATATACAGCTGCAACTGCTTTAACCTAAGATTCTGTTCTGGTTGTATGAAGTTATGAATTAATTATTTTTCTTGTTTAGGAAATGTTTTTCTCATTTAACATCATTTGGACTACCTTGACAATCCTGTCCTCACTATTACATTTTGTCCACTTTTAAACAGCTCTGGATACTTGACAGTGGAGTTGAATTGACAGATGTAATTACTTTTTTACTTGATTATGTATTTTGTTAAGTTCGTCATATTTTCTGTTATTTGATAGTAAATGACTGGAATGAATGATCAGAGAAACTCCTTCTGATTTTCATATTAGATGTTATCCTCACCTTATTGATACCGATGAGAAAATTTCACTGGTTACAGGAGAGCCAAAATTTGACCTATTGTTGATTGCAAGTACTTCAAGAGGTTTAAAAGGTGCCTTCTGCATGTTTGCAGCTGCAGAATGGTTGTGACCTATGCTAATTCACTGTCAGAGAAGGCTCCAGGATGGCCTGTGTGATTAATTGGGCTTGAAGGAAAAGCCAGCTGTCTTTTTTTCTGCCTTTTCATAAGTGGTGGAATTCAAGTAATTTTACTGTCTTTCAAAAATTCTTTACGACTATTTACAGACTGTTTCATACCTTAGCAAGATTATCAACAGCAGGCAAGTACCCTGAATCCAGCTCCTTTGAGTCATACTAGTTACAGGTCCAGGTCATCTCTCAGCTGACATAGCCAGACTTGTGATTTTTTCTTTTCCCTGGGTGATCCTGTTCTTATTGATGCCTTTTGTATTCTAGGAAGCAGAATGTGCATACACACTGTTTGTAGTAGCCATCTTTTGGCTCACTGAAGCTTTGCCACTGGCTGTTTCAGCTTTGCTCCCTGCCTTTATGTTTCCGTTGTTTGGTATAATGGAATCCAAAGAGGTAACCTTTATATTTTTCCATATCATACTATAGATTTCAATGACAAAATCTCCAAAGAAAGAACCTGGTGGATTAGTCCATGGATTTGCTAAACGCCAGTCTCAGTAGGCCTACATCAAGCTCACGTTTTGCCCTCAGGACTTGTTCATAGTTCTTTTTAATTTATTTCTAGATTCTGTTTCAATACTTAGATGCCAGACAATGAGAAAATGCTAGATAGATGTAAAATATCCTTAATGTTACAGAAATTATATGGCACAGTAAAAACCCCATGTGCAAAATGCTAAGTATCCATCTTCATGTCAGAGATGACACCACAGATGATCGTACCTTAAATTTCTGTTTGAAGTTGTTCTTTTATCTGTTAGATAGGTGGCTATGTTAGAAAAAGCAGCATTTCATTGGTTGCATTATATGTAAGATGCAACTGATGGTCTTAGGTTGTTTACAGCACAAGCTTTATTTTTCATTAGGTTTTACCACTGTGTACCTTAGCACACCATTATTTGGTTTAAATTAAATTAAGAGCTTTAATGAAATGTAACAGGCTAAGTTTAAACCAAAAATCTGTATGCATTTCAATATATGCATTGAATATATGCATTGAATATATGCAATATATTCAATATGTGCATTGAATATATGTATTGAATAAGTAATACCAGATACTAATAGAAAGTTAGCATTTAATTAACAAAATATTTTTTCTTTTTATTTCAGGTGGCATCTGCTTATTTTAAAGACTTTCATCTTCTGCTGATGGGAGTAATTTGTTTGGCAACGTCAATAGAAAAATGGAATTTCCACAAAAGAGTGGCTTTAAGAATGGTGATGTTGGTGGGTGTCAACCCTGCATGGTACGTGCTAAACAATGTCTTAAAAGACAATAATTCATGTGGAAAACTATGAATTCCAGAAATAATTGCATACTGCTTATTCTACGGTAGCAATCCAACGTTTCTTTTCTGCTGAAACAAAGTAGATATTTGAAATGATATGATTGATTTGTAGGTGACACTTTTGTAGAAATACTAATTATAACACTGAAAGTTCCCTACAGCAATTTTGTTCATAATAAAGATCCTTCTGGAAAAAAAAAAAAAAAAACTGATGAAGCTGTGAATAATGTAAGGGTCCTGTTTCTTAATGATGGTTGGTACATTATATACCAGATGCCTACAACCAAATATCTGTGCTATGCTTATAATTTATCTGTATTTAAGTACCGTTTGCAAAATTCTGGAAACTTCACAAATACACAAAATTGTTCAAACACACAGTAATGAAAAAAAGTCATAAAAATTGTGGTGGAGAAGGAAAAGCACACTCAGTACAACATCCGTATTTATGTTTTTCTTTGTCTACTTGTGAAAAAAATATCAAAGGATGGATATTCCTCGGCTGGATGAGGTGATGAGGGAAATGAAATCATGCACTGTTTACTGACTCGCAATCAGCATATATCTTATGAAGAGAAAACTTTGCTCACTTTACAGGTTCACAGAAAAGCTTTAGGCCCCCAGACTCATCTGACAGCACATCAGTGAGGCTTCAGAGAAGATCTGTAGAGTGAATCTGGCTTCCTAGAATACACAATGCTTATGACTCTTTGTCAGGAAACAGAAAGTGATGGGAAGTAAAAAATTGGAAAAGTAGAAAGCTAGGTCTATTCCATGTGATGCCTGTTGGGTGAACTCACTAATAACACTTCTTGGAAATACTGATTATTTCTATTCCTTGGTGATTTCTCTCTTGATTTTAACTATCACATGTATTTTGATTTTTCCCATGTCTTTTGACAGCTAGTAGCTTTCCCTTTTTTTTTTTTTTTTTTTGACAATACTTTTTACATTCTTTTCAACTTTCCATTATCTTTATCTAGATTCTTGAGCTATGCAGGTATACCTACTTCACACTCTTTTTTGATCACTCCTAAATTCCCACCTTTTGGCTGAAATCTTGAGAGGGAGAGTACAAGTGGATGATGTGCTGCACTAAGCTGAGCACTGCCGAGGAACTTGCAGTTGGCACAGAAATTTTCCTGTCTCAGCTCTATCACGTTTCCTAATTATGATAAAGATTATGATAAGCTGATCTGTGAAAGAGAGGATCCTCCTGCCTCTTGGCATCTGTTGCTCATTAACAATGTGCACATGCAAAATGCTGCATGCTGTTCTTTGTGCACAGCCATGATCAAGATTCCCCCATCAGCCTGTGCACGTTGAGGCCACATCCAGCCTAAGGCAGAGGTATCATTGTAGGCTTCTCTAGCAGAGGACGTGCGTGATGCAGTTTTCAGGAGTCCCTAAGGGCCTCCCACCACATGAGCTATGCTATCGGTTCTGCAGACTAGTAGTAATATGTTTATGCAACCTGTGAGGACTAGAATTAGTAATCGAACATTCGTTGTGCATCATATAGCTGAGTGTTATTATAATTGAATGTCAATTAAGTTGTTGTTCAAGTTTTTGTACAGAGTAACTTTTATAATCTCATGGTGAGAATAATCCAGAAAAAATGGGTGTTAACAGATAAAGATATATTTTGTTACTTTTTAATCAGTTTCAGAGTGACTCGGTAGAGTTCACCACACTGTACTAAACAGTCACTTGATCATCAATGCATCAAATGTTGGATATTTATGATGTTTTAAAAAAAATATTAGTAAATGCATTATTTGCTTTGGTTTTAAAATCTCTTTGAAGTTATACTAGAATCATATTTCCCTACAATTTAAACATTCATATTCAGTATAATTATCCTGGCCAGTGTTCTCTGCACAGATACAATGCAATTGAAAGGGCACAGAGAAAAGACAAGGTATGATGGTATTGAACTTTTTGTGCCCCTATTGAGGAAAAATCAAGCTTGATAGCTGAAATGAAAAGCTTTGAGAGGCATTTTGAAAACTATTTTTATGTCACAATACATTGCTTACATTATTTTTATATAAAATCTCATATTCATGTTCTGAGTGATCCACACAGGCTTTGGGAAGCTTTTGATCTAGACCAACAAGGAGCTTTGCGAATTGCACAGACTTCTCAGGAACTGCTGTAACACCACAGTCATTCCCCCGTGGTTGCTGTCTTGCTATGGTGATGCATGGCAGGTGTCTAATGACACTGCCAACACCTTGGGACAGGAAATCGAGAGAACTGCTCTCGTTTACAACTCCAGGAGATGCATTAAAAATGACGATGTGGTCTGTATTTTAAATTTAAGCTAACATCACCAGATACAAGATAGAGTATTTGCTTTTTTTAATGTAAAACAAGAGCTACTTTAGTAAGGTAGATGCAATTCCTATTTTGAAGCTAATTTAGCATAAGCTGTGGCAAGACCAGACTGAGACTTATAATGACCTCTTCTTCCCCATTTAATATGAAATATAGCATTTATTGAAGCAAAAGCAATCCCTACACCTGCCTTGGGACATGGGTTAAGAACTAAGTGCCACCTACTGCATTGCTCGTACTTCTCCCTACAGCACCTGGACTGGTGTCCAGAGGGCTGACAGCTGAAGTGAAGTGATAAGCCCAGAGTTTTGAGCAAGCTTGTACAAAACAAGACTCAGGAGAACACTCATTTTAACTTTCATTTGGACTTGTGATATGCATGGTGCTCTTTCTTCAGAGATGGTTCATAGAAAGCATTATTCTGTAAATAAACATTATTGTTTCCATTTCCATTTATAAATACATTTTACTCTTATAACTAAGTATATTTCAGTGAGAAAATATAATTGATCAAAATCATTCTAATTCATCACTTTCCTCAGAGATCAGACACAAATTCTAAAAGTTTAGTGTTTCCTACATTCAAGCTTTCTGTTGAAAAAGATTTTCATTTGCACTAAACAGGGTGGTGATGGGAAACGTTGCCGTAACATTAACAGACTCTTCTTCTCTTCCAGGCTTACTCTGGGCTTCATGGTTAGCTGTAGTTTCTTGTCAATGTGGCTCAGCAACACCTCAGCGGCTGCCATGGTGATGCCGATTGTGGAGGCTGTAGCTCAGCAGATCATCCAAGCTGAATCGGAAGCTGATACGCTGGAGATGTCCTGCCCCAACGGTTCCACCAACCTGGCGCTGGAGCTCGATGGTAGGCATGCAGGGCAGGTTTTGTTTATCCACTCTGTGCAGCAAGCCAAACACCAGGCAACGTGAAGTTGAACGGCCAGGGAAGTAATAGCATCGTTATGTGTCCTGTTGAGAGACCTTTCTTTGATTGCTATGCATAAGCCCTGTCTCACCAAGATTAATTAAAACTGACTGGGTGCAGAATACAGCAGGAGAGAAGACAAGAGGGTGGCTTGTTCAGCCTAGTGAAACTAAGTCTGAAAAGAAACATGACTACAGGATATAAATACACTGAATGTTAAGCGTTTGCAAGAGAAAAGAGTTCTTTAGGCTCTAGGGTAACACTGGAAGAACAAATAAATCTGAACTACATGGCTGAAATATAAATTAGGAGAAGATTTCTCATCATTAGAAGATTGAGACTCTGTGGCAATGGGAGTCATGTCAAAGCTGTTTTGCACTTGAAATTTATTCATGAGATGATACAAAGCAGCTGCATAGAATGGAATATGATGATGGAGATGTTCCAGTTTTGCACCCCTAAGCACTTAGTTGTCTTTCTTGTCAATGTCTTACAGAAAATATAGGAGAATGTGAAAACAGCGACTGGACAGAGAACAGAAAACAAGTGAATGGGTAATAGTTATTCATTTCCTAGATTCTGTTTTAAGAATTCATCTAAAGTTTGCTCCAAAAGCAATGCCTCCTATTTATTTCCATGGAAGCTACAACAGATACAAAGAGCAGAATGACGCTTTTTGATAGAGCAAATTCTCAGGTACAAAACGTTGTTTTTCAACATAGTCACCACCATTAGCTATGCATTTTCACCAGTGATGAAGAAGAGCCTGCATGCTGTGCTTGTAAAAATCTGCACCAGTGGAGGTGACCCACTGTTACACAGCTGCTGTGATAACATTGTTGCTGAAACACACCACCATTGCCTCACTGTGCTCTCATCCACTGTATGGTCTCCAGAAGCATTCAGCAAGCATTGATGAATGTCTATGGGTGCCATTTTTTTTGCATGGAGGAACTGAATTCCATGCCTTTGCTTCATCCATGCTTCCACGTCAGATGCCATTGTGTCAGAGTGCCTCTCTGCTGCCATCTGTTGCACGGCAACAAAACGTAATGGAATACTGGTGGGAAGATTCAGCCTCTACTGCCATACCACCAACACCCACCTCGGACATTGTGGGCCAACATAATAAAATAGGAGGCATAACTTTCAGAGCAGCCCTCATCTGTTTATTTATCTGTTTCTTACAATAAATACCCTTGTTTTTCCAGATATGACAACGATATGAGTAGAATTGTGTGCACAATTGAAAAGGAAAATGACAAAGAAAAGGAACAGGTACTTACAATGCCTTTTCTTACGCTGCTAATGAGTGCAATTTGATTTTAACTAAATCTCATTCCTGTGTAACATGTGACGTGGTGCTGCTGGCAATGAAGTTAGTTTCATGTGAATAAGTAGACACACGTGTGTAGTAGAGATACATACGTGAATATGTAGATACACATATACATACAGTTGCTTATTTAGTTATGTCATTAGTGGTTTTGTGCTCCTCGTGTATTTTATACAATTAAACTAACCTCGTCAGCAAACAGACTCTATATATTGGGTGTATACTGATATATACTGATAATGAAGTATAAAGTATCTATAAAGGAAGTTCCTGTTTAAAAGATTGAGGCAGCTCAGTCAGGATTTGTCTCTCTGTTTTCCTTTGTATGAATAATTGCAGTATAGTACTGTAGTAACAGCAAACCAAACCACACTGCATATGGCTGCATTACAATTGTCAGACTGTTCTGGGACATCCTTGAATCCTGTTTTTGTGCTTCATGATAAGCCCCTCATGTATGTTAATCAGTCTACATTCTTACTAAGCAGAGCCTACCACCTGCTGAAACGGAGAGAAAAAGCAGAGAGGACAAATACAATGGAATTTTCAAAGTGATGGGCTTATGTATTGCTTACTCTGCTACCATTGGAGGGTTGACAACAATCACAGGAACATCGACTAATTTGATTTTTGCTGAGCACTTCAATACGTAAGATACTATATTAAATTATTTGTATTCTTCTTAATCCAGAATTGTAGCTATTCTTTCTTGAGCTCTCACCTGGATCCCTCAAAATGCACTAGAAACTCTACCCTTTGATTTCATAGCACTCTCTTCTGTTACTTTTTTTCATTATTTTTTGTTAAAGAGATAAAATGAAATTGTCTGGTTGTATTTGACTTGTACTGGGAAAGTCTGTAAGTGATCATCGAACATGGGCAAAAAAGATGGCCATTCTTTGGTTGATTGGTACTCTGTTCTTTGAATAGCTGCATGGAAAAAAGATCAAGGCACTATCCTAGCATGAATATGAGAGACACTACCTAGCACTGTTATTCATTTCTAATTAGAGCAGATGCTAAGTTTGGGTCCACTTAGCAAAATGTATTAGGAGACTTTCAGGAGGCTATGCTTAGTGCATTGCTGAAATGAGGAATATAGATCTGTCAATCAAAGAAAAACCATTTCAAACCAGTCTGAAACCTTATATTCAACTGAACACTTTGGTTTGATATTATTTTTTTTAATATTCCTTTTCTGAGTAAAACTACTTTGAAATTATAATTGGCAGATGTTGTAGCAGAGCTTTTGAAAAAACAACAATTCTAGTTTAACTTTTTTTTTATTATGCTACTTACTGTCTGACGTATTCCTACTCTGATTTTAACATAATTAAAAAAAAAAGAAAACAACAATCCTATTTTTGCCCTCTGCTCATGTTTCTATATTGTGGACAGCAAAGCATTGAAAGACAACTTATTAACAGATTTTCTTCCAACCTGTGTTCTGTAAATGGATGAAATTTGGCTTCAGCAAACTGCTAAAGAGAACTGAAGTACAGTCTCTAAGTCTGCCTGTGCTGTGAGAAGGTCTGGTGCAGATAGCAACACTGGAAACAATACAGAAATTGTCTGGTTATATGGCCAAAGACTGGGACAGACTGTGGCATTGTAAGTCCTTCAGACTTAAATCTTTATACATACAAGCATTTCTGGTTCAAGCTGGCTTCTGTTCCCAAGTCCAGCAGAATCCACTGTTGATTACAAGGGATAAGAACTGTTGTTTCCCCAGAGTTGTAGTGAACTTCAAAATAACTGTCTTGCAGCTGCTTTTTTTCAGTTTGTCTTAGCTGTTAAAAATCTCTCCAAAAAAAAAAAATATATATATATATATTGTTATTTTCTCCCTGGGTCTTCATCCTCTGCTAGGAGCATAGGGTGTACATGCAGTACTGTGTGTAACTTAGTTTTATACCCCACCAAGTTTTTGTTTAATCTTTACATAACCACCAAGCCTAACCCTTAACTCAAACTGTATCTAATTGTGCAAATATCATCTAACTGTGCAGATATTTTCCTCTAACTCTCTGGCACCCCTCTCCTAAGAGGCCTCAATTGCATTTATGTCCTGAAGAGGAAATAGGCCCATTAGTGTGACTTGGACACACTTGCAGTCCACCTTTATGCATTGTAAGCACCACAAGGACAATAATTCAGAAGCGTTGTAAGAGGATAACTCAGCAAGAGAGCTATACACACCAAGAATGCTCTTGTGTTTTCCAATTCATTGACAAAACACTGAGAAATTCCATATTCCTCATATATTCCTGATTTTAGCATTAAATAAGCTCCAATATTCAGTTTTTACTGTTCTCCTCCCCTCCTTTTCATTTGTCGCGTGAAGAGATGAAAAGGAAGCTCATATATCTGTGTTAGTGCTGGAGTCTGTGCCTTGCTGGGAATCCTCAGCTTGCTGTTATTTGGGACATGCAATTAAGCCATGTTCTGCAGGGCAGAAGCACACTTGGCAACGTTGATGCAGTGCTAAGCATCCCTACCAGTGAGACCAAACCCATAAGGACTCCCTTTCAAGACAGAATTGTTACTGATCCTTCAGAGTCACTCTATTCATTCTTTAATTGCATGTGTAGAGACACACAATATAGTGTCTAGGATACATCCAACTTAAAAAAAAGATAAAGGGAAAAAATAATATTGACCATGACACTGAGAAGATGCTTGTCATACCACTAAGCATTAGTCTGCTCGCCACCTCCCATAAGGCATCCAGAAGCCACATTTGCTAGGGGGAATGACATAGGTTGGACCTCTCTGCTCCCTGAACAGATCCTCCCTGGTGCTTAGTCCCTTTCTTCTGACTCCATTTTTTTGCTGCTGTTTATTATTTTACCCCTTATCCTATTGGTATTTTTCCTCTGAAGTCACTCAGACTGCTACAGTCTGTCAGATATCTCGTATCTGCAATTTTACCTATCTTATCTTGCACAGCTCTGCTGTACAGACTTTCTTATAGCTCTTTTACGTGACCAAGCAGTTTTTTTGGAGCTGCAAGCCAAGGTCTGCAGCTGGCCCGTATCAGTGCGGCGCCAGGGATCCTAGGAGCAGAGGGAAGGGAAGGCTGTGGGGAGGTTTCAGAGGGAAAGAGTCACCACATAGCTTAGTGTCAAGGAGAAAACTGAGCCCTCCTGTGCTTGAGGAAGAGCAAATCCTACAAGGACACCAGCTCAGCATGTCATGTCCATCCTTGTCTCAAGTAAGACCTGTAATCTAACTATAACAGATAATCCAGCCAGCACTATATTACAGATGACTTTTTTAACCAATCTACCTGAGGAATATTTGCTATCAAAATGAAGATTAGATAACTTAATTAGTAAGATTGTTATAAATAAATGTTAAATATATAAAATATAAATATAATATAAACATTATAAATAACTATAATATACATATACATTTAAATATATTTAAATATAATATATATAATATAAATACAATATATAATATAAATATATTAAATATATTCACATATTGTGAAACTGACCACCATAAATTAACATTTTATAAAGGAGTTGACTTGTTAGTATAGAATTTTCAAGAGCTTGTCATTCAGTAAAGAATTATCAAGCATAATACGGGGCATAAGATCGTAAAACTTAGCAAGTGATTACATGTTATGTCATTGCAGTGCTGATGTCAATTTTTTCCTATTTTGGAATTTGTACATTCAGAAATTGATGTGGCTAATCATGTAATAAAAGCCATGTAATCATTAAATTATATATAATAGCCTAATGTCTTTTCAAGTTCCAGTTCCATTGTCTCAACACTACGCATAGTTGGAATTTAAAGCATCCATCTTAAGAAGTGGGCAGACATTTTAGTTCAATTCCAACTGCCCCTTTAATTGCAATAAATGTAAATGTATTAACAATACAGATAAATCCTAAGAATTGCATAACACGTGTGATAGCATTTGTAATACGCATTTATCACCTCAGTGACCTCTGTGACCATCACAATTTCTTTTTTTTTCCAGCAAGGCATGAATTACGAAAGATTGGATAATAATTGGAAATAGTCATTGCAGCCTCCTGGACATTGTGTTTTCATCCGATTTTTGCATCAAAAAGGAAGACTATAATTTTCTCACTTTTAGCAGTGAAACTCTCTCAGCAGAGCTGGAGGGGCTCAAAGATGGAGAAAATTCTTTTCACAGAGTAAATTGGCAAACTAGAGACAGGATTAATTTAATGGACCTTTTTGCCTATCTGCCATTTATCTCATTCAGCAGTAAATGTATTTCTTTCAGAAAACCTAAGCCCATTACTCCTTTTTAAATGCACATGGCAGGGGGAGACTTCTGGTTCTAAGACCCACATCTGTAAGCAGTAGATGAAGGCAGCCCCAAAGAGATAATGTGACTTGAGAAACAAGCCACCTGACAAATAAACATTCTCATCATTCCTGGAAAGTAGTAGTAATAAATTTGTTTCTAAGGAGCTTTCAGTCCTTTATGCAACCTTTAATAATAAATATCTAAATGTTGTCTTTACTGTTGTCTTCTAAGTTCATTGGAGTCTATTAATTCAAGCATATTTGCTTGTGCTAAAACTCTCCTTTCAGAAAACAGATTTTCTTCAAGTTCTGTTTCTTTGCAGTCGCCACATCCTTTAGCTGTGAGTGGCTCTTCCTTGCCTCCTGAACTCAGGTGAGACACACCTAGAGCAGAGGGAGATGCACAGACCTGCTGATGACCCGATGTTCAAATAACCATGGCACAGCTGCAAGGACAGTTCCTGGAGTAGTCATGATGATCAGGAACAGGATGGGGGGTGAAGGAAGAGGACACCAGAGGTCACGTCATGCTGAAGGCTACTGGCAGTCAGCAGCACGCTCTTGCAGCTGGGCTTTCTGGCACTTCTCACAAGTCTTCGTTCCTTTGCAAAACTTAACTGTGTTTTTTTTTTTTTGTCCCACTTTAATCCAGACGTTACCCAGATTGCCAGTGCATCAATTTTGGATCCTGGTTTATCCCCATTATCCCCATTGCAGTTATTATTCTGCTGCTGTCCTGGGTCTGGCTCCAGTGGCTTTTCCTTGGATTTGAGTAAGTAAATATTGTAATCAATAAAGCTAAAGTTGGATGATATAAAATACTTTGTACCAGGATAAAATATTGTATCTAAATTTAACGAGATTATAGAAAGATAAGGCAGCAACAGTGATTTTGCATTTTTGATTAATATGGCTGAGTCTCTGGAGGAGACAAGAATTCCCTAAAATAGGGATTCTTGACTACTCAGCCCAGTATGAGAAGTCTATACCACGAATGATATCCTTTCCCTTAGAACATACACACCTCAGAGTTATGTAGTGTATGTGTGCAAGACTAAACAATATGGAAATTACATGAATTTTAATCCAAGATTTGAAGATGGTAAAGACAGTCAGGATGTTGCTCTTCACTGGAATCAGGGATTGACGCGAATACTTGAGCAACACCTGTGCTATGAATTGGATGACTACAAGTCCAATTTTTCCAAAATTTATATGCAGTGGAATATTTTTCTTCCATTGGAGTTTGTGCTTTTAAGATTTTGGAGAGGACTGCTCCTTTTTGGCTGATTCTTCAAAGCCTTTTTCTCCATGAATTCACTCACACCTGCAGAGTTAACAGTCGGAGCCACCCTCTTCCGCAGTTACATGGCTTCGTGTGGCACAGACGATGAAGAGTGAGACTGCCTGCTCTTAAGCAGGCTCAAAATCATCTCAAACTTGCCACTGTACATCTAAAACATTTATTCTTTCATTATTCTTGATAGTTTTGGATAGTGTTCTTGTTAACATGTAAAATGTAAACCTAGTTTGTAGCAACTATTCCTATCAGTATGCAGGCTACTTATGCAATACAAACTTTTTCATTAAAAAACAGAGTGAAGTAAAATCATGAATGACTTTCATTAAATAGATAGGTTATGCCTTTGATTGTTTCAATTAGTTCCCATGATTAAAGCTTCATCCTTCTTGTGTTCAATATGTGAAATGTCCTAAACCCATTACAGGATAAAACAAATGAGCTAGTCAATAGCAGGACACATTTCATTGCTGCCTCTTTCAATTTCCCAGTGGACTTTGCCAATTAATTCCAATATACTCAGTTTAGAATGTGATAATTAAATGGGAGACACTGCATTGTAAAGTGGAAAACTTATTGTAAAGTGCTAATGCTAACTGGAAAGAGTGGACATTTTTTCTTCTGTATACACTTTCAATTCTTCTTCCAATACAGTTTTAAAAATATGTTCAAGTGTGGCAAAAAAAAAACACCTAGAGAAGAGGCCTCAGCAAAAGTGATTCAGGATGAATACAAGAAGTTAGGACCAATAAGGTATGTTGCACTATTAATCAGCAAACAAGTAAATCCAGGTGTGAACTCAAGAAAATGTATAACATTGTGTTTCTGCTATAGCTACCCAGAAATTGTTACGTTTGTCCTATTCATCTTAATGACCCTACTGTGGTTTACCAGAGACCCTGGCTTCTTTCCAGGATGGTCTTCACTTTTCCCACAGTAAGTAGTCTTTTTGATACACTAACATGAACAGTACTGTCTTAACTGCGTATCTTCTTTTCTTGACAATTTTCTTAATATTTATATATATATATATATAAGGAATACTTTTAATACTTTGGAAAGATTCTGGGCTGAATTTTTTGAAAACGTTCATAGTATATACAGAATAGGTACAGCTCCAGCAGTTTTATAGAGGCATGTGCACAACATCTGAAATGTCCCAAATCCATTGCAGGCTGAAACAAAATGCCTTCTAAAAGGAATTATGCCTAGCTTTTAGACTTGATCTGATGATGCAGAAGGCACAATGATTGATGTTACTGTTTCCTACTTCCTCATCAAACATACAATTACAAGAACCATACCTTTAGTTAGGATTTTTTAATCTACTGCCCTTAGTCCAACTTCTGTGCATACAGGAAAACATCCTCTGCTTTGATAGCTCTAACTAGTATAAATTACTGTCTGTTCATACAGAACTCACAAAAAGTCACAGTTAAACTCCTTACCAGAAAGCTACCAGAAAGTAGGAACTGTTCAGGAGCTATTACTTTTTTTTTTCCTTTTGCCTCTTGCTGCAGCTTGTTTATGCTGTCCCTTCTCCAGGACAGAGAAGATTTTTTTTTTCTCTAAGAAATTGCTTGGTCTTACAATAATCTATAACACAGTGATGCCTGTAATAGCTTCTGTTCTCTTGCTGTAATTACTGTAATTTTGGTTTTGTTCTTCTGTGATAAAGGTCTGAATTTTGCTCTAGAGTTCTGGGAAGTAGTTGGAGGACTGGGAGGAGCAGGACTTTGTGCTGTTTAGGACCTTCTAGATTTAACATTACTATCTGAGTCAAAGGCCATAGTAAGACTTGGATGGTAATTTTCCATTTTATGTTTCTATGTCTCCATCATGAATGACATGTGCACATGCATCCATCATCCCTCTTCTCTATGAGCATTCTCCCACCATTCAGGCTCTCTCTTTCTCTCTGTCTTTTTGTGAGGAACCAATTGTAGCTCTTTGAAAATTTAAAATGAAGAGAGAAATTATTTTGTGTAAAAATAGCATTAAGAATAGCATAGAAAACTAAGATTGTTTTATAATGATTTACTTTTTAGTTACCCCCAGAACTGCACAGAAACTACTTTTCCCTCATCCTAACATCACAACAACAACAGAACTGATGATCGTTGTCTCATATGAACCACCATATTCTTAAAGGGATTTATTGTCAACCTAATCGAGCAATCTGTCAGCTAGGCAATCAGGCTGGCTTTGCTTCCCCTTCTGCTTTGTATTAGCATTCTGTGCTCATTGAGCATCATTTAGTGAAATACCTCTGATGCTGAAGAACAAACCTTGCAAGCAACCTTTCAGGTTTGGGCCTTATGACTCACATGGATTATTTCAGTCCAGGGATCTACAGTTTCCTTATCTGAAGTTGTCTGTTTACCTCTGTCTGAGGATTTTGTTAGCTGATGGGGAAAAAGCAGAACATCCACACAATAAGTGTAGTTACAGGTTCAGCAGGGGGATGTTACTTTGTGGATGCCTTCTAATGTTTTTCTTGAAAGGGAAAGCAAGTATGCACCATGTCACATCAGTCTGAATCATGTTATAGTTTGTTCGAGGTAACCTGAAGTGAAACAAGACCTATGTCATTCTCTAACAAAAACTTTACGGGGAAAAAAATATTTCTTGCTATTCAGAATTTTCCTATTTCTACATAGCTTTAACTTATAAACCATTTGCATTAATAGGCATCAAACCAGGAATCTGTGGCTTTACATTTCTATGCAACAAGTTCTCAGTTCAGATACAAGGAGCCAGCACCGGTATAGTTATAGTGAGCCATTGTGTTTAAACAAAGGAAAAAACAGGCAAAAGACCTATGTCAATGGATTGCACTCATCTCTGTAATGTCTGAGGGGCTTCTATAGTACATGAGCCGTGGCTTACATTTCTCATGCATTTGTTTGCTAATGCCTTTGCAGACAAAATTCTTTAGTGTTTTGGATTTCAATATAGTTACAGGCATGTACAGAGCTTCCTTAATTATATGCTAAAGAAAGCACTTGTCATGAAATACTTTCTGCCCTTACATTTATCATAGTACTTATTTTCCACAAGATTTTATCCCAGTCTTGAGCCAGTCTCTGGGAAATTCTGTCACCTGCAAAGATGAGCTTTGGCCTTGCTATGAAATTGCTTATTAGACTGAAGGAACAACAAAATGAAGGAACTAAAATAACTTTGAGAACCCCATGGGTCAGTGGGTGGGTAATTTTAGGCAGGATTCACCACACTTCCAGAGTCTTAAGCCAAATAGGACCATCGCATTGTCTCTTATCACTTGCTGAAGATCAGAAGCAGATACATTGTTCTGTGTGTCCAGCTTGGTAGAGATTTATTTTATTAGACCATGTATTCCCAGAAAGCAACGAGGCTTGGTTTCACAGTGGAAAAACATAAGTTCCTCATATTTTGGAGTTTACTGCTTTCCTTGACTTTGTTCTGGTGGATAATCATCTCTTGCCAAAATAAACTAGACAAATTTACACCTTGTTTTATGTCAGAGTATATCTTCCAGCTGTCTGTTTTTGTCTTTCTCTGCTGGACTAAGAACTTTTTGTGGTAGATGCTTTAAGGATATATGTACCTGGTTCAATTATATTACTTTATGAATTTCTTTTTGATAAACTAAATGGAATGCTCTAATGGAATGCGTTGTGAAACAAATTCTCACCAGTCTTACCAAACATGTTCAGGCTCTCAGTCTCTTGTGTGCATCCTCACAATGTACTGAATATTCTTTTAAAATATTGACACTGATTTCTTAGAAGTCACAACAGAAAGATTGGTATTTAATGATGATATCCTCTGCATTTTTTAATAGCCAGTTTTTGAAACGTCAGGCAATTCTTACCCACATTTCTGCTGTATCAATATTGAGTAGAGCTTATTTTTAAGAAGCATTATTAGCCATACTAAGTCCAGCGCCTTTCAAACTTATAAGTTAATTTTTCTTGTGAAAATTTTGTAGGTCTATCAAAGACTAATCCATTACTGTGCTGCTCTAAGCCCCTGTTACCTCCCTTTGGAGGAAGGTAGTAGGATGTTTTAATCAATGTTTATAATACTACAGAGGGTAGTGCAGGGCAAAAATGCTTGTTTCCTCTCCATCTGTTGACAGTCAAGGGTCACACATCACTTCTGTTGCAGCAGTTTCCATCCGTGTCCTGGCTTGATTCCAGGCTGTAGGATACTGGTTTCAATTAGATGAATTTCAATTTGGCCCTTGGCTAGCTCTTTATGAGCCTCATCAGAAACAAAAATTTCAACACTGGGCTGCACCTGGCACAAACAAGGTAGTCTTCCTTCACTCTTCCTCAGATTATTGCCTGAGTCTATATACTAATTTTGTATGTTTTATTTCCTTCTTTACTGCTAATACAAGGCCACTGTGTACTTTTGCTCACAATCTATCTCTCTACAATGACATCAGTTATAGTCATTCTGAATTTTCCTTAATCAGTGGATTTTTTACTTCCTTATAGGGCTATCAGATTGCAGTTTTACAAGCAGGTAGATATTACATATGTAAGTGTATTGCATCTTGGAAAAAATGAACTTTGAAAAATGTTTATCTCAAAATTCTATAATCATAGAAGAGCTGCTGCCTGGAATGGTGTCATGTGCGTCTCCATAATAGTATGATTAAAGGTAGAATGTTGCATGTGTGTGTGTATCCAAAGCAAGTTTTCTGAGAAGTGTATGGCAGGAGAAACAATTGGGTTTTTTGAGCAAACAAAATTGCACAGGGAACTTGCAAAGTCCTGTACCTGGGGAGAAATAACCCCATACACCAGTATATGCCATGGGTTGCCCAGCTGAAAGGCAGCTAAGGAGAAAAGGGCCTGGGGGTCCTGGTAGATACCAAGCTGAACATGAGTCAGCAATGAGCCTTTACTGCAAAGTGCCTTAGGCAAAATATTGCCAGCTGGCTGAGGGAGGTGATCTTTGCCCTCTGCTGGTGAGCCTGTTCCTGGACTGCTGTGTCCATTTCTGGGCTCCTCAGTACAAGAGAGACATGGATCTACTGGAGAGAGTCCAGCAAAGGCCCACAAAGATGAAGGGACTGAAGCATCTGTTCTGTGAAGAAGAGTTGAGAGAGCTGGGAAGGCTCCAGGAGATCTTATCAATGCATATAAATGTCTAAAGGACTGGTGCAAAGAGGATGGCTCTTTGCAGTGATGCTGAGTGACAGAACAAGAGGCAATGGGCAAACTGAAACACAAGAGTATGTGTCTGGACATTAGAAAACATTACTTTATGGTGAGAATAACTGAGCATTGGCACAGGTTGCCCAGAGATGTTTTGGGGTCTACTGCCTTGGAAATGTTCAAATTGCGCCTGGACGTGGATCTGGGCAACCTGTTCTGGGTGTCCCCGCTTGAGCAGGAGTTGGTCCAGATGGACCTAGAGGTCCCTTCCCTCAGCCATTCTGTGATTCTGTAGTTCTATGAATAACTATAGAGGGGGAAGAAAAGCTGCCTAGGAGAAAGTGGCAGCATGATTTGTATCTATATCTAAATCCTGTCCTACTTCAAAACTCCAGGCAAATGTTAAAAGAGTGGAGGATATGATGCTAGAGGAAGGGATATTCTGCTTTTTAGCCCCAGTGTACCTGGACCTAGACTAAAGGTGATATATGGGCAGAATCCTTTGCCTTAAGAAACCATTACAATATAGTAAGCAGTTTCTTCAAAAGCATCTTCAGGGCCAGCAGACAGCAGAAAGCAGGAGAAAAAATGTATTAGAGAGCCACTTCAACATTTATGGTAGTTTCTTTTTGTGACTGTTTTAGCTAAAACTAAACTGGCTGTAATGTCAGTGTGCTATGCACAATAATGTTTTGTGAATCTCACTTAACACTATTGAAGCAAAAGGATCTACTGGATTATAAATTTGTAACCTATAGTTGGGGATGACTTTTCCTGTTCAGTGGAAAGCCTAAAATCTTCTGGGAAGCTATTCTTGTACCTATTATAGCTGCATGTGCAGAAAGGTACGTAGTACGAAGCTGAAAGTACAAGTATATTGGTTCAGGAAAAAGAATAATTTAAAGAAAATATTTAAAAGATACAGAGCTTAAAAAATGTTGGGTCTAACTTTCTTTAGCAAAGTTTCTATTCTTTTGAATGACTATCTTGACTAAAGTAAAATGAGGTCTGTCACCATCTAACAGTTTGTGACAGAATCAGATGAATTTGTTAAAATGGCCCTAGGGGTCAGCTTTTCACTCTGCCTGATCTTGTGGCTACTCTGTACACGTTTGAAGGAAATTGGATCAGGTTAAGGAGTACTGTTGCAAAGAGTTTTCATGCACAGGAAATGATCAAAAAAACCATGGTGCTTGTGTCTATGACCCCAGTGGTGACAGTCATAGGGGGATAATAATAAAGCTCTTCAGTCCTCTCTTAGCTACAAGAGTATCATTCGTTGTGGGTAGGCACAGTGTTCTTAAGGCCTATTGGACTGGATCTGTTACAGAGCATAGGAAAA
Organism: Penelope pileata; assembly: GCA_013396635.1. Taxonomy (NCBI): domain Eukaryota; kingdom Metazoa; phylum Chordata; class Aves; order Galliformes; family Cracidae; genus Penelope; species Penelope pileata. The sequence continues at coordinate 753,055 of WBMW01001199.1, read as the reverse complement.
TTACTAAATTTACCAGTGAATTATGAAAACGAGTTTAAGCGTCAGCTGTTCCCAAACATTACCCTTCCCCAGGTTATTTCTGTGTGACAAAACAATACACACTTAGTCAGGACACAGATGGATGAATAGAGGTCTGATGTGATATTTCCATGGATGTGGTGGGTTGACCTTGGCTTGCTTGCAGACACCCACCCAGGTGCTCTCTCAGTCCCCCCTCCTCAACAGGAAAGGGGGAGAAAATATCATGGAAGAGCTCATGGGCGCAGGTAATGACAAGGACACCACTCATCAGTTACCATCATGGGTAGAATAGACTTGGAGAAAAATAATTTAATTAACTACCAATCAAAACGGATTTGGATAATGAGAAACAAAGTCAATTTAAAACACCTTCCCCCCTTGCTTTCACAAGGCTCAAATTTACTGCTTAATCCCTAACATCATTGCCTCTCACACTGAGCGGCACAGGGTGATGGGGAATGGGGGCTGCAGTAAGTCCATAAGAGCTCCTTTCTTCTCACCCTTCCTCATACCTTTCCCCTGCTCCACCATGCTCTCCTCCATGGGCTGCAGGGGCATCTGTGCTGCAGCACCTGCAGCACCTCCTCCCTTTCCTTCTCTAACCTTGGTGTTCACAGATACATTTCACCCCTTTTTGCCCTGACTTCTCACTCTCTGAGGCATTTTGCCCTTCCTTAAATCTGCTTTCAGAGAGGTGCCGCCATTTTGGCTGCTGGGCCCAGCCGTGTCGGGCACAGGGCAGCTCTGGCCACTCCTCACAGAGGCCCCTGCAGGCCCACTGCCAGCACATGGACACGGACACACAATATAACAATCTGTTACCTTGACTATATTTACATGTCTTTTTCTTCTGTTACTCTTGTTAACTTAGGTATAAAGGCTATGCTACGGATTCAACGAGTGCCTTACTGATTGGCCTCCTGTTCTTTGTTATTCCAGCAAAAACATTGTCTAAGACTTCAAACGGAAAAACCAGTTGAGTATATTCTAATGTAGATTTTATTACAATAAGGTAACCATAAATATAAGTAATTGCATTCAGTCAAGGAATGTTGTTAAATGCTAATGTTACAAACTTAATGCAGGATAATGCCTTACTGAGATATAAAGCATCCCTGGCCTAGGAGCCAGAAACAACACTCAGGCAACATGAGCAGCAGGAGCTGTTGCTGTGCAGCAGCCTGCTGCCTGCAGCCCTCCAACACCAACGGAAACTACTTTTCCATTTACTGCTGTGGGTTTTGAATAGGGCTACATGGGGCAGGGTTGGGTTTATTTTGGAAATGTTATGCTTATTAAAGGTACCTGATGAAATTCAACGTGGAAAATGAGTCTTTTCCCATTTTTTCCCCTTAAAATGGAACTTATATCCATTAAAGTATGCTTCTAGCTTGTCCTCTTTATACATTCAGTTCTTCTACTGGCATCAATGAAACCTGGGATTTCACAGGAAAGTAAGATCAGACCCTAAGTGAGCCTAAGTGAAAGAGCATTTTCTCAGTAATCTATCTGAATAGTAGAGTTTTATTGAATAAGTTAATCTTATTGATATCCCATAGTTGTCTTCCACTCAGGAGAAAAGCCAATGCTCTACTGATGGAAATTGTTGTAACTGTCATTGTCAAACTGTGACAGTTTAAAGCAGCTAAGGATCTGTCACAGGAGGTACCTGTTGTTCCTCTGAAAGACTTTCTTCAGGTCTAGAACTAGATTTTGCCTTTGAATATTTCCCAAGTATTTATTCAGAGAAATTATTTCAAGTTATATTTCAAGATGTTTTTAAATGTTGGTGGTTATTTTTTTTCTCTAGCTGCTTTTGGTTTCACTCCACTGATTACTTGGAAGGAATTTCAGTCATGCATGCCCTGGGAAATAGCTATTCTTGTTGGTGGCGGGTTTGCATTGGCAGACGGCTGTGAGGTAATGCAATTTATAGAAAATACTGAGCAATTAGCATGACCCACACCAGAAACAATTCAGACATGCAGTAGATTCAAGATTATAGACTTATTTTAGCAAATTGTTCAGTAGCAATATTGAACAAGATAACTGTGAATATACAAGATGTTCAGAAAGTACAGAAAATGAGATGTTCAGAAAGTAGTTAAAAATAAAAGGCGTTTTCTTTGTCTTCAAAGACTATGTGTAATGATGATTACTGTTTATTATGTGTTTAAATTTAAGCCTAATAGTGGTAGGAGTTGGACAGAAGTTGCTGAGGTAATTCCCATGCGGAGCACTGCTGCCTACTCCAGTAAATCAGTCAGGTTTTGGCCCAGGCTCTGGTTATGAAGTCCAGTGTACGCACATTACAAATTTTCTGAGTGTATCTTCTCTAATCTTCTCAGAATTGGAAACACAAATAAATGGAATATAGTTTGCATGAGTATCTATGTGGCAACAGTGATTTAGAAAAATGTGCTTAAAAACATGTGATAGGAACATGGAAAATATTTCAGATTTTTTTTCTTTTTCACAAAAATACATCACAAATAACAGATAAGTAAATTCTTATTATAAACATTTTCATTATAATTTTCTGTTCACTATTTTGAAAAACAAACATTGTCATATTCCTTATGCAGGTTTCAAATCTTTCTGCCTGGGTAGCAAACAAATTGACCCCTCTAGGATCACTGCCTCTGTGGCTGGTTATCCTGATATCATGTCTCATTGTCACTTCAGTAACAGAAGTGGCCAGCAATCCAGCCACCATTACGATATTTTTGCCCATACTGTCTCCTTTGGTGAGTATAACCAGACTACTTTTAACCAGAATGTGTTTTATCATCTGTATGATAATACAACTGCTCAAAGAAGCAGTTTTTAAGAAGTATCCATAAGGTCCACAAGGTAGTTCATCCTTTCTTTTTTCTTATTTCTTTTTTCTTTTTTCTTATTTCTTTTTTCTTTTCTTTTCTTTTCTTTTCTTTTCTTTTCTTTTCTTTTCTTTTCTTTTCTTTTCTTTTCTTTTCTTTTCTTTTCTTTTCTTTTTTCTTGTGATTTTTTTTGTTGTTGCTGTGTTGTAGTGTGCATCTGGTAGATGGTTGCTTGAGGATTTCTTGCAAGAGATGCTGTAAATTCAGTAAAATTATAGTAAAAGTGCAACACAAAAACTGAAGCTTTTATTCCTATTTGAGAATTCTGGAAAGAAAAGGCCAGCTCTCTCAGTGTTTGTTCAGAATGATATCTTTGACAAAAATGGCTAGCACTGCAACATCGAAGCTATCACCAAAGAGAAAAGAGGGCTAATAAATTTGCTTTAGATGCGCTTCCCATTTCTTCTCTCTTTTTCTCATTTTTATCATCATCTTTATCAGATCAGTTTTCCTCCTTAAAACTTAATACAGTCATCTTCTACTTTATAACTTTTTCTCTTGGCCAGCCTAGACACATGCTAATTCCCTTTCCCTCTCTTACAAGTAAAACTCAATTCTCTCTTCACTGAATCCCTCCAATGCATTGTATACAAATTCAACTTCATAATTTTTCTTGTACTGTATTGCTTTTAGTGCTAGCCCTTTAGGTATCTATAAGCATTGATCAGATCCCCTCTCCATCTTCTCTTCTCCAGGCTGAACAGCCCAAGGTCTTTCAGCCTTTCCTCATAAGGGAAACGCTCCAGGCCCCTAGTCATCTTTGTGGCCCTAGTTCATTAACTATCCTGTGCTAGAAATGCCTTTTCTCTGAAGCGTTCCCAGGTATAATCTTATAAAGGAGTTATCAGATGAGGGAATTTTTCACTATTTAAGCTGGCAGTTCAGTTTGCTTGTGCTAATATAATGCTTGTACTTATGTATTTCATTTAGAAAATGTGTTCTCTGACAGCTATTCTCTCTATTTTACTTTCTGCAGGCAGAAGCCATTCATGTGAACCCACTTTTCATTTTGATACCTGCCACACTATGTACTTCCTTCGCATTCCTTCTTCCAGTTGCAAACCCAGCCAATGCCATTGTATTTTCATATGGTCATTTAACTGTAATGGATATGGTGAGTTTTAAGCATAACTCCCTAAAGGGTTCTGATAATCACTCTGCAACATTATTGTCTGATTTTTACCATTTTAAAAACTTTCTTCACAGTCTTGATATTAGTCTTTGTTTTCTTTTTCCCCTCCTTTAGGTGAAAGCTGGTTTGGGCATTAACATCATTGGAGTTGCTGTAGTTATGCTTGCAATTATGACATGGATGGTGCCTCTATTTGATCTCTATACTTACCCAAGTTGGGCACCAATCATTTCTTCTTCGAATACCACTGGACTGTAAAAAAACAAACAACAACAAAAACAATACAAAACCTGGAGATTGGTTTGAAATGTTTTTGTTTCCGTTCTGTTCTACTGGCATGTGGTGAGTCACTTAAAATGCTTTTTTGTCACCACAACATCAGAGGTCCATATTACAGTAAATGCTGTGTTTCACAATCCAAGAGACTGATGATCTGGTCTGAGGGTCTAATCAGGAAGAGTGCTAAACGTGCTAAATATCATCAAGTTAGATCAAGTTTCTAATATAGTTTAGCTAGTCTGAATGTTTATATCTTCATGTTATGAAGAAAAAACTAAATGTTTGTAGCCATTGTCACTGGCAATTTGCCCCCATGCTCAGGGTAGAGAAATAATGAGATTTAGATTTTATTATTTCAAATATATATTCTTACTATTATTTTTGTTGACGTTTGGGTTATCTCCAACAGCATACTGGTTTTCTGTTTCTAGATTCAAACACTACTTGAAATGATATAGATCATAAACAAAAGATCAGGCTGGAGACTGTCTTAAACGTATGGTTTAAAGACCTGTCAAATGTTCAAAAAATGGAGAAGAGCAGCATGGTCACTTACAAAGCACTTTATCTGTTAAGCACCTTGTAATCTGGAAGAAAAATATATACTTAAGCATATGTTTAAAATCCAGCTCCTTCCAGGACTTCATTGAAGCATGTAATTGTAGTTGTATACTTTGTCTAGAATTTTCCTGGATAAACATGAATTGATAGATCTGAGTTGATCTATATGATTGGATACTAAACTGTCATTATATTTCTCCGCCAAACGTAGAGATATATCTTGATGAGTAAAAGCACAATATAATGCTGAAGGTGTAATGCTTAATCCATCAAACAAGACGGTAGTGCATCTTCATCAGAAGGTGCATGATTTCTGCACAACAGGTGGTGGTTTAAGGTTTCTATAGTGTATTAATTTTAGGGAAAAAAAGTATAATGTATTCAGAACAACTTTTCAGTTCAAAGATATCTTCAAATAATGATGTTTTATATAACTTATACAATTTTCGCAATAAGGACTGTGGCATTGTTCTTTTCACCTACTAGGAGGGCCCATGGCAATCTGTAAAGAGTATTTATCTAATAGTCTGAAGCAAATCTTCATGTATTAAGTTTGGGCCATCTGTTGGGGCACCTCAGTGATGGATGTAAACCTTAATCTATCTTTTACAGATACAGTAAACAATGCATTTTTCCTACAAAACAAAACAAAACAAAAAAACCAACCTTTTGTTTCTTGATTAGATATTTCACATTTATTTTTGACATTGCATATTTAGAGCAGTGGGGTCAGTCACGACATCTATAAGGCCAGAATACAGTGTATAGAATTATTATGTGTATAGTTTTCTTCCACTAGCTACTAGTTGCATATTCAGCTACCATTAATCATTAGACAAAAGAAATACTTTTTCTTAATTATGATGCTTCTGTGAACTAATTGCTATCTGTACGTGCCACTACATTTTGTCAGCCTGACTGAGGGTACTGTCTCTTTAGGATGGCTACCTTCCTTTTACTTTTCTTTCTTGTATTTTTTGCACAGTGCCTAGCAAAATAGAGCTATGTCAGTGACTAGGCCAATCAGGAACTGTGACTGCACAAATGTTAACTGATCCGCTGCAGTAATGATTGTGGTTACAGATACGGAACATCTCGCTAAATGAAGCCCCTAACTCAGCAGGTACTATAGGGGAATGTGTATACAAATAGCTAATTCAAGATACAGGTCTTTATCTTCATAGAAGGATATGCAGCACAGAAACAAGGAGCTCATGGTTCACATAGCCCCTTGATCCTGCAGGCATGGGGAAGAGACCCAGCTGGGACAGCACTCTTACTTTAAGGTTCTAGCTGTGTCAGTAATTTTCAGGTTATTCAAAAGTCTTGGAAAAATGAATCAGAGTATTTCCAGTGGAAGTGACCTCAGAGGACCATCTCATCTATCCTCTTGCCCAAAGCAAGGTTAGCACTGAATTCAGATCAATTTGCTTAGGGATTTTTCTAGTCACATCTTGAAAATCTCCAAGGTGGAAATTTAACAACTTCCCTGGGTAACGTTCTCCAACGCTTTTCTGTCCTTCTGGTCTTCTGGTGGTTTTTTGTTTTGTTTTGTTTTGTTTTGTTTTGTTTTTTTCTTTAAACAAATGAACAAACATACTGTATTCATTGTAGTTGAATAAATTTATATTTCTACCTTTTATTTGGGAAAGGTTATTTTCTATGTGAAAAGCTGCTTTTTATCTTTTAATGAAACATGAGAATAGAGAAAAGTCCTCTTTGTGGCCTTATGTTCACTGCTTTCACTGGAAGTCATATTTTCAGTCTCTGTTGCTGTGCTCTACAAAGAATTGATAGTATTTTAATCTTGTGACAACTGTTATTCAGCAAGAGGAAATTTTTTAAATGCTTATGAGCTGTCCCCAGTTTTATTAATGTTCACAACACAGAACTGACAATTGTAACCTTAGCCTTGAGTATGACATTGAGACCCACAGAGATCCATGAATGCTCTGCACAGTGGAATCATGCTTTGATGTCTGTATTCTGTCTTCAAGTTGCATATCGTTATGAAAGAAAACAGTCATTTTGGACCATTTAAGGGAACTCTGCAGAAGTTGTCAACTCTGCAGTAAGTGACACAGTTTTCAGTATAAACTGAAGCTGGATAATTCTCAGCTGTTCCTTTACTCTGCTTTTTGACCACAGGTAACATGCTGAGAAAGGCCCACGTTAGAATCTGAACTCCCAAAGAATTTTCCTAAACTAAGTAGTTTTCTTCAGAATCATAAACCACACTGAAGTATCTTAGTAAACAAGAAAATAAGATTTAAATTATTTAATGAAGAATGCACTTTAAAAACTATTTTCACTATGATCTGTGTATGCAGTGAATAATACACAAACAGAGAAGGAAGAGATTTGTAAAGTAAAGAAAATTGAAGTCATTTGTTGTGCCACATATATTTATAATTTACCAAAATGAAATGCCGAGTTACACAGCATATTAGCTGTCACAGTATGATAAACCAGTGACAAAAATGAAATGATCAAGCATTGAGTTTTTGACATCTTGTATGCTGTATGCAGACCAGTCATGAATAAATTAGTTGGTAGCAGTGGACAGGTAGTGTTTCACTGCATTTTTTCCTTGTTTTGCCAGAAGTGTAAGAAATGGATAAGACACAAACTTTGATCTGAGCTGACATTATTGTTAACCTACTTTCCAACCTTTGAAGAACCTTTTTTTAGTCAAAATTATGATCTCTGCAGTGCAGAGATTAATATTAATAGAAATTGCTCACCTGAGAGTATTGAAATGGAGGGAAAAGAGAAGCTCAGAGTGCTTGGCTCTGTGGGTACCCAATGGGTGGATCTGCCTCTGCCTGCAGGCATAGAGCAGCATGCTGACTGCAAGCAGAAAATGGGCTTCTTACAGGTGGCTATTAGATTCATGGCTTTGTCCAGAGTTCGTCAGTATTGAGGCAAATGGTGAAAATGCATCTATAATTGTTTTAAGAGTTGATTAATCTATGATGACTACATCGACTATTTGTAAATTTCTTTGCATGTAATTACCATGTTAAATTATGTATTTGTTCTATGTCTTAGATGAGTCTAATTAGACTACTATATTGGTATATAAGTAATATTTATGACTTACTATTTATTTATGGTTTCATTCCTGCTAAATTAAATGGAGCTTTTGTTATGTTCTTCATTAGGAAAGATGTGCCAGGTCTTTGTTTTCCTTTCCTATGGATGTGTTATATCTAACACTATTTCACCTTGCTTTTGGAAGATGTGTTTTTAGATCACCAGTAACCACAATACATGCGCACCCTGGAAAAAGCTTCTGCACTGTTCTGTAACTATGCACATCAGTCAGATCAATCTTGCAGTGTAAATTCCCTTATGTACTTTTAAAATGAAATATCTGTGCTTGTTTACTATAAGGGTCTTGCTAGTTTAAAGACAAACAGGATGATAGCCTGAGGCCTGGCTGAGGAGCAATGCAGCAGCTCAGGAAGGGTAGAGTGAAAAAACTGCCCTATATCCTGTCTGGTTCTCACAATTTTTTTTTAATAGCTGTAGATACCAAGCCAGTTCTCATACTAATGGCAACAATCTTAAGACAGTTGTATCTTATGTGCAGTTGTTGGCAGGAAATGAAGGCTGCTTTCATGATCAGCGATCCCTTAGATACACAAAATCCCCTCCTGCTGCCCTCTCCTGTCCTGTGCTGGCAGCCCACATTGGGTGCTGTCTGCCCTATGCAACGCGCTGCTGCCCCACAGCTCGTTGGGGCTGGGGAGGTGCCTCAGAGGTCAGCTCTGCACAGATCTCAGATTGCTCTGCAACTATTGGTGATAAATAATACAGTTACCTTCTTAGTTATATGTTACTTTAACTTTGCAATATTCAGTTACTGTATGATACTTCTTTACAAGACTGATCTACTATTTTTGAAAGGAATATTTCCCAAGTGCTGTACAGTCCATCATGCATTCAGTGAAAAAATAACCGGATATGAAACTCTGGTGTGTGAAGAAAGGTTGTCTTTCAATAAAAGTGCCTGAGATTTCTTAAATCTTTGTTGTTCTTGTTGTTGTTTTTGTTATGATGTCTCAAGAGCTGATAGATATGGTGGAGAAGAGTGCCCAATGAGGATAATTTAAACTTACTGGATATCAAAAACGGTCCAACTTTAAAAGAATTCATAAAGGAGAAAGATTTTTTAGCATTATACAGCAATTAAAACAAGTTATCCTTTCTGGCAGATTCCTCTGGCAGATTCCACGGAATAAATATATCACAGTTTCTAGATGCTTGGACCCTCATTAGAAAATCAGAAGGCATTGCACATACATGTGTGAAATAGCCCCTGATAGCCACAGTATTTGATTCAGTTCCCCTTGAAGCCAGGGTGTGTCATTTTGGACTGCTGGAACGGATCCAAAGGATGGCTGGAAGAATTGCTTCTGGCCATTGCATTTAGTTATCCTTTGATGAAGAGCCTCTGGTTTGAAGATCCCTCTCACATCCATGACACAAATATGGACACTTGGCTGTAAAGCTCATGTTGTCACAAGTTCTTAGACATATACAAAGTATGAGGATAAACTAGTTACCATGAGAGGGCTGAAAAACCAGCAAGCTAACGCAACAAAAACATCCAAAACAAAGCGTTAAGGAGAACTGAAAGTCTGTTCTCGGGCATCGATCCAAGAGTGCTGCCGGGCATTTTTGTGAAACCAGCTTCCTTCACTTAGAGATTTCTGTTTCCATTCTCCAACATTCTCTAACAACATAGGATGCATGAAAACTTCTCTTGTGTCCCCTCCTCAAATGCAGAGAGGTTTGAACCCACAGTTTTTACATCCCAGAGGAGAGCCAAAAGTCACCGGGCTCTAAGATGTATTCTCCTCCTGACAGACTGTCTAGGCAAGAAAGAAACATTAATGAGCCTGAAAAGGATAGTTGTAGGTCAGTAGCATGGACAGTGAGCTGTGAGGGGAATATCTGGGTCTGGCGGGTGGAACCAGGATTACATTTTTGCCTATTTTTGCCCCAAGGAGTGGGGAGAGACCTTCGCCCTGGGGAGCTGGGAGTATTCTGCTGTGGCAGAATCCTGCTCCCACGCTTCACAGAGGGATGTGGGCATAGGGACTTTCAGAGATGCCTAAATTATGAATCAATCTGAGTAGGTTAAGAAAATGATTTAGTATTTCCAGCACTAAGCAGGCAGGCAGATTTCTGGAGTATCCTTTGGCCTTTGGGTACATAAGCACAGGAAAAAAAAAGAAGTTCAAACCCTACTTTAAAATACAGAAGTTGGATGGTTAGGGCAGGCAGTTTTCTTTAACTAAAAATAAAACCAAAACTTTTTATTATAGGTGGCTTTTCAACACGATTTGCTGGGATTTATCAGGTTTGGCCTTTACGGTGTGCAGAGCATCACTGGGATTAATTCTGCTTCACCCTGAATATGGTTATTTGTGCTATGTGATACCCATCTTCATCTCTGCACATCAGGAGTGTAGCCAACAAAACAGACATTAAGTGGCAAGCATATGTACTAGAGCTACACAACATAAGCATTCCAGGCATGTGCAGCTAAGCCTCAAACATTTGATAGCTTTTAATATTTGGCTCAGCAGAGGTAAACAAAGTAAAAGTATCTTGTTTATTGTAGCACTTGCTTGAATGCATAACAAATGGCAAAAGCATTTTCTGCTCTCCTAGATAACTTCTCAGAACAATTGTCCTTTATCAGACACTGCTTGTTATTGAAAAAAAAGTTAAAAAAATTAAAAGAAAAGGAAGAAAAGAAAAAAAGGAGCAGGGAAGAAGTAAAGGAAGGGATGGAGGGAGAGACAGAGTGACAGGGAGAAGCTAACCTACAATTTGCAGTTCTGAGTCTCACCTGTCAAAACCGGTAATGATCCATGCACAAGACTGGCAACTTTTGCTGACATCCTTCATAGATTTGAAAAGTTCAGTTTGCATAATATAGAAAACCATGTACTGGCTTGTGCTTTCTTTAGATGCTATTATAATGCATCAGAGGAGAAGGAAATGGATAGCATAGATAGTACCATAATTTTCTCTGTTCACACTGTGAAAGCAGATGGAGTTTTGCACCCATTAAGAACAATTTTTCAACTCCAATAAGCCATTAACCCTTTCGTGATTGCACTGCACAAATTCTGTGTAGCATTTATAGAATTCATGGCTTAAGAAATATCTCACTGATGGTATTTTTAAACAACACTGTTCAAATTCTTAGGTGTGAAGGACGCTTCATATACTCATGGATTGTGAATAAAGTCTTTTAACTAGAGCCAAACTTCTCAGTCTCTTCCTGCAACAGCTTACCTCCTCAGTCTCAAGTCATGCTGCACTTCCGGAGTGGTTTTACAGACCACACAGATAAAATAGTTTGTATTATGAATAATGCTGACAAACTCAATAAAAGCTATTATATGGAGTTACCAGGAGCATGGCAATTTTCTGCTTTTGCTACACAGACACGCGAGGACTAAATCACAGGAAATCTAAACCTCCTCCCAGCTAATGGGGGGTGGAAATTCCCATCTGCTCTCTGATTCACCTTCAAAGCTGGCAAAGCGTGGGAATGGACAGCAGTTCTTGGTCCAGCTAGGCAAGTGTCTTCTCTATAAGCTCTCTTGAGCTATGTCTCCATCAAAGTTAGCTACAGGTTAGCTGGACTCTAGCCCAGCCTTTTTCAGGGACTTTACCTTGCTCTATCTCTCGGGAGCACAGACCTTGAATGAGCTCTGGAGGTGGTCTTCTGGTAGTGGATACCACTACTAACAGTTTGTAGTCCAAGGACATGTCCTCAACTTGATTCAGCTTCTTCAACAATCTTCAGTGAGTCTCTCCTGAGCTTGGGTCTTCATCGCTGTCCACATAACAAAAGCAAAGCTATCTCTGATTTGAAATCAGTGGCTTGGTTTTATGACAAGTGTGTAGTGGTAGCTTAAATGTAAAAAATACTGAAAGAAAACAGTAGTACTAGTTATTGCTATCTGCTGCATTGGGTAAGGCCTTAACAAAATCGAAAAAGTCTTTTAGGTTAGCAAAGCAAATGAAAAAAAACCTTTTGAGAAAGTGGTGACACACAACACTAATGGAGGATTGGAGCTAGTTAGCAGTGAATCAGATCTATAGGACATCCCACTCATTTTATTCTTAAGAACAGTTAAGCCCTTTCAGTGTGATTACCCAAGGTTGAAAACCACATCTTGCTGAAATCCATTTGTAAATAAAATACATACACTTTTCCTACATAAATAAAATCACATCACTTGATTATGGTTGCAAATTAAATAGAACTGTTTCCCAAGATATGTGCTCCCCTAGGATAAAATTATGCCTCACAGCAGGACTAAGTAATTCATTGCCAACATTGTATTGTTCTCTTTCTTAATTGTGAAAATAGCTAAGGATTGATTAGAATGAGGAATTGGCTTGGTTTGGTTTGGTTGTTTTTTTCGTGCTTTTTTTCCTCTGGCTACTAAGATCTCAAAGCACAGAAACAGAAAAATGTTTTTGTAGCTACTTATTACTACAAACTCAAAAGGGAAATATTTCTTTGTAATTTTGATTATAGCCAAGACAGTACTGAAACTATATTAGCAATATTTTTAAATGCTAAAAGTGTAGTAAAATAATCAAATAGTTTGCATTTGGTTAGCTTATTAGCATTTTCAGGTGATAATGCTGCTTTTAAGTCCAGGAGGAACCACTCCAGCAATAAGTTAATGAGCAAAGAGATCTGCCTTCAGCTAAATACTAAGTTCATCTACAGAATCATTGAACAAAGTAGAGTTGTGAGAAGTTGTGTGATACGGATTCTAATTCCTGATATGTGATATAAATCTTCCTTGCATAAATTAGTGCTCAGCTAGCCCCAGAGGACATGGTGACCAATTGATCATTGTTCTCCATATAGGATGCTTTCTATTTTTAATACATAAAGCTGTCATTCTGTCACTTACTCAAACTGTTGTTTCTTTTTAGTCTAACTAAGCTGAATCTGTATGTTCGTGGGCACAATGTCAATGGCCAGTCATGGGTAGAGACAATTTATGCTGTGCGTGAGTATGATTATCTATATTGCTCATGTCATTGTCTGTGTATGGTGGCAGTAGCTCATTTTTGAATTTCAGTAGCCTGAGGTGTTCAGAAAATTTGCCATAAAAATATGGGAAAAGTCATATACATTTTAAGCAAAGTGTAAGTACTTAACTGGTACAGAAAACCTCTCACTAGGATGTCTGGCTGGTGGATTTTTCAACACTTGGCTATTTTGCATTGATAAATTACCTTACGGATTTAGTTTATTTGTTTGTTTTTGTTATTGGTGGCTTTTTTTTTTAACAACATAGTGAACATTTTCTAAATATTTTATCATTTTTTGTCATGTTCTTTACGCATTCTGGTATAGTCACACTCTTCCTCAGCATGGGGGTGCCCACAGAGTTGGGGATCCATGTAGATCCACCATGGATCCAATAATAAAGGCAAATATAGCAGATAAGTCTGACTAAGGCCCCAGGAGTTCTGACTGCCACATAATAATTATGTTAGACTTCACATTTCTGTTCATGAATGACAAATTGAAGACGTCTTTTTTTCTTTTTTCTTTTTGGAGAAATATCTCAACCTGTTTCTTATCTACTATAGACCTTGACTTTGAACTTGCTGCTCAATTAAGAAGTCTTCATTTTTTATTCATGCAATTGGATTCGCCTTGCCAAATTGGGCTCTCTGCACTTTTCTTAACTAAATGAGTCTTATTGAAAAATTTTTATTTATTTTAGAGCATTTATCCAGTTTAGCAAGATAGTTTGGGACCTGTCTCCAAAGAGATCACAACTCATAAGACATTTATGTTATTAACAGATTTTATTATAGCATTTCCTTATACGTGATCTAAATCACAGAATAAACTAAATCTGCTGGAACCAGGTTACTCCAAGGTATCTTACAGGTTACGTGCTGCCACATTTTTAGCAAGGAACCACTGTTTTTTGCATGCAGACTTTGAATACAGATGTATGCCTACACTACGCACTTTTCTTGTAGGTCATATCTCCCCAATTTTTGAGGAGAATTTATTGGAACAAGAGCCTTTCCAAGACCAAGATATATTACTTTTACTGCTTCTCCATCCACTCAATCAGTCCAAGCCACTGGGTAGTCAGAGAAGGAAATTGATTTCTTTGACACGAGTTGCTCTCGAGAAATTAGTGCTGGCTGTTTCTTATCAAGTTATTATCCTCTAAATATTTAAAATTGATTATTTAATTACATGTTTTGGTGGCTTTCTGGATATCAGAGTGAATTTGACACATAAGATTGATCTTACTTTACTCCTGATAAACCTCATCATCTGCTATGAGGTCTCACAAACAAGTGGTAATTATTCAAAAATTGTTTCATGTAAATTCCTTAAGTACTCAAGAGGGCAAATGTAATCAGTTGTCTCTGATCTAAGTACATCTTACCTATCTAAACATTCCTTCAATCATTCTTTTTCTATTCTGGTTTACTTCCTGCATACTTAATAATTTTAGTTTAATGAATATCTGGTCACAATTGGCCTTTTGCATCAAAATTAAAACAATAGTAAAATGACTTATGATTTTGTCTTCTCAGTGTCATCACTAATTGTTTCTCTTTCCATGTGGGTGATGTCATATGTTTTCTTTATATTCCTTCCAATTTGTTAAACAATTTTTTGTCTTATCGTTTATGTCCTTTGCTACTTGTAATGCATTCTGAACCTCAGCTGGGAAAGATTTTGAACAGGCAGGTGCCAGTGAGCAGGTAGCTATCAGTAAGTAGTCCTAGCTCATGGCTTCTGCTCAGCTTGGTGACTCTGTATTTGTCAGGCAGCAGAAGTGGGGGAATGTCAGAGATCTCAGCTCCAAGCCTCTGATTCTGTGATTCTGTGATTCTGTGATTTTGCAAAAGCCAAGGGAACCCGAATGTTGTACTCAAAGCCTTGAAGAAATATGGAGGATATACCTAGGTCCCATGTAGGAGCTTCAAGTTCACACAGCAATGAAATGGATGTGGTTTGTCACTAACTGTTACATGGAGACAGGAGGTACTTCAGCTCAGTTTATCTGTGAAAGAAGAAATTACTCTCAAAAATTTAGACAGTCTTTTTCGTATTTTACACTAAGTTCTACCCATTCTGCTTTGTTTTGTCTTGTTTCTTTCACTTCACATATGACAACCATGTTGTTTAAGCCATGGCTTTGAGAGTTTCTTCCTCACTGGGCCAACCACGCTAAAGGAATTGTGCTAAAATGAAAATAGAAGAAACATTCTCAGAGTGAAGCTACACATAGAGGGGCTTTTTCCCACTTCATGTTTTTCTTCAGCATTTTAGTATTAATTTTACCACATAATTTTAGTATTAATTATTTGGGAGCAGATGACAATTTCTTTAAAGCAGGTGAGCAAAAACTTATGTCCTGGTTTCAGCTGAGACGTGTAACACACTCCCACTGGGAGTGCAGGGTGAGTGAAGGTGTGATGCTGAGCTGCCTGCCAGTTTAAACCAAAACAACTTAAAGGTAATATACCTAGATGCAATGCAGTAGCAATTTTGTCTTTTTTTGATTTTGAGGAGTTTCGATATTTATCCATGCTTTTCTGGCATCACAGAACCTTGATGAAGTGCCTCCAAGAAGCAAGCAATGGCATCTAAATTATTTAAGGGAACATTCACAGCATTATAATGACTACTAACCCATCTGAAGAATAAAGGTCAATCAATCTATTAGGGTCCTTGTGCTTTGCCTTACTGATATTTCCAATTCCTCTAGTTCATTTCCCTCTTATTTTTAAGAAAGGTTGTACAATTTGACCTTGAATTCATTAGTGGCTTATACCCTTAATTGCATTACAGATAGCAGTTGTAAAAACAAAAGAAAGATGAGACTAAATAAACATCCATAAAATTTTTTAGTTCAATTTTAACTGGCATTTCCTCAGCTAACCACAGTCCAGTAAAGAGACTATGCAACACCACACAATCAGCTATAACTGTATTCGCATCAGAAACTCTTATCTGGATTTGTGACCTATTAATAAATAAAATTCATTTAGCAACATGGCACTGATCACCCAACATCCACTGGAAGAGTTAGCGTATAGAAGCTCAGTGTAGCTGCTAAAAGAGGAGCTGGAGGTAAGAGGCATGGGCTTTCTCGCATTGTTTTGGTACTGCCTCATGCTAGCCATTAGTTTGGCCCTCCTGTATCGTTTGTTTTCTGGCTATATCAATGCTATTGAAGACGATAGGAAAAAACTCTCTCTTCTATGGAGATTGCTGGCATCGAAAATAAATTTCTCGGTATTATTAGGATTAGAATTAATGGATTAGTATTAATTAGAATTGGGATTAGAATTTGGGATTTGGCCCATCTTGTTTGAAAGTTTGCAAGATGGGAGTGCTAATCATATGCAAATGCCATACAGTCCCTCATTCAAAATTTCCAATAGCCTTAATAACTGCTAATTTAGTCATCACTACTGTTCTATGTGACCCCCAGCCATGCCAGCTGGTATCAAACCCCCATACACAGAAGTGCTAGCACGTGGAGATCAAAAGAGAGTTATGAGTTATTTAAGACACTGTCTTCCTGAGACAACCCTTGAAGACATAGCACAAAGCAAAATTGGCCATTGTAAAAATACCATCTGAAAGGGTCTCAGATGTGGCCAGCTAAGACTTCTGTGAATAAATGCAGTTTATCTACAGAATGTAGGTTAAATGAGTAGTCCCATTTTGTAACAAAACAGTGACTTTGTACAGCAGGAAGAATAACTGCTCTCCTAAAATTTCAGCTTGTGCTACTTGGTCTGTCACTGAGTGGAAGTACTGTTGTGCTGACTGACAGAATTTAAGGGCAAAAGGTGACTTCTAATCAAAAATCTATCTTGTCTGCCCTCACAGATTCTGGGGATGGGAGTTTATCCCTTAATACACGTAACATTTACAACTCTTACCAAACATGAGGAAGCTCAGAAAATTGCATGGCTCTTTGGTCATTCTGTGTTAAGATAAAGGAAGATTTTCTAAATCACGAGTTTTGCTAAATTAAAATGCACTCATAGGATACGTTTTTTGTTATTCTACTCATATGGATTGAAGCTGGATGAGCAAAATATTCTTTTACTAAAAAAAAAAGTTGGGGGAGGAAAAGCAACTGCTGGCATTTATGGTAAGTAAATGACAGACGTGAAAGTCTAATAATATGTTCATAACAAGGTGAAAGAATTAAACATGTATTCACAGACAGAATCTCCAGGAACCCTAATTTGACAAGATGTGGCTATATTTCAGCAAGAACAGCAAGGAAAAATTGGCATCTCAGAACTGCACATTAGCTTTCCATTTTATCCTGCTCTCTTTATCAAATACAGATTCAAAAGAAGTGAATTATTATTTATCTAGATGTTAACCTGTGAGGAGAGTAACAATTCTGATAAATATGCTTAGCACTGGGGGAAAAAAAGCTGGGAAGAAAGGGAATATTCTAGATGTATTTTCAGTATGTATTGGTAAAATAATGTGTTTGTATCAACTACATATAGGTGTCTTTAAGAAGCAGCAGGTTAGTATTTGCTTTTCAAAATGCTTATCACTGAATTACTCCAATATGCTGCTGGGTACCCTGGCTTGAAACCAGGGCATCATGTCCTTAAAATTAAGCCATGTGTAAGTGCTTTACTGGACAGCAGCCAGTGATACCAGGCAAGATAAGTTCTATTGGGCTTTTAGTGCTGCAGTTGTACTGTTAAAATTTACAGATAACACAAATTAGACATACTCAAGAGTATCTTAATTTGTTCATCATATTTGGGAACCTATCCAAGTGTTTTCCTCTCAATTTTTAATGAATAGATTTACTTTGAAGACCATGATATTTGTTCCTTTAAATTTCACCTGTCCTGTAGGGGAGCCAACTGCCTGACAGGATGAATGCGTTAGAAAAAAGCCACCTAACAACTACCTGTAAAAAGACATATTTTCTTTCAGTAGTACTGGTAACATTTTTAAACACTAAAACTAATTCCACTCAACTGTTTTTGCTGTCCTCACAGTCACAGAGACTGCAGCTACGTAAGTATGGGGGAAAATGAGATAATATGTTTTCAAAATTTATCTAAAAAATGTAAAAAGATGGCTAGAGGCACTTGTTCTCCTGTTTTCCCATTTCTTCCATCCCCTGCCTCTCATGTGTGTTTTGATTTTGCTTCTGTTCCTGGCCAGCCTCTAGGCTGCTTGCACACGATACAAATAATACACTTAATAATAAAAAAAGCAAAAACACCCCACCGTTAATTAATATTTCAGTATTTAATTGCCTGTATCCAGAGGCAGATATGTGTTGCTGCTATAATGTGTTTCTCTCCCTCCCACCCACTACATTTCGTAGTAGGGATTTCAAGAAATCAATTTGAAATCAGCAAAGGAATTCATGTAAAATCATGGAATATCCCTTGAAGGGGAGTTCTTGCAGATTCGAGCTAGAGATAAGGGTGGCACTTTTTTCAGCTGGATTTCAAAGAGAAACAAATAGCTCTTGCACATTCACATTATATTCTATATGCTTAAAAGTCCAGATTGCTTTTCTATTTTAAAACCCCAAAAGGTGGCTAATGTTTGCAAAGGAACATTTTCCTTATAATTTCAAGAATACCATGGATGTGCTTTAAAGAAAAATCTAATATGCATGAAGATTGACTGTTGGGAGCTCTTCTCCAGGCTCTGTTGGATGCCGGTCACGAGTGACGCACTTAATGGGGCACTCTTCCCATTTCCAGGCTCCCACAGGCTCCTCATGTAGCTTCAGAAACAGCACTCAGCTTCTGCTTCATTCACCTCCTCACCTCCAAAGCTCTTTGTGATCTTCTCTTCTTGCTCATCCACCTCACCCCACTCCAGGTACGGCTCTCTGGGATTCTTTTACCTTTCTCAGCTTTTCTCCTCTCTGCACACTGTGTTTGGAGCAGGGGAAGTACTTGGCAGTAGAGGCAGACAGACCCTCTTCTCTGCCCTTATCACGGCCCTACAAGGCCTGGGCTTCTTCCTGCAGTCCTCTGCAGCAAGAAGCATTGTCTCCGAGCTGCTATTGATTAAATGCAGTAAATGATCATGTATGTGAGTGCATGCTTAGATAACCATAGTGCAGCCATGCTTAGCAGTTACAGTTCTGATGCCTGCAGAGCCCTACCTGAGCTTTCTATCACAAATAAATTAATCAAGGACAGCCCATCCATATGAAAATAAGTATTATCCCTGCCATGCAGTGAGGAACCATGCCGTCTGCAACATAGCAATCAGTTGAATCATCTCTTCCACTGCAAATTAAAACTGCCTGAAGGCAGCTTCATTTCATCTGAAAAACTTCTTCATGTCTTCATATAAAATTACACAAAGAAATAATACAGACATGGATTTAGCCGAGTTTATTAAGAATAGCTTTGTAGTTAGAACACTGGCCCCTTCCTTACACATACAAGATAAGTACTTCTTCACCTTCAAATGGTCGCTGTTCAAAGGAAATCAAAATTTGAGGTTCACCAAGCAAAATTGTAGGTTGAAGTAGGAGCTGAGAAATTTTAAAGCCTGGTATTGAAATTGGGTGAAGTTTTTTCTGCACTAAATTCTTCTCACCAAATTTCAGCCAGTGACAGTGTAGGTGTTTCAACTAATTTGCTCCCCTAGAATCTCTTTTTGGAAAGGCAGAGAAAGAGAGGTCCCCAGAAGAAGGTTCATTTGACCTAGTAGCTTCAACTTTCTGGAATGGTCGCTTTCAGAGGAAAGGGTGAGCCTGGACTGGCAAAAGGATATTTCAGTTTATTTAATAGTGTTCTGGTTTCAGCCGGCAGGCCGGGAAACCCCACACAGCCTTTCGCTCACCCCCCCCCTCCTCCTCCCAGCTGGGATGGGGGAGAGGGTCGAGAAATAAGGTAGAACTCATGGGTTGAGATAAATACTATTTACTAACAGAAAGAGGAAAATAGAGTAAAATAACAGTAATGATAATTATATACAAAACAAGTGATTGTACAAAGCAATCGCTCACCGACCGCGATCGATGTTTAGCCAATCCCCAAGCAAACGGGCCCTCCCAGCTCACTTCCCTTTCTTATATTACATGATGTCATTTGGTATGGAATATCCCTTTGGTCAGTTTGGGTCAGCTGCCCTGGTCCTGTCCCCTCCCAGTTCCCGGCTCCTTATGCCTTCTAACTGCTTCACTGAGGAACAAAATATATACTTGGCTGTGTTCAACACTGCCAGGTGTTATCAGTTTTGTTTCTCTTCTGAAAACAAAACATAACTTCATACCAGACATTGTGAGAGAAGTAACTTCTGTTAGAAACTAAGACAAATAGTAAGATGGCTGAAGGTTTAGCCTGCTTCAAAATCGTGCATCAAGTTTATTTATTACAAAGAACCAATAAACATCAGCTCATTAAGCCCTGTGGCAAATGTCATCAACCCAAAGCTCCCCCCAGGGACCAGTAGGTTGCAGAAGCCATGGAGACACTGACCCATTGATACTGATGGGCATGGCTGTGGTCTGAGAGCAAATATTACCAGCTCAATAGCTACTGGTTATTACCTTCTCCTTTTTTTGGCTGTAAATACTCTCCTGGCAATTCTGCAGTGATATAGAGCTTATCACTCAGTCTTTATGCTTGCCTTTCTGCAATTCCTTTAGGGCATTTTGCAGTTTAAGGCAGATAGGAGAAGCAACTGTCAGTCAGTAAACTATGGCAATTTTCAAGGAGCCTATTGCTCCTGAAGTGATCATTGTCAGTTGGTTCAAATTACAGAGATCTTCAGGCTGTTCTATCACTGGCTGGATTTTGCAGGGTTATGAGAAAAAAATCAAGGATATATTCTCTTCTGCTCAGTAAAGGGAGAAGAAAATATATCCCTATAGGTTAGCTTAAGACAAAAAGAAAAGGAAATAAAACACATTTTCTCATGAATTTTGTTCATATGAACAAGACATCAAAATCTTAAGTGTTGACATCAGTCTTTTTGATTTGGTATCTGGCACTGTGGAGAGAAAGAATACACAGACCATCTCCAGCTTCATGCAGCTGTCATAGTCCCAGCTTGTCCTGAACACTGTCCCATCAGTCTTGATTCATAAAGGCAGTTCAACAGGAGGAGTGAGACATTCATGACTGATTTTTCAGTGTTACATCCTAAGTTGGATCCTCTCAGAAATAATTTTTCAACCCGTAATGAGCCTACTCAATGCCACTAATAGAAACAAACAAAAAACTGAAAAAACTTTTGGTTCAGTCATCTGACTTCATTGTACTTCTCCAATATTCACTCTGCAATTTTTTATGTAACTATAAACATAAATTGCATACCTGTCAGCTGGAGAACTCTCAACAAGTGAAAATGACACAAAGGCAGAAGGACTGAGATTAGCTGATCAGTTTTTTTCTCCATAGAACTCACAGCTCTGATTTTAAGTCATATCATATCAATTTGCTTTTCTTTCGCAAATTATTTTTAGTCCTAGCACTTTCAGATTGATGTATATTGATATAAAACAAGGCAGGTGCATGAACTCTCTTCTTTTTATTTCTCAGTGTTAAATCTGAATATTTACCAGTGGAGAAAGTAACATCCAACAATGAGATTTCAATGAAGAACTTTGCCATACTTCTTTGGAAAGATATTTGTGATTAATAATGGTTGTTGGAAGCACAGGATATGATTCAGTCTCTATATCCTGAAGATTGGCTCTGTGAAAAGAAGAAAAACTCATCATATCAGAGGAGAAAAAGTATTTATGAAAAATTATTAGAAGTGATTTCAAGTAATTTCCTTGCTGACTTGGCTAGGTAATTGCTACACCTATGGTCTAAGGAAAAAAAGATTACTGGCCTGACTTGGGCTTAAAAAATATGAATTGATACCTCAGAACAAGACTCCTGAGCAGGTCGCTTCTGCTTCTTATACACTGGGCCATTTTACAGCTTTGTGAAAGATGTTTTAAATGCAATGTGCCTAGCCTAAAAAGAAAGACAACACCTCATTGCACAAACGTGAAAATTGGGACAAATGCAGACCTACCTGAAAAAAGAATCAAAATAGGGATGCTGTTTTTCAGTTATCTTGGATCAATAGTGGGTCTCTGACTATACACTGCAAAATAGGTATTCCTGTGCATTCTGTGGTACAGCAATTTGTACTTGTTTTTCCTTTGGTAATAGGTCTTATCTGGTGAAAAGTAGGGATGAACATATTCAATTAGCCTCCTGAAATATAGTGTCATTGTTTCTTTCTCCTATCTTTTTATCCATGGACATTTTCCCAGTCATTTTTAGTTACTGCCTCCTGTGTGCTAGTGTAGCAGACATGCTGACTCCTTAATTAAAATTGCATGCCAGGAAGTAAGTAACTGCCAGCTGAATGCTTGCCTCCTACTGTTGCATTCTGTCAGCTCAGGGACAGTTTTCTTTTTCCTCTCCCCTTTTTATTTTTTAAGGAAATGTCAGTTGCTGTTTCTGAATGTAAATCTTGGAAACTCTGGAAAATGCACTTAATCTGGTTATGAAATCTAGAAAATGTCATGATGTTCTATTAAAAAAAAAAAAAGGGAAACATGAGCACATGAATTACCTCAAACCCACACAAATGAATTTGGAATAATAATAATAAAAAAAATTATGCACAAACCAGAGTGGCTTATGTTTCAGATTGGTACCTGAGTGGGAACATACCTGTGGAACAATCCTGGAATTAAGGAACAATCTCCCACCTGCATGTCCCACTGCAAGGATGTCCCTTTGCTTTCCTGGAGGTAAAGGTCTGTTCTGTGGGGAAGAGTGGACATCTACCTGAGGTTTCACAGGCTTAGAGAAGAGATACAGGGCAGCAGCTATCTCCAAGAGCATATAAACAAGAATTACATGTCCCCACAAAGCTAACAGCTTTACATGCTAGTGGCACATCTGCTGACTCTTGGCAAAATGGCCGCAGCTCAGAGGCAGGCAGGAGGCTGGGCGCTCCATGCTTGCAACCTTCTGGAGGCTGCTGTTTCAGCATGTTGCACTTGGAGCTTCCTCTAGAAGTTTTCTCTTTGAAAAAATGATCAAACAACCTTTGCCCTGAAGAAAGGTAGAGTGGAGAGTCAGAAGCGATTGCTAGAGTAGGAGTCATAGAATCATAGGGTTTGGAAGGGACCTCTGGAGATCACTGAGTCCAACCCCCTGCTAAAGCAGGTTCCCTACAGCACATCACATACATAGGTGTCCAGATGAATCTTGAATATCTCCAGAGAAGGACACTGCACAACCTCTCCAGGCAGCTTTTTCCAGTGTTCTGTCACCCTCTAAATTAAAATTTTCCTCATGTTTGTATGAAACTTTCTGTGTTCCAGTTTGTGCCCATTACCCCTATCCTACCACTGGGCACCACTGAAAAGAGCCTGGCCCCATCCACTTGATTCCCACCCTTTAGGTATTTATAATCATTGATCAGATCCCCTCTCAGTCCTCTCTTCTCCAGGCTAAACAGTCCCAGGTCTCTCAGCCTTTCCTCATAAAAGACGTGCTCCAGGCCCTTTATCATCTTTGTGGTCCTCCACTGGTCTCTCCCCAGCAGTTCCCTGTCTTTCTTGAACTGAGGAGCCCAGAACTGGACTTCAGATGTGGCCTCACCGGGGCAGTGTAGAGGGGGAAGATGACCTCCGTTCATCTGCTGGCCACATTCTTTCTAATGCACCCCAAGATAGCAATGGAAGACTGAAGATACAGTTATTAGAGCCAGAATTAGGCTCCTCAAGGCCTTGGATAGAGGCCAAGACATACACTCTTCTCTGTTTACACCAACAGTTGTTGATTTTCACCACTGCTTCCTGTGATGTCAGGCTCAGGCAGTTCTCCTTGTTAGTTACAGTAGACTGGGAAAGAAATAAACCTCCCAAAGAGAGGGAAACAAAAGAAACTTGGCAAACATTTCCTCTTATCCTTCTAGTTCTACCTATCTTTAAATTCCTCATCGCATGAATATAAACTCACTGTTAGAAAGCTTTCCAGAAATCTACAGGGATTTGAAACAGGTTGGCTTGTTTGCCCTGATAATACATCTCCTGTTGACTGCCTGAGAGTCTGAAATGTCTTCTTCCATTCCAGCATAGATTATGACCCTGTATATATACCAGAGTGCTCAAGCACTTGTGCTCTTTAGCTCCCAGTATTTCTTCAGGCTCACCTCACTGCTTTGAGAAGAAATAGTGCTGTCAGCACAGCAAAAATTCCAAAATAAGCATCTTTTTCACAGTACCTTTGCAATGGCTTGTACAACTCTGAATTCACAATTATGACCGAACACCATGGATGTTAAAAGACAAAGAACAAGAACTGCTGACTTGCAGATAACTTCTGATGTACCAGCTCCCAAGGACAGAGCTCCTGGACAGCCAGAGGCCTCAACAGTTTACTGTTCACATGCACGCTGTGCTCCACAGCTTCCAGGGAAAAACAGCTTAGCAGCTACAATGGCTGCCTATTTTAACATTTTGTATTTTCAAGATATGATTCTTTTCTTTTACACCTTCCTTTGTTTGTTGTTGTTGTTGTTGTTTGTTTGTTTGTTTGTTTGTTTGTTTGTTTTCACTTGCAGGATAAAATCTTGGCCCCAGGAAACTCACTAGGAGAGTTCCCATTGGTTTTACCTAAGCTAGGATGTCAACATAATATTGTAAAATGGGTAAGCAAAGTAAAGCTTTCAGAAAGAAGTAACATCCTCTATCACAGCAACTGTCACAGCTAGTAAAAACAGGAAACTTTTTAGGTGCACAAGCATTGCAGTTCATATTATATTAGGTCTGATGTTAAAATACGTGAATACATGAACATAAGCTGAACACAGTAGGACAAATATTTTAACTAATCCTCAAATTAATCACATTTTTCAGAAACAATATTGAAAATACACTCATCTCAGGCTTCCATTTTTAGGTTGAGAGTCATAAATCACAAAGCTCTACCAGAACCAAAATACTGGAAAAGAAAATAAATAAAACAAAGACTAAAAATAACATTGTGATTTCCTTTAGGTTGTTTTCTCTGCAATCACAGTGCAAATTGAAAATCAGCCAAGAATAAATCTTCCTGTAGACAAGGTAACAGCGGTCTCTTATGCTCCAGCTTGTATTTTAGTCCTGATTTTCCATATTCCTTGTAAGCAGGTAGGAGCAAAGATCATGAGTTCAGATGGCTGGTTACGTTCAAACTTTCTTGTGTTTGAATTCCAGTGAGGAGAACAGGAGCAGAGAAAAACATGGATAAATGCATGATAGAATTTAAACCAAAACTTTTTAAAACTAGGCATGGTTGCTAAGTAACAAAAACATACTTAACCTTTTCTAATGATTAACAAAACTCAAAATTCACAGGAATCAAATAGCAAAGGAGTTTTGCAGACATTTCTTTGTTCTGGGAGTTTTCCAAGTTGCTTACAGTTTTTACTCTTCTAAAATTTTTAGGGCAATAAAAGGGAGGAAATCATCCAGAGTACTGAAGAAACAAAGGAGGCATTATTCCCCTGTGAAAAAATAGTAAGTGTCATTTGTCTTTCAAAGTGTTATTTTTCCTGAATGATACTTCGCCTGAAATGAAGTTTGAGTGTGAAGGTAGCTAGCTTTAGGGCAGGAGCCTCATTTTGCAAGGTTTATGTCACTCACTGTGGCATAACTGTGCGTAACCTTTGCCTTAACTGTTAAGAGTCAATTGAAGGTAAGAGTCTTCACAGAACATATTTCCAGTCAGGTCTTTATCCTTTTTCTCTCAGCATAGATAATCACATACATTGCTTAAACACTTCATTATTTCTGCTCTTGAATGTTTCCTACAGGATGTGCTAAAGTTAAACAGGGCCTATCTCATCTTCATATCTCTAGCTTTATTTGCAAAGCCTTAATCGGCATATTTAGCTAAATTTCTTGCAAAATTCCTACAGAATAGTATATAAGGGAACAAATTCACTTCTCTCTAAGGGTCAAGCTTTTAGATAACCCAAGGTTGTACACTGAGGTACAGATCTTGAAAAACACTTTCCAGATCTGTTTTGAATATTCATGAGACCTTAGTTTAATCCAAAGCTATCAATGCTTCAAATGCATATTACTTCCTAAGTAGCTTCTGTCTATAAAAATCACAGGAAATATGACTTTATAAGACAATCTGTCTCTTTGCCTATCTAATGAAGCCTAGGCAGATTAGTTCAGATTTATCCCTTATTTATGGCTCCTCTAAGTCTGCCGTGTGTATCTGCCTATTTAAGCATGGGAGAAGCAGCAACCAGCAGTTACGAAGGAATGATTTTGTGTCTGACTGATTGCAGGATCCTTGATCTCTGTGCATTTCTGCTGTAAGATTGTTTCTGCATCCAGTGAGAATTTTCACTATTATTTTCTACTCTACCCTTCCTTCTCTTCCGTTAGCAGACAGTACATCCTCATAGGATACATTGGAATCATGAAAAGAGTTGGTGTCTGTTACTATCACACAGCCTTTGTTTGGACCATCAAGGACTCGGGTGTAGGACAGAGTTTTCTTATCATCTCCAGCTCAGGAAAGGATGTCAAACACCTGTTTACAGGAAAACAAGATTCTCAGTAAAACCAGATAGCTACTTTCAGGACGATATGCTTTGTTCTCAGGAAAATACCAATATGTTGGAAAAAGTCAAAAGCAACACTACTGAATTTTTGGATATAATCTCTTTTATAAAAACGACAATTCAAATTTCCTAGTTTGAAGTTATATTTAGCTTCATAATTCAAGATAACAACAGTAAGCGAGAATTTAAAAATGAACTAATATCTAAAAACTGTTCAGAGTCAATTGGAAAAATATGTTTTGATCAACACAAACTAACAGACACAAATACAGTTGTCATTGTCCCAAAGACTTTGAAGTAGCCAGCTATTTTTCTTTAGCTTGTAAAGGAATTTCTTTTGATACCAAAAATAACATTTTTGGGATGAAAATGCTTCCTTCCTGGAAAAGTTGAAAGAATTGCCCCATCCGTGGCAGTATACAAGGTCAGGCTGGATGGGGTTTTGAACAACATGGTTTAGTGGAAGGTGTTCCTGCCTGTGGCAGGGGTTTTTTAAGGTCCAGCCCAAACCATGGTATGATTGACTCTACTGATGACTCTATGATACAAGTTTGGCAGCAGTTTTTCTTAAAAATAAGTTAAAGAACAAAGATATGTAGAATAGGAATACCATGTAGATCACTAATATCTTGACAATTTAACTCTTTTTAAGTTCTAAATTTAAAAGCTTATATTCCAATAGATGATGACTTAAACCACCTGTGGAGTAAGAGTAAAGACAGACTCCCCTGCAGATCCTTAGAAGACCCTTTGAAAATTGAGATTTGGAAAATGCACTGATCAGAGACGTAGATGTAACAACAGTTTTCTTGACTGTGTTCAATAGAGGTAAAGTTCATTTCACTGATTTGTGAAGCTACCCCAGGATTATGGATGTTATCATAATAATTTTGAAGCTATTGCTTTACTTCATAATACTGCTCTTTTTAAAAGCATCAAACATTGAATAGATTCTAAGATCTGAAATTAAAAAGAGAGTTATAATATTGATTCGCTTTACACAAATATTTTTGGAGTTTCAGAATTTCAAGGCAGAACCCATAGAGGTAGATATAATCTCCTTATTGATATTTACAGTTAAGAACTCATATGAAACAGAATACAGAATTGGCCACGTCCTGATTGGGTTAATAAGGTAAACAGAATCGTCAAGGCTGACAAAACTAAGTAGCAGACCCTGCTACAAACAATAAAAGCTCTTTTTCTTTAAGTTTTTCTTCTACTTTGAAAAATTATATGAAAGTAGCTGAAGGCACTGGAAAATGAATGCACTGGTGGGCTGGAGGAAGAAGGACATGTCAGTCTATAAGTACTCCTGACATAAGACTTTGTACGTTTGGAAGCCATAAGAAACAATAACTGAAGAGAAACTTTAAGCAGCTAAAAATTCATGCAAAGTAAGTCAACAACATTGAAAAGCTTTCTGTAAAATATTTCATTAGCAAATTATCAGTGCTGTCACCAAGGTATCTGGCTTTTTGCTATCACAAGTTTAAGTGTATAAACCTCCAAATAAGGCGCATCTCTCCTTATTCTGTTATTCTACAAGAAATGCATAGTAATGTTTACTGGTCAATATTTTTAAACAGAATTTAAAAACAAACAAACAAAAACATTGATATTCAAATATAGTTACTTATATTTCCGACTGATATACGCCAAGCAAACTGAGTTGATGAGTGGCTAACGTAACACTGAAGGTGTCCTGGAACTCCCTTGTTCTCTTTCCATGACAGGCACAAAATTTTTGAGACCTACCTTTTATATCAGAAATCTTAAATTTGTTGCAGAGCTGGAGAATTTTTTGTGAGCTTGCAGTGAGTAAGATGAGGGGACAATGACAGGAGGAGAATCAGAACTCCAACTCGTCAGCGTAATTGGTCCCCTCTAGACTTTTTTTAAGAGTTACACCCTGTCGTCTCCTTTTGGCCTGCCTCCTACACATGCACGCACACACACATGTTGTTGCTGGAGTGCATCTAGATAATTTCTAAACTTATAGCAACTGCCTTTCACTGAACTTATATTTTCAAGGGACAGTTGCACTTAACATAAAGAGGAACTAGTGACTGACTTAGTTTTTTAAACAATCTCCTTCCTTCCCATTGCACCATCTACACAGCAAAGGAAATTCCCTGCTCTGTTACAATTCAAAGTCTACTTCTCCAGATAGACTCAGAATTTAAATAATAGGGAAATGTACAGGTGAAACTCACTCGTATTCTTACAAACAGTTACAAAAAGTTTATTTTTCAATATTCTCTTAGAAATTTTGCATCAGCTACCTATGTTCCACATTAAAAAATCAATTTGTTTTCAAGAACTGTTGCAAGAACTTTAGGCATTACGCAAAAGCAAGAAAATCCTCTTAGAAAGGAGTAAAGTTTTAACATTCTGAAGAAATATGGCCTTTGAGTCAAAGTCCTAGGTCAGAGTGGATGAAACAACTAATGTACACTGGGAAACATATGTTCAGATTGATATTTTTGTGTCTGACAGAAAATAAGCCCTTTCTTCACAGAAATTTAAATCTTTTATCTTAATCAGCCTCCTAGTTTGCTGCATACATTGCTCCAGAACCAATACATTTATTTTCCATATAAAAATTCACGTGTCTGTACCAAAGAAAGTTTCCTCATGGTTGTACATTTCCTCTAAAATCTGATTTCATTGCCAAAGCTTTGTGGCTACTGGACACCTCAAACAGAGGCCAAAGAGGGACAGAGAGGTTGATTTAATCATTTACTTGTCGGAATAGAAAATGAGCTTTCAGTTCCATAGCCATTAGCATTTCAAAGACAGTGTGACAGGCATAGGTAGTTTTAAAAAAATAATAATTCTGTTTCTTCTCAGATGCAGAATCCAGCTGTTTGAAACCAGCACTGAAAGAAAAGCAGAGTGCATCACATATAGTCCAAATGGGCTGACACTTCTGATCTCCACTTGAAGGCTACATATGACAAAAATGTTTGAAATTCTATTTGATTTTTTTGAACAACAGCAACAATTCAAGAGAATCTGACAAAGCAGTAACAAAACCACAGAGGTTAAGTACAAAATACAAAAAATAGTAACAATTTTAAAAATCCCTGCAGAATAGTGTTTAAAATGTCCATAAAGCATAATTTATTATTTAAGATCAAATGGTCCAACATGAGCTACAAGTGACTCTAAAATTCACCAGAAGCTTCTCTTTTGTCTCTGAACGTTTTCTTGCTCTTGGCTTCTAACCTTAATCTCTTGGAAACATGCCCCACCACTGACAGCACCAAGTCCTTCCTACAAAGGGCACAGCCATTATCTCTCAGTCTCACAACAAAGGAAGAGGTGGCAGTCGTTCATATGGTTGGCTCCTGGCAAGGGCTGTCATCCAGAAAGCAAGACTATGGTTTAATTCCTGCCCTAATTTGTAGGATTTCAAAGCTTTATGCCCCAGAAGAATACTGCTGCCATCAGGCTATAAAAATACACTAAATGGATTCAAGCATACCATTAAAAGATCCAGCTCATGCCTTTGCTAAGCAGAAACAGGAATTCAGATGCTGCCTATGCCCATGCCTCTGTTGATTAGCTCTGAGCAGCTCCCTTGCAAAGTGCAGTTTTGTAGACCATTCTTCTAAGAGCTAAATGCCTCATCAATGCATTCCTTGAGGAGTCATCTTAATAAGAGAACTATTTTCTCTGACTGTATGACAAAGAATCTAGTAGCCCAAGTTTGAACCCCTTGAGTTATCCTAATGCGGTCAGTTCCTAACTTGGTGGTGTTGCATTATTTGATTTGTCAGAATTTAAGTAGCTTTTTTGTATCTCAACCTTAGTGCACAAGGCCCTCAAAAGAATCCTTCACAGTGGAGATGAAAACGTATTCCCTGTGGCTATGAGGGAGTTTAGGGTTTTTTTTGTGTGTAAATATGGCCCTTGGCTTTATGAATGCCTCCACAGGACAGAATTTTGTATGCATTACCCAGATCAAAATCAAAAGACATTCCAAAGGAAAAAGTATCGTTTCTAAATTGAATGCATGAGAAATGAGTTTCGTTATTCACTGAAAGCCTACTGCGTGATCTAAGCTTGTTGTTTACTTCTATAATTGCCACATCATTAATTGCTAATTATCTTATCTTATGTCACATCTGTGGATGCTTGGTGGGAACCTTTAGTCTTTATGTATACGTACAGATTCTTTCAGCATTGGGGGGAGCTGTCTGCACTCCTACTTTGATCAATATTTTATTTCACAGAAAGAATTTCTTTCACAGTTTAAGTGCAATTGTTATAGGTTTAGAAACAAAATGCCTCTGCAGTGCTGGTATTTTCAGAGATTGGATGCAGATCAAACTCCTGCCAAATGTTTTCAGGCAACACATTTGTGACATTTTTTCCATTTTCTTACTGCCATTGCGGTATACAATCTCCACTGCTGACATCTAGATTTTCACGTTGATGAGACAAAAAATTGTTCTCATTCATCCCAACAAAACTCAACACAGAGTGGAGTTTTATCTTTAGGCTTGAGTGAGTATTTAGAAGTTAATACCCAAAGCAACATTGGAAGTTTGCATGTTTGGATTTTACAGAATGTCTTTTGGTGCTATAGGCAGAGTGAAAAATTGAAGTTCCATCTCCATGCTGTTTCTGGTGCAACTGCAGCAGGGTATGGACATCAGGTTAGTTCAAGTGTATCTGTATATGTTGACCATCAAAAGCAAAGCAGGCATAGGGGCTCATAGCCTGTAGCTTGGACACAAAATCAAAACATCAGCCCAGAGTTTGGGTAGATCAGAGCTGCTGGTTCAGATGTGTATAAACACATCTGCTGTTGTAATAATTAAAGAGCAAGACTGAGTGCAGCACCTTTCTTGCAGGAGCACATCATGCCTCATGTAACTTGCTGGAACACCCACAAAGCTACCTGCAAGCACCTTTATTCCTTCTGTTAATCCAACACTGCTTAATCTGAGAAAATGTTTTTTTTAATCCTGCAGTGTGCCTTGGCAAAATCAGTATTGTTTCTCTGGGTCTCTGTTTCCTGTGCTCTAAAATGGAATAATAACAGTTCTCGAATGTATTCCAAGAGCTAACAGGGGAAGGAAGTACAGACAGTAAAGCACTGTTATTCTCCTTATCTATGTTATATCTCTTCTTCCAAACAGTGTTTTATACTAAACAAAAGAAATTCATCAGAAGTTCAGAGTTATCCTTGGCCCATCAGGTTTCTATGGTTACAGAGCCTGTGTTTTTCATCTGTAGAAACTAGCAAGAATTTTCCCATTTTTAAAGATTGCTGTGCCCTGCCTCACTGACCCTCCTTTATCAAGGACTGGTTATTCTCATTTTGCCAGCCTCATCAAGTCCGCACCGAAAGAATCTCTGCATCAGACTGCAGGATAAAGCATTTGCATGCCAAACAATCATTATTTGCAGTAATACTCAGAAAAGTCAACACAAAAAATAGAGGTAGGAAGGAATGATGCACTTTATCCCTGAGGGCTTATCCTGTCTCCATTTTACAGCAGGTCGAGCAACCTTCCTAATAACGGAGGGAGCACGCTCCTGTCCCTGCTGGCGGCTGCCCTCCTTGGCCTTGCTTTCCAGCCTGTGGCACAGCTCGGGCCAGAGCCAAGTGTCATCTCAGATCCAATCCAGTCTGGATAGTTTCTCATGCCATTTGATTTTCTCTGTCAAGTTCAATATGATGCATATGCAAGCATACATATATTGACATATAGTAGCAGTACGTGACATACACACGCAAGCCCTTCCACTACATGAACTGTTATGAGGCAGTACAGATCCTTTTTTTCAACCCCACCATTCCTTTCCATGAGACAGTGTTATGCTTGTAGATTACATTTAAGCTTCTCTTAAGTGTAAGCTTGGAATTCCTTTGAAATCTTCCTGAAACATTGCTGCTTTTCACTTCTCTATGCCCTTATGAAGAAAAGCAAGCAGCCCTTCTCAGTAAAGAAGCAAAACCCATCCCTTCTTGGGGCAACAGCAGAATCTGACTGTGGCTGAGTCTCCTTTCTTTTAACTCCTACTCCTAAATTGTGTATTTCTCATCTTCATTCCTTTCCTTCAGACATCTGTGGGATTCTTTCTGCTGCTGTAACATCAGTGCGAATTACCACAAACTAACACAAAGACATTTTGGTGCAGTGATCTACCACAACTTTGTCACAGCGCACTTAACGGAGGATTTTGAGATTGCACAGAGAATAACCTGCACCAGTACTGTGGAAGATGTACAGTGTGCACTTGAAAGACTGGCACTGATGCTGGATGATGTAACTATCTCTCTTCCATTTGAGGAGAAAAACCGTAAATTCTCCCAAGGTCAGTCGCAACCACTGAGCCTCAACTTGCAGTCTTTGCTGCAAGTTTATCTATTTTGTAAGCTTTGCTCCTTTTGAAATCTCTTTACCTAAATACTATTTTCTTGCAGTAGCAGGTTGGGAAGTGCTGAGCTGGAAGCTGAGTGAGGCAAGCTGGTACGTCACCTCTCACACTGGCTCTGGAACAGAGGCTAATCGTCCGCTTAGACAAGAAGAACAGGGATTTGAATAGAAAATGCTCAACAAAAGCTTTTTCTTATGAAAAATATCTAAAATGATATAAATAAAATCTAATCTAAATGGGGATCTTGAATTGTTAACATTTTAGGGTGCAGTGGGTCTGGCTGGGAAGGAAATAATTTTCTTAATAGCAGTCTGTACAGTGTTGTTTTATGGATTTGTGGCTAAAATAGCATTGGTAACACAGCAGTGTTCTGACCATTGCCAAATAGTGCTTGGACAGCATCAAGGCCTTCTCTATTTCTCAGTCTGCCCTCCTCTCCATTGAGGAGGCTGGGGATGAGCAGGAAGCTGGGGAGGGATGTTGCTGGGACAGTCGACCCCAGGGAAATCACATATCATATAATGTCATGCTCAGCAATAAAAGTTCAAGGAAAGGAGGAGAAAGGGCAGATGTTCTGTTATATTATCTCCCCAAGTGACCAGGCATCCAGTAGCATGTTGGCTGTCTGCATTTCTCACTAGACTAGATGCTTCAAAAATCCTGTTGATCTCAGAAGCTGGATTGCCTGGAAGATGTCTTGCTCTGAACTAGGGCTTTTAGGTTTCCATCACAGTTACTGGAGAGAAATTCACATTCTTATACGTTGCCTATTGACTACACTCTATCAAATGTAAAGAGAGCATGACTAGTTCAGATAAAGTCACTTGTATCAGGGATTTCTAAAGTTGAGTGAGAGGAACTCCCAGTTCTGTTTTGCCGTGTCTTGGTGTCTTTAGAATCAGGCTTGGTAGCTACATTTCATTATCAAAAGAAGCCTATTAGAAATCTTTCTCTGAGCATTAGGAATTGCTGTAAATGACAGTTATTATACCAACACATGTATCTTTGAACTGTTAAAACTCTGTGCTGAAGCAGAGCGCTGAAGTACATCCCTCTTGCTCAAAGCAGTGGAAATAGCTCAGCATTCCATTCCTGAACACAAGATTATGAAGATGGCTGTCCTGGGTCAGAAGAAGCATCTATCTTAATAAGCTTTATTTAGGAGTGCCCAAAAGCAGAAGCCTAGAAGCAGAAAACTGTACAATAGAATAAGCAAATAGACTCCCAACCTTCACTAGAGGAAATGGAGCCTTTCTCTAAAGGCAACTTCTTTTCTCCAGAACTCTTATAGAACTTTTCTTACATGAACCAACACAGACTCACCTTTTAACCATGTCAAACTTCAGCTTCCACAATATCCCCAAGCAAGGACTTCTGGTCTAACTAAGTGTGAAGTGAAACACCTTTTCTTTTTCTTTGGTTTTGTACAAATCTCTACTACACAATTTCAAAGAATATTTTTTGAACTTTATCTTCAGTGCTAGTTTATGTGAATTTACAGTGAAGCAAAGAGGAGTAATAGATCAATAGTCAGCATGGTGTTCCAAATGATTGGCACAAAGGCTCAAGTGAGCAGAACCTGGCACAACCAAGGCATCATTAATTCAAAAGGTATATCATCTGAAACTCGCAGATGAATTAGGTGTTGTTCACTTTCTCTTCTTGACTGCAGAGTTTTAAAATAGCATAAATATTTCACTGTGACAGAAGGTTTATCAGGGGTGACATTTCTCACAGAAGGCGTAGAGAATGAACAGGGAGCAGCAAAGAGAGACATGCCACGGCCTGTGTCTCAAGAGCAGCTTGTTCAGCTGAATAACTACACCCAAGTTTTCTAATATTGTTTTACTTAGTACCCCTAAATCCTTAGAAACTTTGTAGAATGCAAGACAGCTGATATTCCTAGCTCAGAAAGAAGCCAGGACTGAACCTACTGTGTAGGGACTTTGTGGGGATAAAAAGGACTCTTCTACAAACATTCTGAGGTGAGGAAGAATCGATTCTCCACAGAAAATTTACAATAGGACATAAAAATTCAGAAGTGAGTATTGGTCAAAGCTGTATCAACTGTCAGCTTCATTAGTAAAATTATAGTCAGTAGTAATTAATGATTTTGTTCCAAATTGTTTTCACCTTTAAAATGAACATTTTTTGTTGTTGTTGTTAAGTAGTTTAAACCTAAACAAAACATGTCTATCAATTTTAGATTGGAAGGGTTGAGCTATGAATACTTCCCTAGAATTTGGATAAAATGTAGTACCAAGACTAAAATGTATTTAAAAGGTCATTGTCTATTCCTTTGGAGTCTTTCAGGAGGGAGGTAATTTTCTGGAAAGATCTGAGAGAAAGATCAATGAATCTCATTCTCACCTGACTGATGTAAATCAGCAAAGAAAGGCTGCCTTCTGCTGACATCTGTTTACACCAGCTGCAAACTGGGGACATAGCTTTAGGGCTGTAGTGGTCTCACACCTGCAGGTAGCTCAGCACCACCACACTGCTCTCACTCCCCCTCCTCAGAAGGACAAGGAGACAAAATATTTTGAAAAAAACTCATGGGTTGAGATGAGGACAGAAAGATCACTCACCAGTTACCGTCACAGGCAAAACAGACTCAGTGTAAGGGAGATTAATGTAATTTATTGCCTACGAATTAGATTAGAGCAGTGAGAAACTAAAGATAAACTAAAGCCACTTTCCCCCGTTCTCATCCTTCCCTCTCCTCTCTCTAAGTGGCACAGGGGAATGGGGGCAGTGGTCAGTCCGTAATGCTTCCTCTCTCCCCCTCCTTTATCATCACTCTGCCTGTGTTCCACGTGGGGTCACTCCCATGCGATGTCAGCCTTCCCAAATTGATCCTGCGCTGGCTTGCCACAGGCTGCAGCTCTTCAAGCACTGCCCCAACATGTCTCTGTACCACAAGGCCCATCCTTCAGGATTGCACTGCTCCCGCATGGGTCCCCATGGGCGGCAGCTCCCTCAGACTCCTGCTTCACCTCAGGCTCCTCTCCATGGGCTGCAGCTCCAGCCCAGGGGCCTGCTCCTCTGGGGGCTCTCCATGGGCTGCGGCCTCTGCATGGTGCCTATGGGCTGCAGGGGGACAGCCTGTTCCACCACGGGCCTTTCCTGGGCTGCAGAGACCTTCTGCTCCATGCCTGGAGCACGTCCTGCCCTCCCTCTGCACTGACCTTGGTGGTTGCAGGGCTGCTTCTCTCACACTTCTCACTCCTCTCTCCCAGCTGTTGTCGCACAGTGGTTTTTCTTAAATCTGCTCTCCCAGAGCACACCCGGCATCTCTCATGGCTCAGCTCTGGCAGTGGTGGGTCCCTTTTGGTCCCTTTTGGAGCAGCTGGAGCTGGCTCTGATCGGACATGGGGCAGTTACTCTCAGAGGCCATCCCTGCAGCCCCTGCAACTGAAACCTTGCCACATAAGCCCACTACAAAGTCTAGTTAGAATTAAGATATATTTTTATGCCTCACCAAAAGCTTAAATGCAGTTTTAATTAAAAGCAAATCATAGTTTGTTTATTAAGTGGCTGCCAATTCCTGCTTAATTATCACATTCACCAAATACTAGAGCTAGCTTGTCAGGGGTTTGAATTTTCTAGCTGGAATGAAGGAGACGAAATAGATAAGATGTCAATTACAACAAACTGTAATTAGATTATTGGCAGATGAAGACCCTCAGGGAACTATAGCCCCACATAGCAGGAAACTTGATATTCAGATGGTCCAACCTTGTACTAAAGAAGGGAATGGGTCATCTTACATAATATAAATTAATCATTTAAAAGAAAGCTTCAAAAGAAAAAGGATAGAGAAATGCGCACGCAAAATCTTCTAACTCTTTCTTGTCACATTTCTAATCTGATTACAGGTTTTTTTGACTAGATTCAGAGTGGGGAACACATGAGCTCCAACAGCTGTGTCCCAGCTCCATGTCAGTGAGACCTGGGTGTGCTCCTGGCAACAAGGCACCCTGCACGTGCAGTCCCTCTGCGCTCCACAGTGCAGGGAGGACCTGCTGGGTAACCTTGTGGGGTTATTCACGGCACTTGCATGTCAGAACTCACCTCAGAACATTCCCAGCTGAAAAGCCTATAACTGTCTTTTCCTTCTGTCATTAAACCACAACAAAAACAGCCAGCCAGCCTCTTATGCAGATTACCGTAGCAGGAGAGACACCTGAGGACTGATAGTGAAGACAATAGCAGAAAGGAGGGAGGCTTTCTGGGCTACTGCATTCTGTTGAAAATTAATTCAAAAAATGCTTGCAGCGAGAGAGAAAAAACCTCTAAAACTGCTACTGAAAACAATATGGTGGCAATCTTCCCACCAGCCAGCAACCTTGTGCAGCAGCAGTTGTGTCAAGTAATAAGCATGAAAACAGGATTGTTTCATTTCATATTTCCTCCCACCACATATCTCTTGAACAATAATGATGCTGAACAGAAAGGAAGCTACTGTAGTCCTAACAGTTGCAACATCCACACCAGCAGATGCAGTGAGGTTAAACTAGATGAGACAACTCAGTATTGCAAACAGCATTTCTCCTCTTAATTCTCTAACCAGCACTGTGTGAGAGGTGCTGCACTGTATTTGCATTTCTTATGCTGCAAAAGATACGCAATAGAAACTCACCCCATTTTCCTTCCTACTAGCACTGCCTGAGGGGTCATATAACTCAGAATACTCATGGCAATCATATTCTCCCTCTCCTTTTGGCCTTGAGTTACATCAAGCTGCGCTTTAATACATTTTTATTCACTAAAGTCTCTTTTAAATTGAAGTAATCCATTCCTTTCAGTATTCAGAGTCCTAGCTGCTTACTCAGAGGACAAGAGAGAATTGTCATTCCTTTAGTCAGCAATAAAGCATGAATACATTTCAGAGAAAATTAGTGAGCTTTTATTGTGATTTCTGCATTATCCTATATTCCCAACAGTACAATTTCTATCCTATTTTTTTCTGCTGACAACACTGTGGCAACAGGGACTATACAAGTAGCTTGTACATACAGTACAACAGACCATATAGATAAACTAGAATTGATTTAAGTTTTCATTGTCTCATGCATCTGTAAAATTAATCACTGAATTTGACTAGCAAAAACCCCATATTTTTAGTGAAACATGCTGGGAAGAACAGAGCCTGAGTTCCAGAAACAAGATGGACTGGGTATAGAAAGT
Organism: Penelope pileata; assembly: GCA_013396635.1. Taxonomy (NCBI): domain Eukaryota; kingdom Metazoa; phylum Chordata; class Aves; order Galliformes; family Cracidae; genus Penelope; species Penelope pileata. The sequence goes on along the minus strand of WBMW01001199.1, from coordinate 714,936 downwards.
GCTCTTTTAGCTCACAGAGGCAAGACATTGACACTCTGACATTTCTTCAGTGGTTACTTGAAAGAACAGGGAGCTTAGCACCCTATGAATAGGAAGAATCAGAAAATCTGGCAATTATTCCTAACAGTTATCAAAGATGTCAGCTGCTGCTTTGCATACCTGGCACATTGTGATTTCCAGCATCCACCACGGAAAATGGTGGAAAATGGTGGAAAATGGTTCAGGCAGCATCTGCATCCCAGTGACTGTTCTTGGGTCATGCACTTACAGGGGACCCAAGACAATGGTGTTCTACCAGCAGGTGACACTTAAGCTGTACTTAGCTGTAAAAGACCAGTTCACCCAGTACAGAGGAACATAACACTGATCACCCCATCTGCAGTGCTGGGAAGCTATCCAGTGTTGGCGCAGAATGGGAAAGTGGGTCCAGAGATCAGGCTCCTCTGTGGCAGCCACTCCAGGTAACATCTATTGTTTGAAAGAATTTTTAATTTTGAAAGATTCCTTGATGTTGAAAGAATTTTTATAGGTCAATATAGCTAAATAAAATTGACCCAAACTCTCAAGTATGTTCTCTAATTTTTCTTCTTTTTACTAAAAGTTATGATGCTACTCCAGCTTGGGAACCAGCACATCTACCAGCCTCATGCTGGTGGTCCCTTACAACAGCACAGTGTAGGAGCAACATGTTCACTTCAATAGTACCAGAATTAAATGGAATAGCAATGGTTGGCAATTGGTTGGGATTATATAAGTGATTATTTAAGCCTAAATTTGGAAATAAAGTATACATAATCAACTGAAAGGGAATATAGGTTTTCCCCAGTAATCATACATTACACTTTCTGAGGGACAAAATGCATTCCATTTTAAAAATAAAAGTAATTGTGAGAAAGACTTTCTTTTCAACCAGTGATGCAGCACATCAAAGTATGCAGTGGATTTTCCTTTATATGAAAATTTGCATCCGAATTATAAGTCTTTCCAAAAGTCACAATATAGAAAAAGTGGAAAATAATGTATTCAGTGCATCTCTATATGTTCTACTAGGACAAGAGTTTAGATTACTTGATCACTGTCTCTTTCTACCACTGAAAAGATGAATTACTGAATAAAGTTCACCAAGCTTAGCGGAGTTATTGATAAATTTATACTATGGACAAAGGTGTTGCAAAACCAGAACAATTATTTTACTAATGACTGATCCTACTCTGTAAGTATTCTGATACTCCAGCACAGATCTCATCTTTTCAGAAATAATAACACACTAATAAACTTTTTATTTTGGTGAAAGTGAAACAGACAAAGCGATACAAACACAGATTCCAGAAAAGGCAGTAGTGGTGGTATTTATGGATTTGATTCATTTGATTTCTGATGAAAAATAGATTTTAAAGTGCTAAATTGCATTATGCTTCCACTTTTTGTTTTACCTCTGTTGTACACGTGAGATGAATACAAACTTGCCTGTGAACTGTGCATTAGAGACAGTAACGAGAATAATGTAGTTGAAAGTTTGCTCTGTAAGTCTTCATACGATTTTGTATTCAGCTACAAGCAGAGAGTCACCAGCGTAGAGCACTTACAGAAGCCAGCTTAGATTTACGTTAATTAATGAGGTTAACCAACTAATTTAGGAGTCTAACTGCAGCCTCAGTTAGAGATCTGTTATATCCTCCTGAGGTGACTACTGTTTTCTCTTAGTGAGGCTACCAACTTCTAAACTAGGTCCCCAGACTGAGCTTTTGTGTGCCCTGAAATATACCCTCTGAAACAGACTTGGAAAGGAAGGGAAGCAGAGGAAGATAAAAGAAGTTTCAAGGGAAAGAGATTTTCCACAGTGCTTCAGAGAAGCTGGATCTAATTTTGTCCTTAACCTCCGGGAGGTAAAACAAATAAATTTTGAAGAACAAATACTGTTTTTGAAAGGAGTATAGAAGTTTTGATTGCAAAAGTCTTTTTGGTAGGTATACCTCTGCAATTAATTATTTAACAGTCTAACAAAATCACACGACTGAATGTAAAATGCTGATAGTCTCTCTAAAGTTAATATTGAATATAGCATTTCTATATGCTTCTAATATTGAGTATAGCATTTAATTTCCGTCTTTTTCTTCTCTCAATTTCTATCAAAAGAGAAAATATTTTGCGGTTTCAACATAACAGCTCATCTCAGATTTGGCAAGTTTTGAAAATTTTGAGAACCAAATTATGATAAAGTATTTCTGTCTGTTTTGTTGTTTTTTGTTTTTAATTTTTTTTGAACTTTGTTTTCTAATTTTCCGAAAACAGTAATAGGAAATAGCACTACAGGGAGAAATTTATTTAAATCATTTAATTAAATGAGTGCAGTTCGTCATGAACTCTACACCTTTCTGAAATTATATAATAAATATCTTCTGGGAAGTGATTATTCAGGAACTGAGGTTTCATGAGATCAAAACTGAGAGCTAGTTCTTATCCTTAAAGTAGCTTGAAGTCACAGCCATCTCATGACTGTAATGGATGTTAGCTGATGATCTCAGCACAGTCAAGAACCAGCCTCCCAGTCACACCTGGCACTGGTTTATCTCCTTTGGTTGCTCTTAAAAAAAATGGCCAAAGCAGGTACATCTGCTAATGTGCTCCTCTTCAGCCCAGCATGGGCACTGTCTCCACAGTGACAAGGGGCAGTCAAGGTCAAGACACAAAAGCTGCAGGCACTGCACGTAAGCCTTTCTATCTCATCCCTCCATTTCTTCCCTAAATGTATTTGTTTTCTTTGTCAGCCTCCTTCCTGGTTACCTTCAGAGTTCATCCCTCTCTACAGTCCTTCAGGATGTTTCTTCTGCCGAGAACCAGACAGTCTAAAACATCCTTGTATCTCCTTCTTCTGATGGAAGAAAGAGGGAGAAGATCCCATTCAGAGCATTATGCCTTTTTACTAGTCCTTGCTGACCCACTTCATGTCTGAGTGGCCAGTTTTTTCCGTGAAAAAATACTATCCCCTCCTCTTCCTCCATCATTCTAATGAAGGCTTCCAAAGCCTCTGAGGCAGGAAGATTCTTCCCTCCCTAGCTTGGAGGTGAAAAGCACCTTCTGTCCTGTGTGCTCATCCCATGAGCAAGGAGCAGACCTTAAGGCAGACCATACTTTGAATACAACATCTGCAGGGTCCAAACAGTTCCCAGTGTCTATGCCGAGAGAATATGCTGTCCTGGGATTTGACTGCTACATTCCACAAAGTTATAGTGGTTTTAGAACAGGCATGACTCATGGTTGTGGTGGTAGAAAGTCATTTATTGTGCTAATAAATGCAATATGGAGGAAGTATCTAGTGCTGCTGCTGAAATGCTTTTTGTCAAGTGTACTTCATTCATGGATGTCTTTCCATCTCTTTCTCTTCATTTTCATGTTTTCTTCTTCAGTCATGTGTATCAGATCCATTTTAAGTTGATATTCACAGTTAATAGATTACAACTTAAAATTCTTTTTTTCTTTTTTTCAGAATATGATGACATCCTAGTTGGCGTATCTTAAGTATATAGCTGCAAAACACAGCTTCACAGTTCTATGCGTAGTTGAACTTTGTTGCCCCGCATTTGCCATAAAATTCTTTGCACAATTTTGTTACCTCAAACATAAATATAAAATAACATATGTAAAGAATAGCCATGAAATATTTAATAAAATGCTGTAGAAACTATTTCTTTATATCTGAGTTATAATGACAACACATCGATGTTATCTTCAAAAAAGGATGAATATGACAGGTGTTTACATTTTACTACATATTAATATGGTCTTTGTTAATAAACAATATGGAAATCTGATTATAAAAATATTCTAAGACTACATTAATAATAAGTACCAATAACCTTTATGTAAAAGATTTTAAGGTCTTTGGGAATATTTACACATGTATCAAAGATCATTGGGTTTAATTGACTTCACTGTAATTATACATTCATCCTTCATGCAGCCTTTTTTTTTTTTTTTTTAATACTACCATGTGTTTATGCAATATAAATTTTCATATCATTTAGGACAAGTTTTTGCCTTACACTTTTCTCTACTTCTCCTGTTACTGGACCATTCAAATCTTTTACATTTGGTTTTCCCTACACCAGGCACTGAGAGGTCTGATCCAGAGAAACCAACATCAAGTTACAAATTGACCCCAAGGAGGCTAGCCTTATGCCATTCACATGAAAGGTAGTTCATTCTGGCTCCTGTTGGACTTCAGTTATTTCTGAAAACCACTTACCAGTCTACAAAGGCAAGACAGAATGGAGCAATGCAGAGGGTGGAGAGTTTAGCAGGAGCCTGGGGCATTGGGCAACCAGCTGGCACAAAAGCAGGTGCAGCTCCAGGACGAAAGATGCCATCCTGCTTGGCAGGTCTGGTATCAGGTGCTGCTGCTGAAAGGCATTCACCCAGCACTCCTACAAGCCAAATGTACTTAAGCCAGCATCAGTGCCACTAGAGCAGCAAGGCTTAGTTCAGTCTGTTTTCCTACCCCCAGTGAATACAACAGAAAGTGTTGCTTTTCTTCAGGTTTGCTCTTTGACATATGTCACTAAGGATTTCCATTTGGCTTTCAACTTCAAAGAATCATAGAATCAGAGAATGGTTTAGATTGGAAGGGACCTTAAAGCCCATCCAGTTCCAAACCCCCTGTTGTGGGCAGGGCTGCCACCCACAGGATCAGGCTGCTCAGGGCCCCATCCAACCTGGCCTTGAATGCCTCCAGGGATGGGGCATCCACAGCTTCTCTGGGCAGCCTCTGCCAGGGCCTCACTACCTTCTGAGAAAAGAATTTCTTCCTAACTTGTATTATTCCTTTTCAGCAAAACCATCCTCTTCTTTCCTTTCTGTCTTATATGATTTTTATTTTTCATTTTGAACTTTATTATTAAAACAGAAACCACACTTAGCAACTCCTCCTTGGGATCTTTTCCTTTCAAGAAGGATTTGGAATGCCCTGCCCTTGGCAGCAAGAGCTTTGCCCATTATCAACAAAGCTAGTACTGGGCAGCCCTGCTAATCTGCCTGACAGCAACATCCTTATAGGAAACAGTGACACGTGGAAAAATGCAAAGTTTAACACTAAGATTTGTATGATTATTTGACTCGACCATCTCTCCCAAGCTCTCTGCCATAATTTGAAAAGGCTTCCAAATATCATAATGAAAGAGAAATGTATGTGGCTTTCTGGGACACGTCTAGCAATTTCACTTCAGATATTATCATTTCTTCCTTACACTTCTGAGTGTTGTTGATGATGCTCATAGCAGATGGTTAGTTTATATCTTTTGCCCTTTTTGCAGGAATTTTTGTTTTTATTGTTGTTGGATGAAATAACTGTCTTCTAACTGTTTTTAATTTAACAGACATACTTTTCAGGAAATGGGTGAAACTTCAAAATGTTTGTTGAAGCACAGTGTCTGATCACAGACACATTTAAAATGAGAAACATGCACAAGGCAATTTGAGTAGGATGTTCAGAACAATGGACTGAAAAAAACTGCTGTTTATAAATGGCTATTTACATAATCCACAGTTTCTCTGTTATCTGCAACATTCTGCGCAACAAGATTACTGCGAGCAAATGAAATTTAAATGTCGCTATATGAGCTAATCTTAGCCAAGCCATAAGAAATTCAAATCAGCTCATAGTTAAAGCAGCTCGCATGACACACTTAGAAGATGAAGTAATCTTTTCAGGACGGTGGCTCAGCTCTGAGCTTTGCTCAGCTGGTAATTTGGCCAGTGTCCTGAGGATGAGAGGTGTGGTTCTTAGAAGGTGGCACACTGGCCTGCCAAGAGGACATGCTTCTCACACAGAGGCCAGACCTGCGGCCACCAGTTCAGTTTGAACTATCAAAGAGGATGTTCTCCTTAAGTGCACTATAACTGATATCATCACATCCAGGCAACTAACTAGGAAGGAAAAAATGTGAGCATTCTAGGTTCAGCCCCTGCAAGCACCTTAACGTTCTGGCCCTGATTCAGTAAAGCAATTAAAGCTGTGCTAAACTGGAAGCATTTGAATTGTCCCACAGAAATGCAGTTGTGCTCTTTAAATTAAACACAGTTTGTGGGGTCGAGCCTATGTTTTGCCCCACTGATAACAAGGTACTTGTTCAGCACTGTGGGTCCCAACATGCTTCTGAATTAACACACACAATATCTATACCACTAAGAGCATCTGGGGAGTTGGCATAGACAAAAGAACGCGATATAAGGTAGGTGTTTTGATCAGCCATCAACAGTCTATATAGCAGAATTGATTTTTAATGAAATATGGTAGGGAGCCCTTTCATGAATAAACTTTAATGCCCCCTCGATGGGGGTTGCATGGGGCAGAGAAATAAGATGGTGCTGGATGGTCCTCCCCATCTTCTCAGTGTAAGTCTTCCGGCTGTCAAGGGCAGTCTGTTGCATCAGTTATGTCACTAGAATAGCCCGTGCAAACCCCTCTTCTCTTCCTGTCTTCTTCATCTCCAATATCAAAATCCACATGACAACGCTCTGTGATTTTTTTGCTCTTGCATCCTATCAGAAATGTGCGTCTACTCACCAATCCTTGGGGCTGCTGGAGGTAGTGAAGTCCCTGACTTGCACACACTGTGGCCTTATCGGCTGAAGAATTCAAGAGGAAGAGCTAGCTCCTATGCTACAGTATCTGCTTGCAGAAATTCACCACTCACTGCAAAACTGCTGGACCATAAGAGGTTCAGGCAGTTTTCTTCTCAAAGATCTCTGGTCGATTAGCGTCACATGAGCAGTTATGTCTAGTTGCAGCCACCTCATGGTCCCAGGATGGTGAAATGGCAGATGAAATTCAGTGTAGACAACCTAAGTGATGTTCATGAAAATAAATATTCACAACTTTACATATTTAAAGGATGAGCTTTGAAACAACTACTTTCAAGTGGCAACATTTGGTTGTTGCTATCATAATAGATAGCTTTACGAAAAGTAAGATTTTCTCATCTTTAGAGGCCCACTTGCATAGAGAGAAATAAATTTAATTGTCACTACATATAGTCATAAGGACCATTTCATAAAAGAAATAAGAGGTTCAGGCATTTACAGTATGACAATCATATTTCAATAGTCTTGTATTTAAATTGATATTGTGAGATAAAATTAACGCAAATTTCTCTATTGGATTATTTCCTGCACTTTAACAATCGCTTGTCAGGTTGCTTGTAAAAACTATAGAGAAGACCCAAGGGTACCATACTTATGTTCCATACTAAGGTAATTATATGTGTATAACCTTAAACAGAAGATATCTTCCTTTTATGGACAGTGGTGTTATCACAATCATCTACAGTCATTTAGAAATTATTTAAATTATTTAAATTAAATTTCTAAAATTGCTCCTCTTTTTAATTGCTCCCAATAACTAGTCACCATGATTTGTTAGTACGTATTTTTTTATTTTGATATATTTACAGAGCTTTCAGAGAAATCCTACTAGCTCTGTACAATCCAAATTAATTTTCATTTTCTGCAGCTATATGACAGGACAGGATGACCTCATGAGACCCGAACAACCTGAGTCACCCAACAGTGCTGTAACCACTGCCTGAGAGCCGCCTGTGGTCAGCTATAACTTCCAGAGCCTTTTCTGCTCTGCCAGCATTCTCCAAGTGTTTAAATACACACATTGCAGAAGGAAAAACACCTGGCTAACATTTTTAATTTCCAGTCTTCCCTGTGAAGAAATGAAGAGCTACAGACCAATCAATCCTACCACTATAATTGGAGTCTGAAGCTGGTCTGAGTCTTATTTCATTCTAATTTCATATACTTTGGCTGCCTTTTATGCTAGAATGAGTGTGAAATGAATCATGCCCTCCATTTTTTATCACCATGCCTACAGCCAAAGTGCTACAGATCAGCCAACACAAGGAGAGCCATCATCTTGAAACTTCTCCTAAGCTGGAAACTGAACATTTCAAGGCTGACACGAATGACAACAGGAATGATGAGTATCATAAAGACTCTGGCAGAGATGAAGAAGATCCCTGAACAATTCCTGTTCTCTGGTCTCTGTGCCTTTCAGGGCCTGTGATACAGACTTGTCATACTACTAACTGCTAAAGAAGTGAGTGGTAAAAATTGGCAGAAGAGGAATTACAACATTCCTTTGACTGCAGTTTTATTCCATTTAACTGAACTACTGTACAAAACCAAAATACTAGTGTTATTAGCCAGTTAAGTGATTAAAGGCTATATTTATGTTATAATGCTTATAAGGCCTTATCATAACAAAACTCATTCAGCACAATATTTCCTGCTTAATGTAAACTCCATTAGGGAACACTTAACTACCTACTGATTCATTTAACCTGCATCACCATGGTAAATGGAGGCCTGTGTCCATCCTTTGAGTCTCCGCAGCAAAGGCCTTCATGCAATAAAAGCTTGCAACATGGGGTGCCACTGTATCAAAAAGTGTTAAAAACTAAAGGAGAAAAAGGAACCCAATCAGCCTCAGAAGAGTATGTGGTTGCTCTTTACAGATGTATACTAGAGTATTGTTTTGGTATGTGAGCACACACAGACATACTATTTCAAATGTACAAAATAGATTTGTCCCACAATACCAGATTGATAGGGAAGAGCCTGATGCATTAAGAAATGAAATGTGAGCTACAGAGAAAGCCCTCTGGCAAGGGAAAAGGGTAGAGACATCCATTCACTGGATTGCTTAAGCACTTTAGTGACTGAAAACTAATTTCTAAGCTCACTTCCATCATTGTAAACTCAAAGAAACTCTCTTGATTTCAGCAGATTGTTACAGACTTTTATCATTTTTACTGATGTATAACCTTATCCTTGAACTCTCCATTTGTCTAAAAGATCAATCTTTCCCCTAAACTCTGAATACTATTGTCCAGTTTTCAGTGCCGTTAGAGTTTTGAATAAGATTAGTATTTTATCTCTTGATGTTCTATTCAAAATTCCAGGCTATATGTTTCTGTAATGTTCTTTTTGGATATCTCCATAAACTGTCCTTACTCTGAATATATTGAACAGGTGCTACTCCTGCAGATGGTAAGGCTGTCAGAAAGAACATCAAAGCAAAGCTGAATAGCACTTCTGACAATATAATGCCGATTCCTCAGTCAGCGTACAGCTATTGTCAGGAATTACAAATTGGACAAACTCCAAGTGGTGACATGGACCTAGATGGAGTAGTGGAGATAAATAGTCCAGGAAACCTCACACTTTCCACACAAATGTAAAATTTATTTTAAACACAGGAAGGAATACTTATCAGACCCTAATAACAAACTTGCAAGAAAAATAGGCATATACAAACAATTTTTTTTTATTTTTGATAAATAGAACTGTTGGTGATCTTTATTATTTCATTTTTATGCTTTGCATATGTCGTGTTCTAACAGACAGCTAATTTCGTAATTGTCCTCTTTGATACGGTTTGAGAGAGACAAGACTTCGACTTGAGAGTAAAAGGACTTCTTTGCTGTTTCAATGCATTGGTTGTCTGGCTGAAGGTTTCTCCCCAACGCGGGTTCTTTTCATGCTTCTGGTAACAGCCATTTTGGACCACACAATATCCTAACTGTTGCCCTGTGTAAAAAATTGCAGTCAGGCTGATCCAAGAGCTGCCGTGGCCCCTTAGTCTAATGCCTTTTTGCATCAAGAGTGATACGAGCTTCTCACAGCATCTTAAAGATGACATAGAATCCTTTGGGCCCTTCTCACCAGGGCAGCTCTGCTGTGCTCTGCTATTTTTTGACGTACAGGGGGTGGGTGAATGGAGCTTTGGCTCTACTCATCTATTTCCTCTTCCTATTCACTTTCAGATTAGTTCTCCTCATACCTGGCAGACAACTGTGGGGACCTAACCACATTTGCAAACATGAGTGACAGTCATGCTTTGTCTGATTTCAAGTCTAATCAACTTTTCAGATTGTGACAACTCTTCATAGGTATACATTTAGTTGTTCGTGAAACCTAGCAAAGTAATCACAGGTACCATCATGATTTTCATGCATCAATATCAATGACATACCAAAACAAAAGCACCACCATTCTGCTATCAGACACAGAGTTTTGAAAAACCAACAAGATGTATCACGTACTAGATCTATGCTGGAGATACCTGTGGTCCAAGGAGGTTACTTGCACTGTGGAAAACTGAAAACAACAGTTCCTAAACAAATACTGGCAGCTTTCATGAACTGGCCATGTTCTAAATGGAATGAAGAATAGTACAGAGGTTACGGTTTTCACAGGAAAATATAATAAAAAGTTATGTTGTTCTGAAGCAAATAGAACTGCAGTTCTATTACATGTTGAACAACAAGATGTAGTCTGCATTTTGTGCTTAGGGAATACTTTATAATATTTACAGTACAAAGTAAGCATTTTGAACAGTGTTGTGCTAGTAACATCCATGACACAAAATGTTTATTCCCATTTGCCAAACAAAGAAGGTAGACATTAACAAAGCCTTAAATCTTGAAAGCAAATCAAATTTTAAAAATCCAACACATAAATCTTAAGGACAAGAAATGCAGAAGATCACCAGCTACTGATTTAATTTATTTGGTTCAAGTGCTGAGAAATATAGATACTTTTTATTTTTAGAATATGCACCAATAGATCAGGTCTATGTAGAAAAAAGATATAAAATACTAATTATTTTAAGGACTAATATTTCTCCAGTCCTATCTGTAGGAAAATTTTTCATTTTCTTAGTGATCAGAGGCAACTAGAACCTTTCATTCCCAATTTAAACGACAGTACCAACATGACAGTGGGGTTACATCGCGCTGCTTCTCCCCTATTATTAGTCCCAAGGCAGTGACACAGCTAATAGGTAGATGTCATTTATACTACTGGCAACACCTCTTCATTAGAGATCAATTCCTCTATCTGCAGCCAAGTCTGAACTGGAATACAGCAGTGGTTTCTGTACAAATGAACATCTACATGGCTGTTGGTATTAAAGTACATAAAGAGTGAAATCATAGACGCTACAGAGAGACTTTTGGGGAAAGAATATTTATGTATTTACTCAAATTTGAGTTAGAATACATGAGAAAAATCTTCTGTTTTTTTGCAAAGAAGTATAAATAACTATTTCAATCCTTGACTCAGTTATATTATCAGGCCTGGATCCAAATGTATTTCTACTCATTAATTCACAGCAATCATTTTTATGAGATGTGCATTAAAATTGGCCATAAACATTTTACTCTGCCTGAATGACTCCTAGCATTCTAGAGCTGTAAGAAAATTGCCGGTGCAAAACCATAAGGTGCAGTGTGGCCATTCACAGCAGTTACAGTTTGTCATGAAAGCACCAGTTAAGAATTCCCAGTTGATTGCTAGTTACATTAAAACATTATGAATTACTCCAAAGTTTCCACAGAAGTGGAGAGAGGAATGACCTCTTGATTTCTGATGTTACTGGCTCCTCACTTATAATGTACCTGAAATCTGAAAGAAGTAGATAAAGGATTCTAATCAAATCTCCTATATCAAGCAAATAACTCCAGTCATAGAGGCATATGATGAAATGAATCCTCTTCATTGGTTGACAATGAACATTAAAAAACTAACTTAGTTCTTACTGAAGTATTAGATCCTGAAAAACACTTTATTTCATGAATTCCAGTTAGAATCAACTCCAGATCACTACTCTGACCTGAACATACCTACAAGAAGATGAACAGGCAGACAGACTTGTATAAGCACTCACATTCAGGGCCAATTTACATTTATAAGTGAGTCCTGAGTATGCACAGATATGAAGTCTTGGAAAGTGAGTTCTGTGCTCCTGAGATTGTTTATTTACTATACAAACGCTTCCCCAACTACATTAAGCCAGAAAGCATACAATTTTTTTTTAGGCAAGAATAAGGACATACAAGGTGAGACATAGCGCTCTAGTTGTCATATGATCTTTACAGAGACTAGGGCAGTTTTTATTTCTTTTTACCCTGCCCATTTAATTTCAAATAAGTTCTCTCCTTCTGGAGACATGTAGAAAATCTTCATGGAAAATTGGTTTCTCAAAGCCCACAGAGCCAAGAAAGTTGCCTTGAAGTCCATGTCAGCTATACATCCATTGGTATCGCTCATAGTTAGGCTGCAAGTCTATTTGCTTATGCATCTGCCTTCAGAGAGAAGCTTCACATACATATGGAGACTGTTCCAGTCTCTGGAGTTTAAGTAGAAATTTCTTGTAAAATCTGAATTCTGATTCTTTCTGCTGCAGCATCTTTACTCAAGCAAAAGTGCCAGAGAGGCCTCCTCTGCCCAGACAAAACTTTGACCTACCTGCCAGCTATTAACAAGTACCCAGAGACCTTCCTATCAGCCTTCCAGTCCATTAGAAAGAATACCATAGATTGTCAGCTAGTTCATTTAAGTTCTTCCTTCTCTAATTAAGAACTAGTCCTTACCCCTTGCTGAACTTCAGGAGCTTAACACATTCTCAGTATTGTATTGCACCACCTTCAAAAATCTCACTAATTCGCTCTCAGTGATTAAAGGATTTTTTTACTACTCATTTGCTTCCTCTGCTGCTCATTACTTTACCCTTAGCTCTTCGTTCAGCCCACAGTTTTGATTACAATTTTCCTGACTGCCATGAAGGCCACACAGGTGTCTTCATTTTCACGAAGCACTGCTCTCCTTTGACCTCCCCGTTACTGTACTCTCCTCCATCTCCCTCATCTTCTCAGTGTTGCTGCCAGGCTTGGACTCATCAATGTTTTCTGTTCAACCTCTGGGTGACTTTAAACCTATGAGCCGTAATGACTTCTCATTTGCTCTCAATCCTCTCCTTCTTTGTCCACACTTTCATTTGCTAATATGCTGCTTGGTCCTGTCTATGTTTATGTCTCCTCCACCTTTGGTCATCACTATGGAAACTGCCTCCATCTTGTCTGTCACTCAACTCATAGCACAAGCTGCACCTTTGGCTAGAATTCCATAATACCAACTGTTTTTCTAAAGAATATTTCTAAATTATGATCTTTTTTACTACCCTACAACTAAATATTTGGCCACGTCTTTATGATCTCAATATTTGATTCCTCTGACATATTTTCTCTAATCTTTATGTTACCAATTGCATCTACTAAAATTCTGCTGCAAGTCACTTCCTGGCTTGAGACCATGGCAGTATCGCTTCGTGTCTTTCTCCACAGACTCTCCTTTTGCTGCTCTCCAGCTATACACTGTATCTCTTAAAACTCTTCTCAGCCTCTGCCTATTCCACCTTATTCAGCCAGGAATTTAACTCATAGCTTTGATTTTCATATAACACCTGCTTCCCCTGTGCACTTGCTAAATTTTCAATGAGGTACCTTTGGGTTGTTTCCCTCCAGACTTGCAGGGAGCTCCTGATGGACCTCTCTGGCAGCTGCAGTCAGCATAAGCTGTTGCCCCTGCCCTGCCCTGTGTCAAATCTGATGGTTCTTATGCCACGCTTGGGAAGCTGACTTTAACGTTCTCTTTTAGTTGGGATCATGTGGGCTCTAAACCAGAGCATAGCACTCCTGGGCACCATGGTGATGCAAGTAATGATAAATGTTTCAAGATTTGAGTCATAATTCCTTTGTTGCAGAATTTAGGGGTTCCAGCAGACTCTTCCTGAACTCAAACCAGATCAAAGGAGAGCAAGAATCAGGCTGTGTGTGATAGGTTTTGTTTTAATCTGCGTAACATAGTTCTGGTCTAAATATGGTTTACATGATATGCAAGGCCTATTTGTTTCCTACCATCTATAAACCTTTATCCAAAGAAAAGTGAAGTGTTGTCACCTAACACTGGATGTCTTAAATAAATCTGCAGAGTAAAGAAGTAAGATAGAGAAGCAAATTAAACTGAAAAGCAGTTATGTGATAGTAAGAGAGCTGCCTTAGTCTCAAGCCTTTTCTAGGAAATGGAATCCTCATTTCTGCATTGCAACAACACATTGTTTTTTATGGGACTGTTCTCTGTTAACTAAGGAAATACAATTTATCCAATAAGTCGAGAGGAAAAAAATATCATTTTACAAAAGCTCATAGGATCAAATCTACTTCATTCTATCAGGCTGGCAGATCCATGATAACACAAAATACAACCACAATCACCTGTTTTAAACCGTTTTTCAGCTGTATCTCCTCTCTGGCCAGGGTATTCAACAAACTGTGTGAAGAAAAGTTCATCTGAAACAACCCCCTAACTGCTCATAAAACAGTGGTTGAAGAGACGTTCTGCATAAAAACAAGTCACAACAGCAACAAAGGACAGACCTTGTGGGAAACCAGCTCACGTTTAGGCAAGTCACACAACTGCACCAGCAATTGCTGCCTCGCAGGCTACTAGATGGCACTGTTTTGCTTAGCACAGCTGCAAACAGAAATGTTCCTGCTTGTCTAGTAAAGCATCTCGAGTCCTGGCTGAAGTCGCTTTCATCATCAGCATGAACAGGAAGAAAAGGAAAGCTAAGCTTACTATCACTTTAGACAGAAAAAAAAAAAAAAGGTTTCTTCTTTTCCTTCAGAATTTTGAAGCCCCCTTTTTTTTTTTTTACAAGGATACTTAAATATGATTTTTTCATTATGCATCAAAAATATGTATTCAGGCAGGTAGGATTTAGGTATAAAGAGGTAATAACTACAGGACAGGGCACTCAGATGCAGAAAAATGCTTTGTAACAAAGTATAGCTTTAAATGATTTAAGTAATTCTACACTGTATTTACTATTCTGGTAGCTGTCTCGGGTATGCTCTCATTAGCTAAATGCTCTAATTCATTACAGAGTCAGAGTTAAAACCAAGCTGCAGTTAGCAATGACAGTTTTATTAAAAACACATTTTTCATTTAAGTGTCAATGTTTTCAGATGAATTAATTTTAATACAACTGATGGTTTAAGTGGAAGGGAATACACTCTGTCATTCAGAGAAAGGTTCAAACCCAATTATATATATGAAAAGTGATTGTATGCAGGAAAAGTGGGAACTCAGAGATGGGCCCAAAGGACAAAAATATAATCAGTTAAGTGATGACCTTTCTCAGTGTAGTGTTTGAAGCAGAATAATGATCTCTGATTAACAAGATCAGGGCTTAGCTCTGCTTTGCTAATGCCCTGGGGTGAATGTGTGGACTGCATTCCAAAGCCTGGAGCTGCCCAGCCCTTCAAAGCTAGCTGGAGCCACAGACCTGTATGGAAGCACCAGCTGGAGCTCATGGGCTTTCCAGCTCTGGTGGAATGAAAGGTGAATTGTTTGTCATCCAATTCAGGCAGAACCAGACAAATTAACTCAATCACCTCCTCAGCTGCTCCAGAGAGAATGTTTGCATGATCCCATCTGTTCAGCAGAAGAGCCTGGGAAGCAAGTATCCCCCAAAGAGAGGCTGTAAGGAATGATTATGGGTTAATAACTTCTTAAATCACTGCAGCTGTTTGCAGCATTATTGACTGTGCTTGACATCTCTCTTTCATTTATAGGGTTTGGCTGTCTGGGGGGGAGGGTTGAAGAACATCTAATATAATTCAGGTTGGATAAGGGGAGTGGAGAAAATCTTCATAATTACTATAGACTTTGGAAAGCTTCTCTCCCCATATATAGCAATCCTTCACCTCCAACCCAGACTGGGCTTTCCTTTTCTATCAAAACTGTGAGGGAGTCTTCACAGAGAGCTTGATGTGTTTACATTTCGCAAAGGGCGATTCTGTCACATGTCAAGTACAAAATTCATTCTAGCATTTCAGCCTTTTAATCTGGTATAGAAAAGCCAAAACAGTGGGTGAGGACTTCTTATCTTATATGTTTTTGACTTCTAAAGTATCTTCTTCTACTACATGAAAGAATGCTGCAGACTGTTATGTGACAAAGGATTTGTCTGGTTCATGAAATCTTTTGCCTGAGGACATTTATGCCTCCAGTATATACAATGAGGCACCTTCAATTTCTACTAGCTACATTATTCTTTAACAAATCCCTGCCCTACTATTACTATAGCCCTAATGTAAACTATTCAGCTATGTCCACAATTAACCACAGAATGAATTGCCTTGCAGTGCAGAAAAAGAAATTATGACTTAAGACCTCTAAAATCAATTCAATCAAATTGATAGAATGCTTCCAGCACTTTGCCTGGGAGCAAAGCGCTTCTCCACAGGCCTATCAGGCATGACGTGAGCAAAGCAGGCACAGGCTGCCTCCCAGATGGAGCTGGGGCACACACATTTGTGCAGAACAGCCTCTTTTCTGGTCTCTGATCCCACATGTCAGACTCAGTTAGATGATGGGTCACTCACAGTGTTCAGAGGAATAGCGAGTTATTGCTGATCTATTTTTTCATTGTAATTCTGTTATACATAGCTTTTCCTGTTAAGAGGTTAACATTATTTGTTTAAGAAGACAATGAGTGTAGTTTGTAAAGTCCTTAAGTTTTCTGGGGCTGTTAAACTGTGTTCAAACCAGCCTTTCTGGCTGATATTTTTATTACAATTTTGTGCATCTGTGGGGTTTTTTTTAACCCACTTCACATCATAAATCCTTTGCTGTACAAGATGAATTAACATGGAGGAGTAATGATGTGGGAATAAGAAGCAGGAAGCATGGGAAACAGCACAGGGACAACTCTTCCTACCTCACTGAAGACTTGCTCTGGCCTGATTTAGAAAAATATAGCCAACGTCTTCCTGATGGTCACAGAATATTTAAAAAAGTAACGTAGGAAGGAGTTGTTTGTTATCTAATGCCAACAGCTGAGGTATCTTTCAAATCTCCTTTTTTATAGGTAAAATCTCCTAAAATAAATTAACACTTTTTATTAGACTAGAAAATCAGGAGTCAAGAAAAATGCTGCTACCACAAGATTCAGGATAAAATTCTGTAAGCTGGTAATGCTGAGTGCATAAAATGCTATCTTCCAAATTGCCAATTCATTTTATTTTATTTTATTTTTTCTGCCTTATTTCCAGAGAAAAATTCATTTTGCTGCCTCACCAGCCCTGCTCTGCTTTGCTTATGAGCTCTGACAAGATCACAGCTTGATGTAGGGTGGCTGCATACAGTAGGCAGAACACTGTTGTGATCATGATAATTGGCTGAGACATCTAGGCCTGTAATTGCTTTATAATAACCATACCTGGTGGTTTTTGCACAGCAATCCTTGTAAAAGTTCTCTCTGACTGCTTAATTAACTAAAAGCCAAGGTGCACAAAGTAGAGCTACATGTGAATAGTGTGACAAATGCAGAAGCCACTGGAGATGCATATCATTTCATCTCAGGGACTGAAGACAGCCATCAGAGATATTCCTGCTGTGGAAAAACAAGGGTTGAGAAACCTTTAGTTTCCTGAATTAAAATAGTACCTAGTACTTTGTAGGAAATATAGTTGCAAATTATTGTTCTATACAACATCTTGTCTAAGAAATTTCAGACAAAGACATATTGCCATTGCTCATTTGTAGCTGCTTCTCAATTTTATTGTCTTTCTACAAACTGATACGATGATGCATCCCACTCCTGAGTGTGGTTAATTTGTTCTCTCAATGTTATTCATTGAAGAATGCCATCTGGCTGAGGGTTAGAAAGAGACAGCCCTGCAGAGGAGATTTTTGTGAAATGCTTTCTTTATTAAACTATTTTAAGAGTTGTGATTGATTAGTATAAATTTCTGTGGATCAGCCACTGTAAAAGTTAATTTTAGCTAAAGAAAGCCCTGAGGATACTCAGAAAACACTTTTTTTAATGCAGGAGGAAATTAATGTTTGGGACAGGTTGTCAAGCAGCGGTTGTGTCTGTCAGCATCACTTTTTGCATCTGTGTAATACATAAAATTTACAACTGTATAGAAGAAAATGACAGCCCAGACGTGAAAGTAAGACAGAAGAATACATAGACTTAGATAAGCTGTCTATCTGCCTTTTCTGATGAAATGTTATGGTTTTGAATTTCTATCCCAAGACAATAAGCAGGGCAATTATATGAATAAAAATGCACTCCAGCTGTTTCATTTAATATTTCAATGCTGAGTGTCTCCACATATATGCCTTTTTTCAGCACTGAGGAATGATATTACAATGTAGAGAATACTACATTGTAAGGGTAATAAAGAGAGGAGCAGCAGCAGCAAGCAACACAAATCTAGGAAGTCTGGTGGAGGCAAAACAAGTGAATTGAAAGACACAGCATAGGTTTATTAGCTACTTCAAGCGTATAAAGGTGGCTGACATTCTTCGAATGTCCTGGTAGCCCATCAGTCAGTTGGTTGCTCGGAGATACTTCATAAAAAGCGGGTGTTTCCCTCAAAATTGGGTGAAGTTAATTCCTCATGGCAGAGATAAAAGATTATGTGTTATGGTTAGTTATGCACAGAGAGGGTGTGAATATCAGTGCAACAACCTCTAAAAGCCGGCGATGGTAGGAATGGCAGCTGGAGGTACAGGACTTCAGGGCAGACTAAGCAGACAAAAAGCAAAGGACTGGACTGTGCAGAAAGCAGGTTGGACATGGCACCTAATTCTCTTGATACTTTCCTGTTTCTGTGGTGATACAAGCCATGCAAAATGATGCTGATGTGGTTAAACCAAAGTGGTCCATTAATTTATACTTTTGCCTATGGTATGTTGCTATAGGCATAAATGAGTTACTGGAGTGTGGAGACTCACACCTGCAGCTTCAGGAAAAAAAGGAAGACTCTGTCAAAGAAAACTAAGTGGCTGGAGGATACACAAAGCTGTTAGACTTCATAGTGCTCTCAAACAGGCTTTCAATCTGTACGTTTCTCAGTCTGTTTAACAGCACTGTATATTACAACTTTGCTAATAGATTAGTCTAAGGCAAATAGCCCTAGATCTACAGCAGCTGTTTTCATTCTCTAAGGAAGCTTTTTAACCCTCAAGTCCATTCTTTAAAGGCTTTTTGGCAATTGTAACATTCAAAAAAGAAGTCCTCCCACAAGTCTCAAGCAGAAACAGAAAAAGGAATTGCTAGTTTGATCAATCTTACACTGCGTGAGCTTTCCATATTTAATTTTTACCCATCAGATCAAAGACTAAATTCTTCCAGGCTGCACTGAACTTCTTTAATTTCTTAGAAATAAAAAGGCAGTAATATCACAGAAGAACCATGTTGTTAATATTTGAATAGATTTTGTGGCTCATGTAATTACCTGAAAAATAAAATAATGAAATTTCTGTGTTCCCATGTAGAGCAAATGGCTTATCAGCCTTTTAGAAGTTTTACCTAGAGAAAGTGTATTCTGCATTCGAATGTGCAAAACTTCAATTTTTAATTGCATATAAACAAATACCCTCCTACTTCGTAACTGAAAACGTATTTGTGCTGGAAACTTTGAGGATTTGGAAGTGTTACAGAAATCTAGCCATTGAATGCTTCAAAGAGCTTATAAACCTAATTAATGGGCAGTCACAAATTATTAAAAGATTACTAGGCCTCCCAAATCCAGGTGTCTGACAGTGTTTCCACTGCTGGACTTCAGTGATAATAAATCTAAGGCTATGCTTCAGGAAAATATACACAATTAAACATGTTTTCTATGCAAATGCTAAGCACCTTTCATACCTCCTTAAAGCCTGTGTGTTTTAACCAACTGTATCTGTGTTGTCTGTCACAAGAATATTTTTCCAAATCAAAGACTGACACAATATACAGATGTAGAGTGTGTAAATACACCTGATAGGGAAAGAGAATGTTCTTGCATACTTCAACTCCTGGCATTCTGCTGCACTCCCAAACTGCCACAGATTATATTTTCAAGGACAGATAATCACACTGCACTTAAACAAACAACAGTATTCAGCTGAGAAGTGTTGGAAAATCCAAGGTTATGAGAACAACATAACACTTTAAGGGAGCATAGTAATCACTTTGTAAATTTAAGTTCACTGCCGGCTGTAACAGTACCCAAAGTAAGGGAGCTTAAAACTTAAAGATATTGGCATTTTGTTGACCCAAGGACCATTCACACCTGAATGTATATTAAAAGAAAACGACCAAAAAAACACCTGCTTGCGTGGAAGCTACTATTATGTGGTGGGGCATGCTCTTTCCTTTGCATTACGCATAATGAAATACAATCCCTCACCAGTTCATCACTCAAACAGCTAAATCTGATTTTGCAGTGAGAATGCAATTTAATCTCATCAGGATCTTATCTCATCAGATATTTAGTACTGAAATACTAAACTTAACAATAGAAACTGATGTGATATGTTTCAAACTAAATTGGACCACTGCAAACAAAGGGTTTCTTCAGAGACTGGCCTTGACTGAATCTGTTTTTCCACTTCATTTTGCAAAGAAATCATCAAGTCTAATGGCTTCAAGCAATCTAAGCGATGTGCAGGTTGAATGAAAAAATAAGCAATGTCACTGAAAAAACGCAACACAAAGAGAAATCACTGCACGCTGCACTGAAGGTGTTATCACTTCCCCAGTCCATCTGAGAAACTTCTAACTGAAGCAAGGAAGCCCAACCTTCAACCAGTGAAGTCAGGAGAAAGATTTTGCTTTCTTTAATGTCTGGATAAGGGCTGATGTCTGAAGAACATCACATGAATATTAGTATATGACCCAAAAAGGTGCATATAAAAGTATAAGATCGAGGTTTTTATCAAACATAAGATCCCTTGCACCCCACAGACAGAGAAAAATAGAACAGGATAGGATAGGATGGGATGGGATGGGGTGGGATGGGATGGGATAGGATGGTTGGAAGGGACATACAAACATCATGGAGTCCAACTGCCTGACCTCTTCAAGGCTAACCAAAACTTAAAGGATATTATTAAGGGCATTATCAAAATGCCTCTTGAACATTGGCAGGCATGGGGCATCCCTTCTCAAGGAAGCTTGTTCCAGTGCTTGACAGCTCTCAAAAAGAAAGAAATTTTTCCTTATGTCCAGTCTGAACCTCCCCTGGAGCAGCACCTCCCTCTACGTTTCTCCTCCTCAGGAATTTCCCCTCCACAGGAAAAAGCACATGAAGCAGATGAAGAAGCTCTTGATCTACAGAAGACGATGTTGGGAGAACTCCTGGAAGCCAGCCTGGTGGACACCTGCAGCCCAGGCTCACATCATGGTGCCGACGTGTCCAAGGAAGTAGCACACTGCTTCTTCTCTCAGGGGGTGTAAGGGGAATGAAGGCTGGCACTGCATGTGTTGGCAGTGTCTGGAAAATGAATAACACTGCTCAAGAGACTCCAGTGACTTTGTGATGAGCAGGGTTAGGACTGTGTTGTCCAAGACTGCATAGTTAATCCCTTCTGCACAGCTGCTCACTGTGTGCAGAAGTCAGGCATTTTTCTCTAAATAGGAGAGTTTCACAGAGATTTTCATCCGTTTTCCCTGGGTGAAGGGGAACAGTGTAGGCCTGAGAGCATGTCACTTGCATGTATTAAAAACAGGTTTGTTTAAGTTATAAATAGTTATTACAAAAATTTACAAGTAAAACAGGAGGCATTTTAGTCTGAATTTAATTTGTTTGTGTACTTTCTTGCAGATACTGTGTGAGACAGGTTTCTTCAAAATGAACAGATATTTTTTCTGTGCCTACAAATAAAAAATAAAAGGTGGGGGGGGGGGAATACCCATAATTGTTTGTTTCTTTTAGAGCTGAGCTGCCAGCCAATTTCAAAGCCAGATGGCTGTGAGTTAATTCCAGTACCAACTGTCCAATTCCTAGATGCCTGTTTGACAATATTGTTCTTCTTTATTTGTTTACTTTAGGAATAGCTCTGTAGGGAGATTTATGATCTCTATCATCTTCACCTATATGAGCAAAGAACGGGTTAGGAAAACAGAACCTGGGAGGTTTTCCAGAGAAGGCTTTCTCCTAATCCTTCTAGGATTGTAATGAGTTGAGTGGCTTGCTGAAAGCAAAAGCTCTCAATTGCCAAATTGGTCCAGTCTTCACATGAGATGGACATCTGAGTCCTCCCTGCAGAACAGCAAGTACATGTCCACAGCAGTGCTCTCACTGCAGAATTGAGCTTCACTGACTTCTACTTGGCCTTCAAAGCCCTCTTGCTCAGTGACATACTTCAGAGGACTCATTTCAGAAGCTAATCCTCACTCTGGGCTATCCTTATTTCTGAAAAGGTTCTGGGGGAAATTTCTGTGAATTCCCAGAAACCAGTCCAGCACCCCACTGAGAACTCCTGTGGCACCCAGGTGGTGGGCTAATGCCATTCATGCAGATACTAAAACGGGAAGTCCATATTTACATACACCAATTGTTATACGCCAATATTTCTAGGCCCACCTTTTCAAAACTTCCCAACACTTAGAGAGTTTTAGCAATGCTGACCCAATGAGCTTGTGAAGCCTGTTAATCTATCTAAGCAACTAATTGAAGGGACAGTCAGCAATACAGCTGACAGAATTTAGAACTTGTCTAATTGATGGTAGATATGAAAATGGGCTAACAAGAGTTTGTTGCTAGCCCTTTATAGAAATATTTGTAATACATCAGTCACTCTGCTATCAGTCAAACTGCTCTTATTTTCCAGAATTGTACTCAGATTTGAAAAGTGAGTAAATTACATGGACTGGTCACACACTCTGGGAGAAGTTTCACCAACTCTGGAACAGAAGCTGTGAAGGCTCTAGATTTCCCTTCATGTCTTACAGCTAGTGTTTAGCTCGTAATTTCAACAGGTGTATGGGGAGAGTGCCAATGATAATGAAATATTGTTTTCCTTCAACTACAGTAAAAAAACCACAGATGTGCTACAAAATGCATTTCTCTCAGCTGAGAATCTGAGAGATGATATGTGAAGAATAATGTGTGGGTCAAACAAAGGCATTTTTACATTCAGAAATATAAATAGACTTAAAAAAATTAAAAATATTCACTGTTTCCTAGCACTCTTACATTAAAAAATTAGGATAAGTTTTGCTTTTTCTCTTCCACAGCTAACACTTCAGAAAAGTTGACAAGCTAGCTATTATGCCTGGCAGAACATTTTTTATATGTATTTTTAATATATTTTTTATATAATACATATTATAAAATTCAATTAAAAATTAAGTCTATTGAATGACATGATCCTTTTATACCACAAACCTACAACATGACTGCCTTTTCATTTCTAAGAAACTGAAGAAGTCTAATGTAGCCTGGAAGAATTCAGTCTATTGATCAAATGTGTAAAATTTAAGCATGGAGAGTTCACTCAGCTAACTACTTATTTATACAACATTTTATCCTGGTGAAATTAATTTTGCAAAACGGCAGCATCTCAGGAATTCTACATCAAATGTTCCTTTACAGTGAAACAGATGGTTTTTCAAATGGCACTCCCTGGAAAGGCAACCCGTTAGCTGAGAACCACACTGTGATCCTTTCGATTCCTTCCAGCCACGTTGTTTGGTGGTAATGTTTCCAAAGAGTCAGGTTCTGCTTTGCTTTATCTGTGCAGCTTCAGTGATTTGGAAAAGCATCAGGAGCAGAAAAGGCGAAAGAGAGAACTGTGCTCTCTGGGGACAAAATTCAAGTAAGGCTTCAAAGGGAAGGTTCAGTTTTATATAATAAGAGGAAAGATAGTAATTTAGGAACAGTGTGACTACAGAGCATGGAGAAAGAGCTGAATTCTGGAGCACCCTTTTGGTCATGCTGATGTGGATTCAGAGAGTATAACGGTGAGAGAATAAGTTGCCTCAGGCAGGAATTTTAATGGAAAGGCAGATCAGAATTGGGAATGTTAATCAGGAAAAAACAACATAAATTTTTAAAGCATGTTGACCTCAGGGAAATAGAGAGAGTTGATAGGGAATATGACCCCAATTACATATATTACTTTAGGAATATTTTTACTTAATTGGGGCATTATATATTGAGTGTGTCACTCTTTATCAACACTTTCCATTATATTAGAAGGGCTATACAAATAGTCTCTTGAAGTTAACCTGAAAATTCGCTTTTTTTTTTTTTTGTAATCAAAGACTTTCTAAAGTATGGTGAACAAAAGTAATTGGCTTTCACACATTAAGTAGTAGAGTTTCATTCTGATTTGGTAGGGGACCCATTTAAAATTGAGCTTTCAACGCTTTCTTAAAATGATACAACCACATACATTGTCTTCATTCTTACGTTCATGCAAACTAATTCAGAGTAAAAGGATTAAGCTTTTTAAAAAGCTGAGACATACGACGTTAATGAGCAGGGGAAGGAGCAATTTGAAACACCTGGCCACACTGCTTGGTGTGGCCAAATAAATAATTTATTGTGCATAAATAAATTATTTATTATTTATTATTATTATTTATTCCTAGTGTGAAATCACTAGGAATCACTGTGGACAGCGCAATACAAGCCTCTGGTCTTTCTGCAAGAGCAACTAAGAAGCAAACAAATTGCTAGAACTTGAAAGGAACGGAAGGGATAGTAATACCAAAAGTATAACAACGAATTCTCTGAATTGACAGAATGATGCATCTGGGTCTAGTCTCCCCGTCCCAGTTCAGGGGTGGATGATGAGAATAATTAGATGTAAGAAAGAGACGAGAGAGAACGGCACTGTTATCAGAAAAGAATTGGTACAGACGTAGAATACTGAATAAATAATTTATTTTTAAAGATATTTTTATGTTGTTCTTCTTTCTAAAGCATCTACATCATGGTGCAACCAGTCTTGATGGTGTCTGTCTTATATACACTTCAAATCACTCTTATCAATTTCCTATGTGGTATTACTAGCAAAAGCAAATCTATATTAAAGATTTTCCTTAACCCAACCCTGAGAGCACCTTGCTGTTTAATCTGTTTTCTGCATTTGCGCACAACCTGTCTCCTGTCCCTAATGAGGGCTATTGATGCTGTTGAAAATAATGCTTATTGGGAATCTAAATCAGCTGCATGCTGATGCTACACGCTAGCCATAGATGAACCAACATACAGATGACACTCAGCTCTACCTAACCTTCACGATATATGATCATGTAGACATCAGTGAATTCCCTGGTCCTTTGGTGTATCTTCTTCTGCATACGGACTAGCAGGCTGACTCTGAGGGCAAGTGAAGCAGTAGATGAAATCTCTGCGAAGATTTTTCTGTGCATGGTCTCCGTTAGAGGCACATATCCTGTATGGCCAATGGAGCCTGTTGCTAAGGCATGTGCTCTCATTTCTCGGTGTCACTACACTCTCCCAGCCAGCATTCCTGACCATTCAGTTGCCTGGGAGACTCCTCTCCATCCCTTGCACATCACATCCTCATGGAGCCCAGGCTGCTGCAGCCTGCTCCGCCACACAGTGCTCAGGGCAGCCATGAGACCCGGGTGGCACAAAATGCACTCACACATCCCTTCAACAGCCCCAGGGACTGCGGGACAACAGCTCTGTGAATGCTTGCAACATGTATTGCCCAGAGGGCATCATTCAGGTTCACGTAGTGGTAATCCATGGTATGAGCCCCAAACAGCTGGAAAATCCAGGATTAATATCATAGCTTATACCTCTGGGACAAAAGAATTTTATTCCAAAAGAATAAAATTGAGAACTCAGATTTTTCAGGCATAGGAAAATGTGAAATGAATTCCAATAGGCAGTAAGAGCAGCCACAAACTTCATCCCGTCACTCCAACTGCAAAAAAAATTCTTCAAAATTACCTTCTTTAAAAGTAAACAGCAGGCTGCATAATAAAAAATGAAATAAATAAATGCATAAACTTAAATTGTAATCCCACCAAAGAAAAGCACTGTGTTACACATATGTTTCTTTCCTTGGAGAACAGATGAAGAAGGGAATGAACCATGTGTAATTTTGGCTAGTTGGGTCATTTAATGAACCACTGCCAAAAACTGGGAGAACTTGGCTGTGACTCACATTTTTCTATTAAAAACTCTTAATGAAAAACCACACATTTGTGACAGACCTTGGCTCCTCAGTACTGTAGCACATCACATAATTGCTTGAATCTTTGGGCCCCTCTTATTTCTAAACCAAATTTCTACAAGTTCATAGCTTCTAGGGAGGATTATGGCAGTTTTTTTGAAGAATCTAATTTGCATGAGGCTTTTCAAGAAGAAAAAAGAAAATACACAGACCATATCTTTTGCTATCACTACTAAAACTCCTCAAATAACCCAGATCAGTGCTCTTTACATGCTAGTAAAGTTATACAATATACTGTGGAGCATTTCATAAACTTGTTTAGATCCTGGCGAATATTAGATACATGGGGAACATAGGTGAGATACTCTTTAACACCTTAATTTTATCAGAATTTACCTAAATTCAGTTAGGATTTTGAATTACCTATACGTCTGTATTTCCTTCAAACGGGCTTTATGTTTTTTTAAGTGTCCCTTTAAACCTCAATTGTAATCAGGCTTCAGACAAATTTTCCAGATGGCCGCTTCACTCCAGACAATCTGCTCTCTCAAGTGCCTCTCTCCGTAAAGCCCGATGAGAACAAGCATCAAGTGCTTTTATTACATCCTGATGCAACATCCAGTGCAAGATATGTTTACTTTTCATCTAATAATATATCAAATATTTTACATTGTAATAATTGATGCAGCAATTGCAAAATTGTTGTTCAGCAGAGGAAAAAAATGCCCTTACAGAGCACAGCCAAGCACACTGACAGCATGACATGAACCTTAATGAATTAGCTGACAAATGAGCACAATAAGTTCTGATCAAGTGTGCTCTCTAAGCAACAATTCAGCAAATCTGCCTTCCACTGCTTTTCCCTTGTAAGGCTTATGCCCATGCAAATTAGTTCTCAGCTGGGATATCAGGTGAAATGCACTGAGAACATATAAAGAGCAGCTTCCAGTCCCCCTTCCTGCTCTGCACACCAAGTATCACAGAGCCCTTCAGTGCCAGCCATGCTATAAACTGCAGACTGTGACACTGAAAGAGGAGGAAACGACAAAACAAGGACATTTTGGCTGTAGCATGGGCCAGGTCTTGCACCTCTGAGCTGGGGCTCCCTGGACCTGCCGTAGCCTGATGGTGCCTCTGAAGTTGTGCTTCATCCTGCCAGGCTCACATTGCACCTGGTGAAACCTTCACTGAATCTGGTAAAGACATTTTGAAATTGGTAGTGCAACCGTAGTGCAAAATCTGCCCTCCAAGTGCCCTGTGAATCATACGCAGGCAGATTTGGTCTCAGGAGCAGGATACTGCTCTTGTCTCAGAAGAGAGTTGCACTTTGTTATTGCAACATAGCACAGGAATGTCATACTCCCCTACCTCCTTAAGGAACCCCATATACACTTTAAAAAATACTGCTGTAATATTTCTAGTTTTAAGCATGGTTTTTCACAAGCAATTCAGCACCTTCATTTCTTCCACTCTGTCTCAATATTGGGTAGCCTGGGCTATTGCTTGTTGTTCTTTGAGAATTCATGACAGTCTTCACCGCTCCCAGTGAATATTCTGCCCACAGAGACAGTTCTCCACCAGACCACCTGCCATGGCTCTCCAGAAACCAAAGCCCTGAACCATGAGGAAAGAACAGTGATATGAAACTGTAACTTCATGACGCTATCTTCAAGTGACTTTCAGCGCAGGAGTGTAGCAATGCACCTGGAGGAGCAGCCCTGCTCCATCCCTGTCCTATATGCAATTGCAGGCTCCCTGCCCAGGGGCAGGTCAGGGCCCAGCAGAGACACGGCACTGAAGTCCAGGACAGGAATGGTGTAAGTGATGGGACCCTGTGGACACCTGGGGAATCCCAGAGCCACTGCAAGAGAGTGTAAAATAGGTGCAAGCTATGCTCTGGCCTCAAAAATCTGTACACCAGGAACAGAGGATAATGCATAGATATTCTTAATGGTAAAGGATGTGTTTGCTTGAGCCATTTCCTCCCTTTTATGTTCTATCATAGTACCTGAGTTCAGAGAGTGACTTCCTTCTGCTGCTGCTGTTGCATGGGATTTGTTGGCATACATCTCCCCAGAAAGGACCTTGGCTAAGGGTGCCTACTCCTTATGTGGCACTCTCATAACTTTTATGAGAACAAGTGTTATCCGCAGGCATCTATGACTTTACTGGCATATCTTAGGATTCATTTTAGAACCTATTCCTGATTGTATGTCGTTTATGTACCTACTGAAAATACAGCGTTTAGGCATCAGCCTTCCTGGGTATAGTTGCTTTATAAAATAATAAAATAAATACATTCCAGAATGTACTGGATACATTCCTTACTCTTTTCCTTTTCTTATTTTGGTAAAAGTGTGTATACATAAAGCAGACAAGAATTCTGTCATATTAAAATTATAATGAATGAGTTCACATGTTCATCTTTTTTTTTTTTTTTTGTCAATAGGTCTTTTTTGTTCTGAATTATCTAACAAGTGTCATAAAGTGAAAAAGACAAAGCCAAGGGGCATTTTAGCACTGCTGCATGCATACAGCTTTTACCCTGAATTCATACTTGCCACTGAAACACTTCATCTTCACAGAAATGATGTGAGCGCTTTGTTTTGTTGATGTAGTACACTATCAAATGTATCAAATGAATGAGGTATCAGGTGGCATTATAATAACAGCACATCAGCAGAGTTAGCTGTCTCTATAATCAAGTCTTGCATCATTACACCAAAAAGCAATCAAAATGCTACTTGAAAGATGGCACTATCGAAAGGAAGAAAAATTCCTGAAGTGTGTTTAACAAGAATTCACAGGATTAAAGTAAACCAGAATATATATTGACAGCATCTGTTACATAGTGCCAGGTAGAACTTGTAGCCTTACATTAGCATATAGCTTCTTGAAACTAATTCTACAACATCTGATGAATAACCTGGCATACACTACATTTGCTTTGTATATTTTTAGCCTCCAATTTATAGTAGCTCCTTTAAAGCAGCTTATGCTTCTCTCTGTTCCTCCTTGATCATCTGAACTGGTTCAAGATCCAATTTGCCTACAGAGAGGTGTTATCATGTGATCATGTACTATTAAGCATGATAGGTCAGTTTTTGCTTAACAGCTAAATGGCAAGGGGAAGAATGAAAATATCTTTCAAGTTTGTGCTGTAACTTTCATCAAAAACAGTGATTTTTTTGAAATCTAGGGACCAAAGCTGGGAGAAAACACACAGGATTTTCTATGTAACATTTCCCAGTCAAGAACAATAGTTAGCCAACTGGAAGAGAGTTTCTGTCCTCCTAGATCTGGAATTAACAGGATCACATTATCATCCAGAAGGGAGAGATACAGAGAATATCATCACTATCCCTTAAAAAGAGAGGAAGAATGTTACAAGCCTCTTTTTAGCGTATTCCATTTTCTGGCGTAGCCTGGGTCAGCACTGCTGACACGCAGTGCTCTGCTTGACCATGGACAATTCACTCTCCATTTCCTTTTTTGCCTTACTATCTAAAGAATGATGTTGCACCTAATTCATCTTTCCTTCTGTATTAGCCATTTTGCGTACTGCATCCTTCCTGACTCTCTTTAGTAAAGAGAAAAACTGACTCAGAGTACGTGCAAATAACTCCAGAATTAAATGCATAAATGAAATAAACTGTTTTGAGAACCAGAGATTTATCAGCTGATCAGTTGCTTCTGTCATCTCACCCCTTCAAAGCAATGAGCAGGGAGAAAAACTCACAGGCAAAGCTGAATGATTCACACAGGCAAAATTCCCATTGCAGCAAGGTCTTTGGAGGGCTGTGGCGTTCAAGCTGAAGCATTGGTGGAAATGCAGGGAACTCAGCAGATGTGACAGCCTGTTCCCTCTCCAGCAGCCCCTCTTCCCTCCTCCTGCCAGTGGCTGGGCTCACACGGGCTGGGAGCCACGGTACCCCTGGCAGTGCAGCCTTAGGTGTGCATTCCTGCAGCCTGAGATGTGAGGGAAGGGGATTACTAAACCATAATCTACTGCCTGGGCTGTGGGATCACAATGCTGCCCTGCAGCCAGTCCTCCATTCAACACCAATGCTCTCACCAAAATCCTGCAGTGATGTGTGTTGGCTGCACATGAAATTTCTGCTCTTGCTGTCTGTGTGGGTGATTACAATATCTCAGATTCATTTCTCCCACGGTCTTTTCATTTGCTGGCCAGATTTGGTCATTATTGCTCCTTCTAGCCCTTTAAATAGACCTCCGTCAGTGCACAGTTTTGTCTCTCCTTCCATTAAAGTCATTTCTGGAATAGTCCCTGGACTGTCACTTACCTTTAGCAAAAGTGGATGGAATGAGGCTCATTTGTGAAAGCAAACTACTGGCAGCTCATATGCTGAAGTGCCACTGAAACTACTTTTCAGCTGGTTTTACATTGTTCAGGCTTAAAGCAAGATGCTATGACTAATATTTTAATACATGTAAATTAACATATTGGAGTGACTGGAAACTAACATTTGCAATATGCCTGCCAAAGAAATTGTCACCAACGCTCGACTAACAACAAGAGCTCTAAGCTACAATTGCAACATAGTTTTAATTTTTCAATGCAAATGACTCTGGTCAGATTTAAGATACAGCACCATCTTATGGATATTTCAGTATAGATAATGAGTTTCTGTGCTGGCAAAAATGTTTCTTTGCCAACAAAACAAAACAAGACAGAATTATCAGTCACTGTGCACTTACAATGTACATGAAAAGTCAGCATTACCTCTGGGAATGAGAAAGGACATTGTTCTAACACACTCACACTGGCAAAATTCACATTTAACTACCGAGTCTATGATCAGGATTGGCAAGTATTCCCAGTATTCTAGTACTACAGCTTCCAATAAGTACTAAAATTTCATGTAAGAGATCTCAAAACACTTGAGATTCATTTCTTAATCATGATATTAAAAAATACATCTAAATCTCATTTCTTTGGTCTCAATTTCTGAGCTATTATGATGAAGTAGGGTCACATTTCCAAGTTTTTCTCTGTAATTTTAAATAATACTATCTTCCTCATTTTTCTTTCCATGAAAGCTGAAGTTCATTCCTATTTCTGTGAATCCTGAAACTCTAGAAAGAAGAAAAAAAAAGCAAATAGCAAGGACCGGCAATCCTATCTTCCAGTTTAACTCCCAATTATTTAAGTATTAGTTAAAGAAGATACAAAAGTTCACTTGTTTCACACACTTTTAGGCATTAGAGTGCCATAAAGAATCTTTTGTGAGAAACAGACCCTATATTTTTTCCTTCCATCATCATTACAAAAAATTATACGAATTCATATTATTTTGTCAGTTTCTCACCTGTCAAGAACAGCATTAGCTAAGTTTACTGCTTTGTTTGTTATAGTATTGTAGGAAGCATAGGAGACCACTGAAAGCCCCAACTCCGTAATAGTGACCTTGTACACAAATACTGACTCCCTCTACTAATGCAGATCTGATTACAAAGAAAGGACATTTTTTCCTTTAAAAAAAAAAAAAAAGATCTCTCTTTGAAAACCTCCATAACCATAAACCTAGCTTTTATTCTCATTAAACACTCAACAGTCTTAATGTATTGTGGGCATTTTCTTGACTGGGGTTTAAGTTTAGTTATAAATGAAAGTGCTTTCTTGAATGGTGGAAAATGCATATGTTGCATGTATGTCTGTGTGTGTATCATACATGTGTATTTTAAATTATATTATTATTATCAGTTATGTTTCATTAGAAATACGGCTATCCAAAATTCTATGCACTCTGGTGATTTAGTGACAGTACAGTACATACAGTGAAACCTTAGCAGCTTTGCAACATTAATTTATTTCTAAAGCAATCTCCATCCAGAACTTCATTTCTCTAGGAAGTATGGACTACAAAAATCTCAGAATCCCTTCTGCTTTCCTGAAATGTCACCACTGAAGGGCATTCTTTGTCATAGGACATTAAGAGCACATTGCTAGCTTCTCCCATATTGGCCTATTCTAGGCCACTTACAGCTTTATCATTCACAGTAAACATCCTACAAACCACTGGAAACCAACGGACAGCCAGTGCAGCATCTTGACAACAGATAACAGCAGTAAGTCTTCACACCGAAATAGTAAGATTGCATCTTCACCAGGTGATAAGGAAGGAGGTGCTGGAGGCCAAAAACGCAGCTGCAAAACCAGGCAACTAACGGCAGGTGAATTTGGTATAATTCCTGCCATTTCATAGAATCATAGAATGGTTCAGGATGGAAGGGACCTTAGAGATCATCTTGCTCCAACCCCCCTGCCATGGGCAAGGACACCTCCCACTAGACCAGGTTGCCCAAAGCCCCATCCAGCCTGGCTTTGAATACTTCCAGGGAGGGGGCATCATCTTTGCTAGCATTTCACTTTGCTAGCTTTCTATTTAACACTAATATTAGGCCGTGATCTATCAATCATCCCAAAAGGCTGTAACCCAAAGCACTGATTGTGAGATGTAGGGCAGCACAAAGAAATTATATTTGTATTTGTTGTTTGCCTTTGAAATTAGTTTAACACAAATACTTAAACATATTCAATATGAAGAAACAGTTCAACCTTTGCTTGCACTATGCATTGTAAATCAAATATATTTCAATAAACTTGTACTGAAACATGTGCTTTTATCTAAATTAATTTAATCTCTTCAATTTAGTTTTTTTAAAATAAACAGAATTAAATTAAAACAGTTGAATTCATTGGAAAATGTATTTGGTAAATACACATGTTAGTTAAAATATCCATTATACGTATGAAAAGATATATATTAAAAAAAAAAAAGACCTTTGTTCATACATATGCCCTGACTTTAGAGGCAAATCCAAGGTTTTCTGTCTGGTAAATATTCCAGCTCTTCTTTCAGCGTACCGCCATATAGATAGTTTGTAATTCCAGAAAAATCACTTCAGAGCCTCACTCAAGATATAAATCAAAATTTTACCTGTCTTGAATGATAAGAAAAGTGAATTTATGGCATCCTCTCTGACAGAGTCACCAGGATATTACAAAAACAGTACCAATAATGACAGTGGAAAGACAACAGTATGTTGAAAAGCCAGTGTGACACTATATAAAAAAAGCCAATGTAGTAGCAACATGTTCAGGCTCTCAGGAATCAAGGACTCCAAATCATAGCATTTACATTAAAATTATTAGATGCAAAAAGTAAGAAAAAAGCCAAACTTGCAGTGCTTTCGTAAGAACGATCTCCTTTTTGATAGGGCATTAGAATGCAGTCGTTTCAGCTTCTCTCCACAAGCAGAAGGGCACAGCTTTTTAGGGGGAAGTGAGGGGAATCTGAAAGCTGAATTCTCGTTCAGCGTACCAACTGCAATTGCTGAAGTTGAAGAAAACATACCCAGATGTTATTTGTATTGTGGTTAACTTCATGAATTAGCAAGAATGAGGCCTCATGTTGTAACCAAAAATTTCTGGAAAAAAAGGAGCTGCTGGATTACCTAAGAAGAACTCAATGAAATGTGTTAGAATTGTACTGAAACTGTACTAAACAACTGTATTGGAAACAGAACTTCAGCCATACCAAGGCATTGTGTTAGAAGATCAAAAGGCTGGAAACATGGGAAAGCAGAAAAATTTCACATGGTGGTCCAGAGAAAAGAGTGCAATGTCATTATCAAGTACATGGTGTAAACTACCAAACTGGTTTATATTAAAACCTAAAGAAATATTTGACTGAAGTCTTTCTGCGGAAGAGTAATTAAAGAATGATTTCAGCTTGCTAGGTCTAAAAATATCTTCCTTCAGAAAGGCTCTGTGAAGGTCTTCCTCATGATAAATCCAGACACTAGCAAGGCTCCTCTTATCCATGGTTTAAGAGTGATTATATTCTGGCAAATCCAACTAGCAGCTTCATTCAAGTTCAAGCGCAGGGCATAGTTTAAGAGCCTATTGAAAACAAATGGAGAAAAGCAGAAGAGAAGAAAAAGGGCTATTTCTGTCACCGGTGGACTTTGATTCAGATCCTAACTTATCAGGATTTACATTCTGGTACAACTGGGTACAACTTGAAAGCCTTTGGAAGACACAGGATTGCACTAATGAGCTTTCTGCACTCCCCAGGGAGCAGTCTTTGGGTGTGCTTGGTACAGCTGCCCTTATGTATACTCTCTGCAACAAATTTCTGTGGTCTGAAAGTACAAAAACTATTTGCAAAGAATTCTTCTGGAAGAAAATATATCAAGTTCCAGCTCATATACAGGCATCTGAGCTGATTTTGACCATTCAAGTACTCAAAATGCAGATTTTAAATGTGACAGCAGGGATTATTTTTGTTTTGACCATATGCTGTAAAAGGCCTGCCAATGTGTTCAAACACTCCCTTCATCATGAAACAAAAAATCACCATATATCATTCCATAAAGGTTTGAACCAAGCCAGTTCCCTTGCTTGCAGTGGGAAGACCATAATGACAATGTTCTCTACGTTGCCATTTCATACTCTGGAAGAAACATCCAGACATTCTCATCAGCCTTGTGGGATGGTTTGATTAAACAATTAATCTTGGTTTGCCATCTCAGAATATTTTCTTTATACTAATCATTTAGGATATGAGATAAAGTCAAATTTGAGTCTGGCTGGTTTTCTCTATGCTAGGGCATCAATGTTGAAAGTTAATCTGTTTTATTTTCCAGAAGGTTGATTCTCCACCTCCTGGTCAGTGCAGTGCCAAATGGGGCCATGTTAAATGACAGTTCATTTCCATAACAAATGGAATGGAAGATATGAAAAGGGCATTGTCAATCCTCCTGAACTCCAAAATACACCTTAAAGGAAGACAAATTCATTGTAGGTGACTAGACAGAGACTGAAGCCCAGAGCTGCATAAATGAAAAAGGATGTCCTTGAACTATGCAAGCAGGCTCTCATCACAAAATTCAGTTACATGCTTGCTTCCTGGTATGAGTCCACAGGAACTATATTTTCAGTTAATTAATTACTTATGTATACAGCAAGCAATTTGAGCACACATGCAAAACAAAATTAACAAAGCAATAATATTTTTGAAATATTTTAAAGTATCTGGTATGCAAAACTGCAGGCTTGCATGGTGAAAGAATGACAAATTGGAAAGACTGAGCCCCTCCTGCATCCCCGCTGGGTCTCCCCACCCCAGTCCTACTCCTCTCTCTCAGGACAGCCTTCACCAGCAGTAGCACTGTGTGAGAGCAACCTCAAATTTGTAAATCCTGAAGAATGACACAGGCGGCTGCTCAGCTTGTAGCATCAGGGGAAAAAAAAAAAGAAAAAGCAGCTGTCATAGTAAGTATTAAACAGACAATCATATAGAAGCTCATAAAGTATTCTTTCTGTTCCATGTGATGTGTTAAAGCTGATGTACATTTGGGAGTGCCACTTCAAGAAAAGCGTAATTCAACTCAGAAGAAACAAGAATAATCAGAACTGGCATCCACTGCCTGTGCAGAAAGACTGAGAGATAACATAGCCCACTGAAAGCTGAGGAGAAACAGGATAATTCATTTTTATACAAAAGCTTGAATAAGCAGAGACTTCTAGTTTTATGGAAATTCTGATGTGGTGGAGTCCCAATCCCTGGAGGTATTTAAGAGACATGTGGACATGACAAGGGACATGGTTTAGTAATGGGACTCAGTAGGTCAGATTGTTGCTTGGACTTGATGATCATGAAGGTCCTTTTCAGCCTAGATGATTCTATGATTCTGTGATTCTAGCAACAGGATGGGAATAAACTGTCTTCCATGTTCACTACAAACAGAAGGACAGGTTTAAGTTGCTTCAGAATACAGTATTGACGTTAGTGGCTCTGAGCTCACTGCTGACAAAAGGCTGGAAACTCCCATTCCTGCTCTGCTCCCAGCATCTCCCAGTCACCATCACCTCTCATTCCTGTCCTCTCCTTTGCAGGCTCAGGGCCAAGCACTGAGGAGATACTGAATGGAGCCCCTGGCGCAGGGGCTCCACAGCCCTACCAGGGGTCCTTCCCAGGAGAAAGTGCGGGACAGAGACCACTGCCTGCTTTGGGAGGAGCTGTGTGGAAGTGAGCATCTTGACTTCTCCAGCTCCAGCCCTAAAGCACCAGGAGTCTCCAGCAGGAGCACACCCAGTGGTGTGGCCTGGAAGAGGGATGAGGCTTGGCTGGATTCATGTCTTCTGCTTGTTGCCATGCAAACCTACCGTGTTCCTCCTTCTCCATGCCCTGGTATGAAGAGGAGAACCAGGTCAGGCCTTCTTCACAAGGTCTGGGTGGGGAGACCATGACTTTGAAATGCCTTTCCTCTTAAGCCTAAAATGATGGATTTCATCTCTTTGTTTTCAGTGGTCCCTCCTTTCTCCCAGGAATACTCCCCTCAGGGTCTTTCCCTCCAACAAAAGGAAGGCACTCAAGGGCTGCCCTTGTCTAGACCAAGCACAATGGCTCTCATAGGAAAAGGAGTGGAGGCAAAGTACTTTCTTCCCCCAGTGTGCCCAGGAACTGCAAAAGCATAGTGGAAGGTGAGTGGGGACAGGATTTGGGACCCTTTGAGCAGAAATAGCAGAGTCTAGGCTGCATACACCCATACACAGCATGAGTTTCCAGAACTGGAGTCTTAAAAACTTCTGGAATGAAGGAACATTAAATTCTGGAAGTGTTTGCCTAAAAGGTTAAATACCAGAAAGTATTAAGAACAAGGCTAGACAAGCATCAGTCACAAGTGGCTTAGTGTAGTGGAATTCATCTGGGAGCAGGAGAACAATAGAGGCAACTTGTGAAGATCCTTTCCAAGCCTACTTTCTACTGTTTGTTCATAGATTTGAACAAGGTTTACGTAAACATTCTTCTGGACATGCGATAGGATACTCTGGAACACAGCATCTGTGTCATCCTGTCAGAGATACCACCTTCCATTTCTCACAGTGCTCCACACTGCCTCACGTCAGCAAGATTTGTGTCATCCAGGCTTGCAGACAGACCAAGCATTTTAGATAGCAGTAAAAATCCCTAGTAAAAATAATGCCAGTCATGTTCATGAGAGCAACCACATGGGAGTATTAATGTATTATGGCTAAACAACATCTACTTTTTGGCTTTGCACATTTTTTGATGTTGCTAATTCAGAAATTCATTAATCTGTATTGAGACATTCTAAGATGTACATTGGCATTATTACACCAACTGGATGATCAACCCTGTAGTATATATAGTCTTAACATCCCTAGCCAGTAAAGACAGCTTGCACGGTAGAGAGGTTTCTTGTGGGTAGAAACATTCCTTTAAGAAAAATGGATTTGAGTATTTCATTAGAATTTTAAGGAAGATATTATTGTCACTTTTTCAACTGCACACTGAAAAATCAAATTACTTCAATTACCTGAACTTAAGGTGTGGAGAACAACACTGCATTTCAGACACAAGGTTACCCTGAATCAAATTAATTCAAAAGTCTCCATTTTTTAGAATAGCTTTTAGTACTAAGTGATGATGTGACATAAATTTTAATCTGGCCTCTTAGTGATAACCTGCTCATTACGTTAATACAGCACAGCTTGAGTGTAATGCACTGCCTTCAAAATGTCAGATTGGGACATATGATTAGCATTCTCTCACTTATGTATTTATGTGCATTTACATGCATGTGCAGGAGCTAAACCTGAGCTACAAAACTGAAAGCTATACATGGAAATACTTGAATCCACTTTAGGTTTTTCTTTATATGCATAGAATCATAGAATACTTAAGAGTTGGAAGGGGCCTTTAAAGGTCATCTAGTTCAACTCCCCTGCAACGTACAGGGACACCTACAGCTAGATCAGGTTCCTCAAAGCCCCGTCCAGCCTGACCTTGAGTGTCTCCAGGGACAGAGTATCCACCACCTCTCTGGGCAACCTGTTCCAGTGCTTCACCACCCTTACTGTAAAAAAATTTTTCCTTAAATTCAACCTTAATCTCCTCTCTTTCAGTTTGAAAATATTCCCCCTTGTCCTATCCCCACAGACCCTGCTAAAGAGTCTGTCTCCCTCTTTCTTATAGCTCCCCTTTAGATACTGAAAGGCCGCTATCAGGAGAGCCAGAGAAGGCTCTCCCTGGAGCCTTCTCTTCTCCAGGCTGAACAGCCCCAGCTCTCTGTCCTCATAAGGGAAGTGTTCCGTTCCTTGGATCATTTTTGTGGCCCTCCTCTGGACACACCCCAACAGGTCCATGTCTCTCCTGTGCTGAGGACTCCACATCTGGATGCCATATTCCAGGTGAGATCTCACCAGTGCAGAGCAGAGGGGCAGGATCACCTTCCTTGACCTGTTGGCCACACTTCTTTTGATACAGCCCAGGATATGGTTGACTTTCTGGACTGCAAGGGCACATTGCTGGCTCATGTCCAGCTTGCCATCCACCAGTACCCCCAAGTCCTTTTTGGCAGGACTGTGCTCTATCTTTTCATCCTCCACATTGTTATGATAGCAGGGGTTGCCATGTCCCAGTTGCGACACCTTGCATCTTGCACTTGGATTTGTTGAACCTCATGTGGTTCTCCTGGGCTCACTGCTTGAGCCTGTCTAGGTCTCTCTGGATAGCATCCCATTCCTCAGACACGTCACCTACCCCACACAGCCTGGTATCATCTGCAAACTTACTGAGTTTGCCATTGATGAAGATATTGAAGAGTACTGGTGCCAGCATTGATCCTTGAGGAACACCACTAGTCACTGATCTCCATTCAGACATTGTGCCATTGACCAGCACTCTCTGGGTTCGATCCTGCAGCTAGTTCCTCATCCATCAAATAGTTCATCTATCAAATCCATATCGTTCCAGTTTGGAGAGAAGGATGTTGTGGGGGATTGTGTCAAAGGCTTTGCTGAAATCCAGATAGATGACATCAGTGGCTCTTCCCTTGTCCATTGATGCAGTTACACCATCATAAAAAGCCACTACGTTGGTCAGGTGGGACCAACCTAGGATCAGTTATTGACATCACTTACCCTGGCCAGCTGTCCAGAGGGACTCCCCTAAGAGAGGACGGGAATTTCCCATAGAGGTTAGAAAAGCTAGCAGGAATCAAGCAGGTAGATTCTCTTTATTCTTCCCTATGCTCTTGTTTGAGACTTGCATCCAATTCTGATGCATCAAAAAGAAATATCAGGACATAAAGACCATTTTGTTTAGTGATCGCTCTTAGGGAATCAAATCAAATGAACAGTCTGGGAGGAACACATTCCTAAACTCCACAGTTCTGATATAGACCAGTGGAGCACTGTTTTTGATTTAAGTAGAAGAATGTACTCCATCATTGCTGCAAATGCAAGAGGTTGTGGAGTACAAGAAAGACTTAGCAGCAGAGGAGCAGCACGACAATGGCTGCAAGAGTGCAATGTCCTCTCCACCTACCAAGCCTGTGAATTCTTTGCCATTTGCTTGTATGGCTGCAAGAATGCAAAATTAAATCCCATCCTTACAGGAATCAAAAAGCATCTGTGTGAATATTTATCCAGGGAGATCCAGCACCTACAGATTGCCATAGTGAAGCCCACTGCAAAATAAATAGATGGCACATCTGGTTTTCAGGGCAAGCTCTCCCTGTTTATTTTTTTTTCTGGGCAAGCTAAAGAGGTCTGATTGTTGCAGCTTAGTTACTACTGCCAAACCCATTTGAAGTGGGACCAACACCAGAAGGTTACCTAGAGATTTACTCCTACAATTTCCCATTCATATACATGAACCTCCACATAACATCTGAAATTATCGAAGAGGTACCATCTGATACACTTCTGGGAGAAATGCATTCCTGCAATGAAATTAATTTATATTCTAGAAATTACACCTCCAGAAATTAAACCTGCAGAATGTTTAGCTGCCTCCTGCAAACTCTTCACAAAGAAATAAAATAATCTGCTGCATGGGAAAGCTGGAGAATTGAGAAATATATCAGCTATGCACAACCTGTAGAGCTGAGTGCTGCATGCTGGTAGCACATGAATGCTGATAAATTTATCATTATGAAGGTCTATTGGACACTGCTTGTTGCAAAGCAGAATGCAAACTTTATTGCACTTTCAAATTTATATGTTTCCAAGTGAACTGTAAATCCATATTACTTACACCATATGCCTGTGTGGCATCTCCATCGTGCGTTCTAGCCTGAGCAAAAACTCATACATATCAGTGGACAACTGTGTTAGCAGCTAGAGGGCTTTGGAAACTGGAAGTCAGGCCAAAAAAAAAATGATGTATGCTCAGGTTCC
This sequence comes from Penelope pileata, assembly GCA_013396635.1. Classification (NCBI taxonomy): domain Eukaryota; kingdom Metazoa; phylum Chordata; class Aves; order Galliformes; family Cracidae; genus Penelope; species Penelope pileata. The sequence goes on along the minus strand of WBMW01001199.1, from coordinate 674,852 downwards.
CCATAATACTAGTTAAAAAAGAATAACAAAAATATGGTTATTTCTTCTACTTTATTTTAAAGTTTTGAGCTTTTGTGGCAGTCTTTGTTCATGTTTTCAAGATTATCTCCACAAGTTCATGGTATACGAATAAATGCGGGCATATTGGGTAACATGAAGGGAGAGGCAGTACTTAACCCACCTCTCAGTACCATCTGGTGCAGTACATTCCCATGACACAGGAATTACAAAGCATCCAAGAAACATCACAGTCTTGTCCGGCCTTGGCTATAACCTGTTTAGAAATAATATGAGGTGAGAACTTTGCTTAATCACATGAGTTGGTCATCTAAAGCATCACAAAAGAATAGGACAAGAAGTGTCTAAACTGAAAATCCACTGCATGAAGATAAAACTCATTACTGTGGACTACTAAGCCTCAAAATAATAATAATCAATTTTACAATCAAAATTCAGTTTACAAGTGAATTTCAAGGCATTGATTCTATAATAGGAAATCTGAAGGAGCATAAGTAATTTCCTACAAACTTTACTTTTAGTCATATATTTTCCCAAAGGAAGGAATTGAAAACAGCTAAAATTCTTATCTGCATCTTGAAGTAAAAATCTTGGATCAGTTCAAAACTGAGCTGTTCACCAATAACTGTTTTTTACTGCTTCTTTTATACCCAAAATAGAAAGCTTTATTGAAACAAATCCTCACTTTATTGTTTTAAAAAACAGAAGAGTCTGGTTCTCAACAGTATTCTGTTAAAATAAATATGTTTTAGAAACTAAATTAGGCTAAATATAATTTCTATGCAGAAGAATTGCACTTGAATAAGTGCAGCTGTAAACAAACTTGTGCCAAGATTAGACCAAGGGAAGAGAAAGCACAAATAAGATGGGTTTGGTTAGGTTATCTTAATGACAAGCAGTGAATGACTTTATTGTTGTGACTGGATTCTTTCAGTCTAAAGGTATTTGAATATAAGCATTTTACTTTGACAATTGTATACTTGATTGAGCAGCATTTGAACACAAACAGGAATTAAGGAACAAGTTCTGATTAATTCTTACAAGACTGACACCACAAAGTTTTGATGGTATCACTGTCAGTACGGTAGACACAATGGATTCAGGACAGGTGGCTTTCATGCTCTGCAGAAATTTTCAAAGATAAAAGAAGATACTCTGCTTTTAAACGTATTAGGTATAAAAAAGCACCAAGAACCAACGAGAGATCGGCACAAAACCTCTCAAATAGTGCCATCTAAGAGTACATTTAGAATGGAAACATACAATTCCAAATAAAGAGTTCTGCTAAAAAGAGCAAAAGGTGTTTGTTCTAAGCTGCTAGATATGCTGCTAGATATTGTCAATTCTTTTTATCAGTGCTGTCAATTCCAACTTGAGAACATTCTGAGTCCGATCTGAAAGAAAACAAAATTTAAATTGTTCTTGTTTTTATCTTTTTCCCAAAATGAGGCAAGAAGTGAGAAAAGATGAGGCTTGAAAACGAAGTACAAGACTTTGGCTGCCTTGCAAAAGGTCTTTGCATGAAGCTCTAGGGAAGACACTTTAATTAGATGCTTTAAGTGGTGGAAGAAAGCAAATAGGTCTCCTAAATTCTCTAAAGGCAAGAAAATAGAACTACAGGCCAGCCAGCCTCACCTTGATCACTGGGAGGGTCACTGAGTACATGATCCTGGAAACTATTTCCAAATATATACAAAGCAGGAACGATTAGGATTAAAAAAATAACTAGGATTATCCAGCGTGGACTTCTGGAAGGGAAATCATATCTGACCAGCCTGAAAGCCTTCTGTGACCAAGTGATGGGCATGGTGGATGAGGGGAGAGCAGGGGACATTGCTCTTCTTGACTTCAGGCAAGCTTTCCACACTGTCTCCCATAAGATCCTCATAGACAAAGTGAGGAAGTACGGGCGAGAAAAACGGGCAGTGAAGTGGACTGAAAGCTAGCCGAACTGTTAGGCTCAGGGTGTTGTGATCAGGGCACAAAGATCACCTGAAGGCCAGTCATGAGCAGCGTACCCAGGAACTGATACTGGGGCCACCACTGTTAAACATCTTCATTAGTGACCTGGATGCTGGGACAGAGTGCACTCTCTGAGAGCGTGCAGACCACATGAGCTTGTCTGGATTGGTTGATACTCCAGAAGGCTGTGTGGCTTTACAGAGGAGAAACGGGGAATCAGGAATCACAGGAACGTCAACAAAGGGAAGTGCAAAGTTCTGCAACTGGGAATGAAAGGCCCCATGCACCAGTGCAGGATGGGGACTGGCTGGAGAGCAGCTTTGCAGAAATGGTTCAGGTCCTGGTGGACACCAAGCCGAACATCGGCCAGCAGTGAGCTTTTGCAGCAGGGAAGGTCAACAGCCTCCTGGGCTGTGTTATGACAGGTGGCACCAGCAGGTCAGGGAATAATCCTTCCCTGCTCCTCAGTTCTGGTGAGGTGACATCTGGAGTGCTGCGCCTGGGCTCTTCAGAGAGAGTGGAGAGGCAGAGAGGTGGCCAACAACTTGGAGCATGTGTGTCTTAGTTTCTGACAGAAATTACTTTTCTCATAGTGTCTGGTATGAAGCTATGTTTTGGTTTTAGGAGAAAAAAAAACTGATAGGACCTGGCAGCGTTGAACAGAGCCAAAGACATTTTCAGTTCTTCAGCTTCTTATATTCTTCTGCCAGCAAGAGGGTTGGGGGGGTGGGGGGTTGGAGACAACAAGGAGCTAGGAGGGGACAGGACCAGGGCAGCTGACCCAAACTGACCAAAGAAATACGCCCTACCATATGACATCATGTGATTTAAGGAGGGGGAGTTAGCCAGGAAGAGGCCAATGCTCGAGGACTGGCGGCATCGGTCAGCGGGTGGTGAGCCCTTGCTTTGTGGATCACTTTGTGTATAATTACTGCTATTTCTATTTACTTTTTCTGTCTTAGTAAATAGTTTTTTTTTTTTTTTTATCTCAGCCCACAAGTTCTACTGTATTTTTCTCCTAATTCTCTCCCCCATCCCACTGGGGGTGGGGGAGTGAGCGGGTGACTGTGTGGTACTTAGCTATCTACTGGATCAAACCACAACAATGTGAGAGACTGAAAGAGCTGGGACCATTCAGCCTGGAGAAGAGAAGCCTTAGGGGGACCTTATCCATGTGTATAGATACCTGATGGAGATGACTAATGAGACAGTGGTACCCAAGGAAGCAACGGACACAGCATGAAACACAGGAAATTTATTCCATTTAAATATAAGAAAAACTTATTTGCTGTGAAAGTGGTCAAACACTGGCACAAGTTGTCCAGAGAGGCTGTGGAGTCTCCATCCTTGAAGATATCCAAAACTGACTGGTCATGGCCCTGGGCACCCTGCTCTGGGGTGTTGGGCTGGGTGATCTCAGGAGGTCCCTGCCAGAAGGCCATCTGCATGCAGCGGGAAATGGGTAGCCTTCTGGGTTTGCTGAGTTTCAGTTTGGGGCTTTTAAAAACCCCCACTGCTGGTCAGCAGAGGCCAAGAGCCATGTGCCTCAGCTGCCACCATCTCTGTGCAGCCTCTGTGCATCTGCCAGCAGTCCCTCAGCCTTTGCTCTCCTGTCCTTCCTTGCTCAGCACTCCCCATGTCCCAGCACCAACACTACCATGCATGGATGTGCAGGGAGCATGGGAAGGGCCTGTGGATTCATGGGAAATCACAGAATTGTTAAGGCTGGAAAGTCCACTAAGATCATCTAGTCCAACCATTATGGGTTGAGCCGGCAGGCCTGGAAACCCCACACAGCCTTTTGCTC